>CM062809.1:1194005279-1194412779 GCA_031772625.1 Pinus tabuliformis
GGTCAGGTCGATGGAGTGCTTGACCTAACAGTGTAGAGGAACCCCTGCGAGGGAGGTGAAGATGTCCTCGTACTTCCTCCACTACCTTATCCATCTGTAGTTGTCGTGTGGAGGGACCCTATCTGGAAGTTGTGGCCACCGTCTTCTTCATTCCTTGAGGCATATCATGAGGAAAACAAATTTCCCGGTTTTGGAAATGAGCTTACTGCATTGTTTTGCAATAACCAAAGAGATGGAGGTAGGTGTGCTACCTCCAGTATCCTATACAAATTATTTCCCAAAGTAACAATAACAACACGAGGCCTTGACTCATATACACCATGTTGCTTTCGATAAGTATGGTTGTTGGCCTAATAATACATCACAAACATCAAGGGGAGAAATGTCACACAATACCTCATCCGTGAAGGGCTTGATGTTTTATGGAAGGCGACACTGCTGGCACACATGAAGATCTCGTCCTTGGTGAAGCCACCCGATGGTGTATGGTTGTGGATGTGATGTGGTCAATAAGACCAACCGCTTTACGACCTTTGCCGAAATGAGGTTCTCTTGGCTCCCTCTGCCGACAATCAACTGTAGTAGGGAGACCTTTACCCACATCTGGGAGTGGAAGAGGCGCTCCTCCTCCTCTGGATCTTCGGGTTCCTCCTTTTGGATCTTTGTGGTGGCAACGGTAGCGTTGGGCTCCGCATCAATAATCTGCTTCCTTTGCCATTCCCCTCATCGGGTTCTAACTCAAAGTCTGAACATGCATATGATTCCAAAGACTTTAGCTCGGCCATCAATGACTGCTTGGACCGATACTCACTTGTGTTGTGATTGGAGCTCTTATGGAACTCACACCACTTTCATGTGTCCTTCTTCGGCTTCGCAGTGTTGTTCTTTACTCTGGCTTTAGCGAGTTGTCATGGGCCACCCCGCCTTGGCTTTTTCCTTTGTTCAGCTATTTGGGGGCGCCTTTCCCTTGCTTCAGATTTGTAGCTCCAAAGTCTTGCTTCTTCTATTCAAAATTCTGCTCGATCTTGACAACATATTGGTACGCCGTGCTGAGCGAGGAGATCTCTGGGAACTCCATCTCGTCCTAGATGTACCTATGTAGGAAGCCGCGATATTTGAGTACCAAATGTAGCTCAAAATCCTTGATACCCAACTTTTTGCGAAGGGTATGAAAAATGTTGGTAAACTCCAGCACATCTTGGTCCCTTCCCTGCCACAGCGTGGTCCACTTTATGTATTTATCCTCATAGCTTCTGACAGGGTAGTAGTGCTCCTTGATGGAATTCTGGAATGAATTTCAAGTGGGTGCAACTGAAAACAATGAGGCCGTACTTTCATCCTTATGCTCGCAGTAGGTTTCCCGCCAGTCCTTGACATGGGGGTGGCTTTGAGAAGAGCGAAAGTAATATTTTCCTGGTTGGAAAAATCATGAGCAGATTTAACCATTTATCTACAACATCTGCATTTATCTGACCCTCAAATATGGGAATGTCAAAATTAACTTGTACCTTAAAGGGTGTACTGCTTCCAGAGTAGCTATTGGAAGTATATGTGTTGCCCCTGGGTAGCCATTGAAGAATCTGGGAAAAGTTGTCCATCATCGCGTTCCTTTGTCGCTCGAGGGCCTCTTCGAGCAAGATTTTGATAGGATCTCCTGCCCCTCGGCTTTCTTTTGATCCGCCATGGGAGGTTGTTGGGATTTGTGAGGCTGGTCTTGCAAAGGTTTGGCCAATTCAAGCTCGAACTCCTTATATCTTGAACTTGTTAGGGACATGCAAAGAAAAACAGAGAAAGAGCAGACCGCTCTGATACCACTGATCTAGATTTAAATAGGAACGCAACAAATTACAAAGATAACCATAAATACAGAGATACAACATAAATAATACTTCATTTCATTAATGTAAAATACTGAAATATGCTTACAAACAGAAATGGAAATAAACTAGCTCGGGCGATGGTAGCTTATCTCTGAGAAGTGATGTGGTGGCTACATGCCTCTGAACTATCTTAGAATGAGGCTCGAAGGCCTATTTATTGTTGAGAAACAATGGAAAACCCTAAACATCCAAAACCCTTACCCTAGGAGATGAAGCACCAAATTATGGGCCCTGTTTTGGGTAAATTGGTACATCAACTTCCCGGGGTCGTAATTTTGGCATACGATCTCTGTTTGACGCGCACACAACACCTCTTTAGGAAGGTCTATCCGAGGAATACAAATTTGGGATGAGCAACATCAATCCATGGACCCATGTTGCTCCCATTTTTCGCAAAAAATGTCGTTTAGGGCCTCAAAACAACTCCGGAAGTTCAGGACCCGAAAAACTACCAAAAATAGTAAATTGTGCTACAAATAAGGAAACTGAAAAACTGAAAGAAAAATGGTGGGGGGCCAAGTGGAATTGAAGAGTGGGCACAAATATCCACCTAGATCATTCCTACCCACTTAGGAAGCAATGGTCCCCATTGCGTTGAGTTCCTCCATGAGATGAGGAAACTTCTACTGAACTTGGTCCTGGTGAGCAACTTGCCCTAGTGAAGGAGTTGGCCTGCTTTGACAACTCAATACAGTTGGATTTTCTACTGGTAAGTGTGCTTCATCTGCGTGTCCATGATCCAATCAATTGCAGCTTGTTCCATGCAATCTGGATTTAACTCTGTTGGTGTGAGTTGTTCTGCAATGTCAGATGTGTCTAGTAATGGTGGAAAGTATGGCTGAAGGCGTCCATATTGAACACTAGGTACAGGCTAAGGAATGGGGGAATGCTGAGATCCAATGCATTGTCTCCTGCATCCTTGGTAATGGTGTAAGGACCATATCAGAGTGGTCTGAGTTTCTGATAGGCTCCGGTAATGCGTTCCTTTTGAAAATGCAACCAACTTTGTCGCCACCTGAAACTTGTGTGACACCCGATGTTGATCATGTCGTTGCTTGTACTTGGCATTTGGTTTCTCCATAATGTCATGACCTACTGGCGGATATGTTGGATGTGCTCAATGAATTTGTTTTCCTTATCTATTTCAGATTGAACATGAGTCGAATCTGCCTGAGTAGCAGCAAATGGCATGGCCACATCAATGGGACATAATGGCTGGAATCCCAAGCCCACTTGAAAAGGGTTGTGGCCAGTCGAGCTGTGGAGAGACTGGTTATAGTTGTGTTAAACATAGGGGAGGTTCTCATCCCATGTGCGTGGATGCTTTGAGTTGTACATGCACAGAATGTGTACGATAATCTTGTTGACAACCTTTGTCTAGCCATCAGTTTTGGGATGGAAGGCTGTGGACTTGTGAGTTTGGTGTCCAACATCGACCAGAGACTGGACCAAAATGTACTGAGGAACCTGTCGTCCTGATATGAGATTATAGACTATGGGATCCCAAAGTGTACCCACACTTGTTCAAAGAAGAGTTTAGCAGTGGCTTTTGCTATGATATTCTTCTTGCAGGCCGCCATAATGGCCATCTTTGAGAACCTGTCGATGACCACAAAAACATAGTCGTTTCCATGCTTGGTAGAAGGAAGGACCGACATGTAATCCATGGAGATGGATTCCTAAGGTTGACTAGGGGTAGGCAACGGATTATAGAGGCCTTGATCCTTGATGGTCGGTTTGGAAATGGCGCAGGAAATGCAGGATCTGATGTACTTCCCAAAATCCTATCGAAGATTCAGCCAATAGAAATACTTCTGCAGTACTGCCACCGTTTTCTCGACCCTAAAATTCCCAGTAGCCCGACTGTAGTGTGCTTCTCAAATCATCTTGGCACGATCGCTTGAAGGAACATAAAGGTGACCCAAGTGGCATAACAGGGCATCCTAGAGGTGAAAACTTGGAAAATTCTACTGAACTTGGTACCTGGTGAGCAACTTGCCCTAGTGAAGGAGTTGTCCTACTTTGACAACTCAATACAGTTGGATTTTCTGCTGGCGAGTGTGCTTCATCTTCGTGTCCATGATATGATCAGTTGTAGCTTGTTCCATGCAATATGGATTTAACTCTGTTGGTGTGAGTTGTTCCGCAATGTCAGATGTGTCTAGAATTGTGGAAAGTATGGCCGAAGGCGGTCCACATTGAACACTAGGTGCAGGCTAAGGAATGGGGGAATGTTGAGCTCCAATGCATTGTCTCCCACATCCTTGGTAATGGTGTAAGGACCATATCAGAGTGGTTTGAGTTTTCGACAACCTCTGGTAATGCGTTCCTTTTGAAAATGCAACCAGACTTTGTCACCCACCTGAAACTTGTGTGGCACCTGATGTTGATCATGTCGCTGCTTGTACTTGGAATTTTATTTCTCCAGAATGTCGTGGAACTGCTAGTGGATATGTTAGATGTGCTCAATGATTTTGTTTGCCTTATCTGTTTCGAACTGGACATGAACCAAATCTGCCTGAGTAGCTGCAAATGGCATGGCCACATTAATGGGACATAATGGCTGGAATCTCAAACCCACCTAAAAATGGTTGTTGCCAGTCGAGGTGTGGAGAGCCCGGTTATAGTTGTCTTGAACATAGGGAGGCTCTCATCCCATGTGTGTGGATTCTTTGAGTTGTACATGCGCAAAATGTTTATGATCATCCTATTGACAACCTCTATCTGGCCATCAGTTTGGGGATGGAAGGTTGTGGACTTAGTGAGTTTGGTGTCAGCATCGACCAGAGACTGGACCAAAATGTACTAAGGAACCTGTTGTCCCGATCTGAGATGATAGACTGTGGGATCCCAAAGTGTACCCACACTTGTTGAAAGAAGAGTTTAGCAATGGCTTCTACTGCGATATTCTTCTTGCAGGCCGCCATAATGGCCATCTTTAAGAACCTGTCGACGACCACAAAAACATAGTCATTTCCATGCTTAGTAGAAAGAAGGCCCAACATGTAATCCATGGAGATGGATTCCCAAGGTCGACTAGGGGTAGGTAGCAGAGTATAGAGGCCTTGCTTCTTAATGGTTGGTTTGGCAATGACATAGGTAGTGTAGGATCTGACTTACTTCCAGACATCTTGTCGAAGATTTGGCCAATAGAAATACTTCTGCAGTACTGCCACCATTTCTCAACCCTGAAATGTCCAGCAGCCTGACTCTAGTGTGCTTCCCAAATCATCTTGGCACACTCGCTTGAAGGAACACAAAGGTGACCCAGGTGGCATAACAGGGCATCCTGGAGGTGAAAATCTGGAACATGCTAACCCTCCAAGAGTGTCTGGTATGTGTGGCCGAATTTTGGGTTGCTTTTGTAGAGAAGTGGCCAATCAGAAGTATCGTGCCCATAAGAGCTGAGCACAGTGGTTAATGCCATGATCAGTGGTCAACTGAGGAAATCTGCAACATTATTGGTGTTTCCCTTCTTATACTTGATATTCAAATGGGACTATTGCAGGTATGTGGACCACTTCTAATAGCAATCATTCTGCAACTTCCCTTGCATCTATATGAACTACAGGGACTGGTGGTCTGTGTGGATGACCGTTTCCTTCCCCAAAATGTAATGCTTCCATTGTCGGCAGGCCTGCACAATGGAATACATCTCTTTGTCATAAGTGGGATACTTCTAGACTGTGTCTGAAAGTGTCTCATTGTGATATGCCACTGGATACCCATGTTGAGTAAGGACTGCTCCAATGGCATAATCAGAGGCATTTGTCTCGATCTCAAATGGTTGTTTCGAGTCTGGTAATGCAAGCACTGGTGCCGAGCAGAGGCGATATTTCAACTCTGTGAATGCCTTCTGTTGAGATTCAGACCAAAAGAATTTTTCTTTCGCTCCTCCCTTGGTGACTTGACTCAAGGGCCAAGTGATATGAGAAAATCCCAACACAAACCTACGGTAGAAGTTGGCAAGACCCAGAAAGTTGTGGAGCTCTGTCAGAGTTGTTGGAGATGGCCAATCCCGAATGAATTAGATCTTGGCTAGATCCACATGCACCCCCTGTTCATTAATAATGTTTCCCTGATACTAAACTCAGGTCATGCCAAAAGTGCATTTCTCCAAATTGGCACATAACTTGTGTTGCCACAGTGTTTGGAGAACCTATCGGATGTGGTGGAGGTGTTCTTCCCAACTCTAGTTGAAGATCAGGATGTCATCCAAGTATACCACTACAAATGAGTTGGTGAATGGCCATAAGATGTCATCCATTAGCCTCATGAAGGTTGTAGGAGGATTCATCAACCCGAAAGGCATAACCAACCATTTGAAAAGGCTCTCCTTGGCTTTGAAGGTAGTCTTCCACACATGGGAGGGTTCGATTGTTACTTGGTGATATCCTGACTTCAAATCGATCTTGCTAAAATATTTTCCCCCTTCATTTGGTCGAGAAGGTCATCAATCTGTGGGATCAGGTACCTATTCTAAAAAATGATCTTGTTCAGCGCTCGATAGTCAATACAGAGTCTCCGAGTCCCATCCTTCTTCTGTATCAAGACGATCGGGCTCCCATAGGGCGATGAAATCGGTCAAATGTGACCTTTTTGCAGCAGCGCCTGAATCTGCCTCTTGATTTCAATGTTCTCCAGAACAAAGCGCTGATAGATTGGTCCATTGGGCAACGAGGCACTTAGGGTCAGATCAATAGAGTGCTTGACCTGACAGTGCAGAGGAACCCCTACGGGGGAGGTGAAGATGTCTTCATACTCCTCCACGACCTTGTCCATTTGTAGTTTTCCTGTGGAGGAGCCCTGTCTGGAGGTCATGGCCACCGTCTTCTTCTTTCCTTGAGGGTGTATCATCAAGAAAACAAATTTCCCAGTTTTGGAAATTAGCTTACTGCATTGTTTTGCAGTAACCAATGAGATGGCGGTAGGCGGTGCTACCTTCGGTATCTTGTACTACTTATTTCCCAAAGTAACAATAACAACATGAGGCCTTGACTCATATACACGATGTTGCTTCCACAAGTATGGTTGACCTAATAATACATCACAAACATCAAGGGGAGCAACATCACACAATACCTCATCTGTGAAGGGCTTGATGTTGTATGGAAGGCGACACTGTTGGCTCACGTGAAGATCTTGTCCTTTGTGAAGCCACCCGATGGTGTACAGTTGTGGATGTGTTGTGGTCGGTAAGCCCAACCACTTCATGACCTCTATCGAAATGAGGTTCTTTTGGCTCCCGCTGTCGATAATGAACTGTAGCAGGGAGCCCTTTACCCACATCTGGGAGTGGAAGAGGCGCTCCTCCTCCTCTGGATCTTCGTGGTGGCAACAGTGGCGTTGGGCTCCGCATCGATAATCTACTTCCCTTTGTCATTCCCCTTATCGGTTCTGACTTAGAGTCTGAACATGCATCTGATTCCGAAGACTTTAGCTTGGCCACCAGTGACTGCTTGGCTTGACACTCACTTGTGTTGTGAGTGGAGCTCTTATGGAACTCACACCACTTTCCCATGTCCTTCTTCAGCTTCGCGGTGTTGTTCTTTGCTTGCGGCTTTGGTGGGTTGTCCTGGGCCACCCCGCCTTGGCTTTGTCCTTTGTTCAGCAGTTTGGGGCGCCTTTCCCTTGCTTCGGATTTGTAGATCCAAAGTCTCGCTTCTTCTGTTTAAACTTTGAGCTTGACAGCGTATCGTATGTCATGCCGAGCGAGGAGATGTCCAAGAACTCCATCTCATCCTGGATGTACCTATGTAGGCAGTCGCAGTATTTGAGTACCAAATGCAGCTCAAAATCCTTGATACCCAATTTTGTGCGAAGGGTATGAAAAATATTGGTAAACTCGGCACGTCTTGGTCCCTTCCCTGCCGCAGCATGGTCCACTTTATGTATTTATCCTCATATCTTCCAACAGGGTAGTACTGCTCCTTGATGGCATTTCGGAATGAATTCCAAGTGGGTGCAGCTGAAAACAGTGAGGTTGTACTTTCATCCTTCTACTCGCAGTAGGTTTCCCACCAGTCCTTGATGTGCGGGGCAGCTTTGGGAAGAGCGAAAGTAATCTTTTCCCGGCGGAAAATCATGAATAGAAAAATACCCTTCTAGTAGATTTAACCATTTATCTACTACGTCTGCATCTATCTGACCCTCAAATATGGGAATGTCAAATTTAAATTGTACCTTAAATGGGTGTGGCGCTTCCAGAGTAGCTATTGGAAGTATATGTTTCGCCCTTGGGTAGCCGTTGAAGAATCTAGGAAAAGTTGTCCACCATCGCGTTCCTTTGTCACTCGAGGGCCTCTTCAAGCAAGATTTTGATAAGATCTCTTGCCCCCTCGTCTTTCTTTTCATCTGCCATGGGAGGCCGTCGGGATTTGTGAGACTGGTCTTGCAAAGGTTCGACCAGTTCAAGCCCTAACTCCTTATATCCCGACCTCGTTAGGGACATGCAAAGAAAAACAGAAAAGAGCAGACCGCTCTAATACCACTGATCTAGAGTTAAATAGGAACACAACAAATTACAAAGATAACCATAAATACAAAGATACAACAGAAATAATACTTCATTTTATTAATGTAAAACACTGAAATATGCTTACAAACAGAAATGGAAATAAACTAGCTCGGGCGATGGTAGCTTATCTCTGAGGAGAGATGTGGCGGTTACATGCCTCTTAACTGTCTTACAGTGAGGCTCGAAGGCTTATTTATTGTTGAGAAACAATGGAAAACCCTAAACGTACAAAACCCTAACCCTAGGAGATGAAGTGCCAAACTATGGGGCCCCGTTTTGGGTAAATTGGTACATCAACTTCCCAGGGTTGTAACTTTGGCATACGATCTCCGTTTGACACACACAATACCTCATTAGAAATATCTATTCGAGGAATACAACTTTGGGATGAGCAATATTAGTCCATGGACCCAAGTTGCTCCCAAGTTTCCCAAAAAACGTCGTTTAGGGCCTCAAAACGGCTCCGAAAGTTCAGGACCCGAAAAGCTACCAAAAATAGTAAATTGTGCTACAAATAGGGAAACTGAAAGAAACAATGGTGGGGGTCCAAGTGGAATTGGTGGGTGGCCACCAATATCCACCTCGATTAGCATATGAGAAGAATCTTCTCTCTGGGTATAGGTCCTAGCATGGAATAAAGAAGCAGAGGACTTGAGGGCACACATAATATGACAGTGGGAGAGAAGATTCCATCACGTGGAATATATGTAACATGACTTGTAGTAAGAGTAAACAAGATTTTACATATTCCTCTGTGCCAATGAACGAACTCAGCCTGTCAAGGACGATGGTCGTTGGATCAATGGATTTACCTCCACACGCAAGATGTAGGTAAACTCCACAAATTAAACCTTCACCTCAATTTCCTCAACGTTTATGCACTAACAACTCCACTCATGTACAAACTTACAGACTAGTGTGCGCACAACCGACTCTTGGGACAACCTAGCACTGATCTCCTTTGACAAACGTGAAACACACGCAAAACAAATACTCACACACAATAATATATGACCTAAGCTTATTGTATGTACATAGTAGGGATTTAATCTTCATAATTCTTCCATCTTCCTGGGCATTCTCTTGAGGGAGTCAAGCTCATACAGGTTCTGATACCAACAAAGATACTAGAGGAGCAAAAATTGTGCATAGGTTTTTTTTTTAAATGAACGTATCTATATATATATATATATATATATATATATATATATATATATATATATATATATATATATATATATATATATATATATATATATAAGCAGGAGAGGGCCTAACACCCTTACAATTGATCTCAGTTTCAGTATAGATATCAAAATCAAGGTAAACTGAGAGTTTACCATGATAAGAAGGGTTTTACCATATTTTACAAAAAAACCTTAGAACTATAAATTCTGCAAAAAATCCTTAGCAACCATATACATTTACAAAAAACCATTCTATATATCAGATAAGGAAAAGAGAACTAGCCGCAAGATGCCAAGAAACTAGTAAACTAAAAAGGAGTCGCCCAAGACTCTGACCACCCTTGTCTGAACAATGAGGGCAATGAGCTCTTTTTCCACCAGAGGAAGATGAATTCAAGGTCTGAGTTCCATTTGAATTGTCGACCGCCACAAAAAATGAAGTCTCTAGAGTAGAAACTCAATTGGAGAGGAAGATAATTTCTTCCTTAATATCATTCAAGGTGTCCTTCATTTCCACTCGGTGCGTGAGAATTTTGCCTCCATTAACATAGAAAAACAACTTCTTTTTTGTTCCACCATATCCTCGAACCTGCTAATTGAGGCTAGCAATGCTTGGGAAACATTAACCATCCTCTTGATCACATCTGTGAGTTCTCTGAAATCCTAAGAGTTTTCCATCTTGTAATGAAACAAGAAATACCAAAGAGCCTGACTAGAGACTGTTTGTCCAAACCACTGAGAATTTCATGCAATTTCAAGTGAGGGGGACGGAAGGCTTGAAGCATTGAAATAGAAAGTTGGCTCAGAGCTTGGCATGAACCAACTTGCATTGACATGACAATATTTTTCATTGTAGAACCACTAGAAATGGAGAGTTGCACTTGAAGGACATTCTGAGTTAGAAGAATTGCATTCTTCCTCTGCAAAATGACCTTGGCATCCTTATTGCACTAAATTTGAGCATGATCTGAATGATTCTACATTAAGAGGAAAAGATTGGAGTTATGGAGGAGGTTTTTGGGATGTTTCCACTTGTACCATGTGATTAAACACTTGTTGAACATACTGTATTTTCTAGGTTGAGGTGAGAGGGGAATGCTCCGGGAAGGAGAATCCCAACATCCCACCTCGTTAGGGACCTTTGACACCATATGTTTGATATGCCAGAGAAACATGAGATTGAGACTTGACATTTTAAGGAATTGGGACAAAGTACCTCTTATGGTTAATGTGTATTTCTCCATGGGTCATCAGGGACCCTTCCTTTGCCAAAGTGTTGGCCTTGGAGTTTAAATGTTGGAGAATATTAAAAAAATTTACACCTTCCAACTTTGACATTAGGGAAAGAATTATTTGGCTAGTGGTCACTGAATCTTTTGAGATGCATACCTTAGCCTTTGTAAATTGTCTAATCACCAACATCAAATCCCCTTAAATATTAAGATTTGATATATTGCGTTCCAATGCAATTTCAATACCTTTCCATAAGGCCAAGAACTCCACAGAGTTTGGTTGCTCTTCCAATACTGCAGGAAAACTAGTGCACTATTTTTCCATCGACTCCATATATGATCCCTCCCGCTCCAACCTGCCTCGAATTTCCTTTAGAAGCTCCATCAAAGGACAAGGAAAAGGCAAATTGATCCCGACATCAAACCTTGAATTCTTGCCAACTCATCCTTATGCATCAAACCTTGGAGCTACTAGGTCGTCTCTGCAAAATTTCCTTATTAGAAGAATGAAGGAAAGTCTTAATCCAATGATCTCTTATCGATTTAAGTTTGCAATCTCATTAGGATTGAATCCATGAGTAGAGCTGTTCTCCATGAGCACGGAGATGACCTTGTCAACGATTTTTATCAAGGAGGTGTCCTCTTATTTGAAGATATATATATATATATATATATATATATATATATATATATATATATTCTTGGCAATCCAGATTTCCCAACAGAGATATTGAGGAAGCGAGACCCAACATCGGATGGGAATGGAAAAATATTTTTTGATCCAGGGGTAATATCTTCTCCAGATGACAAACATTTTATCCCATGGGTAGGGGGTTTTGTCTATTTCACAAATTGGCCCGAAAGCAATTCTCTAGGTTTCCAAAGAAAACGGACATTGCCAAAAGAGATGAGGGATGTTTTCTTCTTTAATGTAGCATAATACACATCTTGTCGCCCCCCTTTTATATATCTATTTAAGATTTTTGGCAGTGAAGAATTTTTCATGGACTAGCGTCGAACAAAATGTGTTAATTTTAGGGATGCAGTCATTCCTCCAAATGTTGGCCCATATTTGATTTGGGGGAGGATGCAGGAGGTACTTTATTAATATGGAGTATCCTTCCCAAACCGTGTATCCTTGAGTAGGGCTCTTACTCCAAATTCAATAATTTTTGTTATACTTTAAGATCAGGACCATTCCTTTCCAGAGTTGAACAAGGTTACTCCATTGAACCAAAAGGTGAAGCGAAAGATCATTTTTTGCCATCCTTTCCAATTTCCTTGACTATCCCAATATGAGATGTCCATCAACTTTTTATATCCCCTTTCTATCATCCAATGCCTCAAATCCTTGAGATGGTCTATATTCGTGAGCGGGATTGATGGAGAGAAGGAATCATTCTAGATACTAATTTTGGCATTGTTTTCTATTTTCCAATGTAAGTGACTAATGTTTGAGATACATGCCTCTCGCATACAAAAATAGGGGTCATTAAATATCATGTCCATGTATTCCTTAATTTCGAACAACAAAACAAAATAACCATTACCAACAACGAAAACGACAACTTCACCTGTCATCATTTGTTTCCAAGTGCAAGTAATCCATTTTTCAACTGACTTGGGGGAGGGCGGAGTTGTCTATAATGTGACTTTTTGAGATTCCGGTGACGGAATCCGGCGGAAGAAATTGAGATGAAATCATGATTTGTTGCAGTTAAAATGGTTTTTTAACTGCATATTCGGATTCAACACCCTGAAAAACCCCTGGGATGCTTTCATTGTGCATAAATTAGCTATCAAACTTGGATTCCAATAAATTACTGCCGGATTTTCACCGGAAAAAATCGCCGGAAAAGCTTTCAAAAAGTCGCGTTAAAGACTACTCCGGGGGAGGGCTACATGCCCATAAACGTTTCGACAAGTGCCCTGTCGAAATAAGTTAACGTCGTCCTGCGAAAACTCTACGGCAAAGCGATAGACAAAATATTTGCAGTTTTTTCACAAATTTAGGATGAGCTTCCTTTGCCCAAGGATTTTCTTTGAGGTTTTCAACCAAAGCTCGAAAGGCCTCTTCCTCAGAGATTTGATGGGTGAGATCACCCCCCAAATATGACTCCATTTTCAGGTAGCAGGTTGGCCGCCGACACCTAAGTGAATTAGGGTTCTAAAATTCAAATTTCAAGAGCGAGAAAGTTCCGGAGAGCAATTAAATTTATTCTTCAACATTTTGCATAAGTTACACACAAAAACAATTTGTATATTTCCATTCAAAACCAAAATACATCCCAAGTATATAATGCTTACGAGATCCAACAGATTTCAAACAAAGAGATTGCTTTTTGAGAAAATATCTCAACAACCCAACCAATCAACAGAGCAAATCTACCTATATACTATTGTAAGCGTTATTTTCAAGTTGTAGTCTGAGTAAGATGAATGCTTCGATATAGTTTAACTTTTTATGTGGAAGGTAAAGCATGAACTTTACTATAATGTATGTTCATCATTATGTCCCATATGGTATCTAATGGATATATTTTTGTAAAAAAAAGGAAAACTAATAATTTTTAGAGTATTAATTTGCATATAATGTATATTTGATTCAAAATAAAATATAAAAAATATAAGAATAGTTTGATTTTTGTTTTGAAATATGACTAATCCTTTGGTCAAGTCCATTAGTGGATGTGTGTGTTCAAGAAAATTTTGGAAATAATATTATACATTGAAAATGGATGATAAATAAAAATCAAAATAATGACCTGTATTCCAAAATCATTTCTAGTAACATTTTCATTTTCTTAAACTGATTTTTTTTTTTCATTATTTAAATTTATTTATAACATGAGATTTAGTTCGAATCAAATTTAAATTTGATAAGATTTTGAAATTTAAATTTTATGAAATTAAAATCATAATAAGAGAAATTAAAATAAATTAAATTCTTTTATATTTTTTAAATGAACTTTTATTTAAAATTATAAATGTATTTTAATTAATAAATTGATTAAAATTAATAAGATGATAAATAAATTTATATAATATTATATCATGAAAAGGGATGATAAATAAAAATTGGAATAATGGCAAATTTATATTCCAAATCATTTTGAGCACCATTTTCATTTTATTGAAATGATTTTTTTTATATAATTTTTTCCATTATTTAAATTTATTTGCAAAGTGATATTTAGTATGAATCAAATTTTAATTTTAAATTTCAATTTTATATAATTTGAAATTTGAAATTTATGAAATTGAAATTGTAATATGAGAAGTTAAATTTTTTCAAATTAATTTATATTTGTCAAGTCCTACTAGCACAATTAGTTGAGAATGAGTCTTATCGGCAAGGCGACCTAGGATCAAACCTCATGGGGGGTGGTTCTACCTGTGCTAGGGGGAGGAGAGATGCTAAAAAATACAGCGAGCTAAGCACTGGTGTGGCCAAGGTTAGGTGCGATCCCCAAGTGATTTTGACGGCTTAGATGCCCCTAGGTCACAGCTCCTCAAGCCACATGTCAACCCTGGAGGATCACAGACAACTTGACAAACAAACAAACAAAAACACTTTAAATTAAATTTATAAATATATTTTAAACTTAAAACTAGCCTAGATCCATCTTAACTCTAAATCTATCAAGGGCAAAGACTCATGAGGGATCAAGAGATTTGCATCTCAAAAAATGCGATCCCCACAATACTTAGTAGATCCAAAGTTACAATAAATCTAATAAAAACAATGCTATCATTTACTAAAATAGAGTTTAAGGAAAACTACATCTAAAATTAAATTATCTATTTGGTAATTTATAAGGGGTAGATTTTTATGTATGGTCCACAAAGGATGGACTTTTACCTTATTAAATATATTTGAATTCAAGGAAATTGAAAATACTTTTTAAAGTTTTGGTCGAGCTATGGGATTCGTATTTGAATAAAAGATGGGTTTTCTTTATTCCTGCCTATTTTATGAGAATAATCAAAATTTGTTATACAATTTTAGTCTAGTCTGTTATAATTCTTAGCCTTTGCTACTTTACCCAATCCCCTCCCTTCTCTATACTTAGCCTTTGCTACTTTGCCCAATCCCCTCCCTTCTCTATACTGCTTGCTAAAAGAGGTTTATCCATAGCTCCAGTGTCAAGCAAATTGAGGAAAACATCGAATCGATCTATGGATACTAGGCGATTAAGCAGTTGCACAAAAATGTGAATGGAAAATAATATGGGTCATTGAGTTGAAGAGTGTGCGATGGCAAGTTCAAAACCTAGAAGCCGGTTCCAAGCTTGGACTAAAAATTGTTTTCTTAACGCCCTTACTAAATTCTTAAAATATAAGACTGACTTTTTTAAACCGGATATAAAAAAATGAAAAATGGGCTTTGGTTTTTGATTTCAACACTTCTTTTCATGGTTGTTTGGTTGTTTGCTTCTGCGTCTTTGCGAACAAAAAGATTTTTTTTTTTTTCATCCTTCTTTATGTTATTATTATTATGGGGAGGAAAAAACCAACCACCTCGTATTAAAAAAATATAAGACTATTTACATAATTTAGTGCTTTTCATAATGCACCATAATAGCCACAGTTTAAATGACATATTCCTCCCCTAAAAAAACTCCGATCATATGTCCATTTGAAGCATTTAAAAAATGTAGGTCAAGGAGTGATAAAATTTGAAGGGTTGGTACTATTTTCATTTGGAAGGGCATATGTTCACTTAATCCTTCAAAAATGAAATGGTATTAAAAAATATATTTTTATTGACAAGTATATTTTAAATAACTCTTTATAAAAAAATGAAAAAAATAAATAAATAATGTGCTTCTAAATCTTTAAAATTTTAAAATAAGACTAGCCTTATTCTTGTGAAAATATTAAGATGTTTCTAAAATGTACTTATATAAGATATACTAAGCCAACACAAGCATAAATAACAACTAATAAGGCATTGATTCTGTCGGATGCATAAAAGAATCAACATTTATTTTCTATAGTTTATGTGATATTTTTCATTCAATTTAGGTGAAACCAAGCACCTCTAGATTATTTGTGCGACTAAATATCATCAGAGTCATCTTAATATTTATAATTGTATGAAGAAAATATATGGTCATTGTTTCGCTGAAAAAGGTGAACAATGTTTATGGGTGTAATCGTATTTATAATATGCTCATGAATTTATCAAGGGTTTTGAAAATGTGTAATGTGAGTTTAGGAAAAAAAACCTGTTATCCTTGAGGACCATCAAGATCTATTATATTAATAAACCAATCAAAAAAATTATATTAATAAATTCAAAAGTACAACTATCCAATCACTTTTTTTTTAATTCCATCAGAAATATTTCAACATCTTTCATTTCTACCCATAAAGATTGACTTTTTTAGAAAAAAAGGCACAAACCTATCGAAATAATTAAACAAATATTATAAACTTTCATATTAAAATCAAAAGCAAGGGTGACGAAATTACAAAAAGTTTCTCTGCAACAATGAGATGCCTAGAAGGACATAGAGGATATGTGGTTCACTACTGAGAGCACCCACTAACATCTAACTACTGAAGTTTTGTCAACTAGGGAAACCCCCATATGTTCTTCAACTGCACACATCCATCTATTTGCAACTCCTCCAAACATACAAGCAACTACAAAAAATATATTTATATGTGGATCATGATTCTCATCTACTAAACGTTTCGAATCCTTTCGAGACAATCTCTTGATAATAAGAGCCACTAGACACGTGCTTACACAACAAATGTCAATTTACCTGGGATTCTTGTTGCCACAATGCTTTTAGTGTGTCCCTGGACACCTGAAGAAACCTTAACTTCGCTGGAATCAGAGGAGGGAGAGAAGAGTATGGACACTCTTTCCAGTGAGCCACATAATATTTGGGAACTTCGCGCTGTTTAGAATGCGTTCCAAGAGAGAATCTTATTATCAACAAGGTGTAACCTTGTCATTTGAATGTCGTCAAATTTATCATCGTCATGATATTCACTAAGAATCAATTTAATTTTGCACACGGTTATTACCTATCCATTATCGAAAAATAATAGTTATTACAGGTTTGTTCTTGCAAAACAAAACAATGAAGAACTACAAAATTGAACCCAGATCTTTATTGAATAATATATAAAGGATTATTTGATTGACTACTCATAGAGAATAGCTACAAAAAATCATTATAGCCATTCTCATTCCAACGCCAAAGACAACGAGTCGACGAAGACCAAGAAATATGTCTTCCCAAGTCTCTCAGGTGGTCATGCATATGTATCTTCAGAACTTGGAGAGGATGACACAAAAAGAGCCTCGTCCCATCGTTCTCTTCCACCTCTTTCACCAAACACGTCTGAGTACATTACAATTTGTGGCTTAGAAAATGGCCACATGGACTATGGTTGTTTGAATAACCCTTTCTATTTGAGGGGTTAGATAGTCTCCTCATTCCAACTCCTCCTAATCCAGAAATACCTTCAATCCGCATCAAATAAGTTGATGGTAGAGTAAACTCATGAACATTTTCTTGACATCGAGACCCCTATGATTTATAAAGACATCATAGGAGGAATTGATGGAATTTTTTGGATGGGTGGAGGTGGAGGAATTGTTGGAGTTGTTGGGATGAGCGGAGGTGGATCCTAGAGGTGGTGGTGTAGGTAGCACAGAGGAGGATGCAACCATTCCCAATTGGAAATAGACACAAACAAGGGATGAGTTAGATCCAGATTGAGATTGCAAGGGAGGAGTTGTTGCAGTGAGGGAGAAATTTTGGATAATTGCAATGTGAAACATGCAGATGCTATGCACATATACGTATATATAAATACTCATCAAAATTGTTTATGTCTGAACGCTTATTTTTGTACTGACCGACCATCAACTGCGTCAAGTGCATCGCAGGTAAAAATAAATGTACCTACTAGCGACCATTGACAACGTTGAATGGCGCAACAATCTTTAGGTTCCATTACCCATTACACTTTCTTTAATGCTGAAAAAAACTCCTGCTACCTGCGTACCCTAGACTTTAGAGTCTATATGTTAGTCAAAGAACAAGGCAAGTTGAAAATTGCAACCAGGGCCTGGGGGTAATAAATAACCGAAATTTTCAAAAATGTCCGCCAAACTGACAACCCTTCATAAGGCATTTTATAATGTTATTTAATTTTTTTGAAAACCTATAGAAATCGAAGTTTAATTTGTTTTTTACACATAAATTTTGCACAACACTTCTTTAACATGCTAGAGGCCTCTAGATGGGTTGTAGCGTTTTGAACATTGATGTCAACCACCCAATTTCCTATCTATATTTTAATCTAATGAAAATCATAAATTAAGAGAGACTGTCTAGATTCCTCATCATGAAGAAAATAGATTAAGAAAAATGGATAATTCTGGCTTCTTGAAATTGGTAATTGAAGTAGGGCACATAGTTTATTTTTCTTGGTTTTTTGAAGGTGTCCAACCTTTGAAAGAGCATCTACCACACCATTTTATTCCCTATAAATATGTGCACAATGAATCTCATGGAAGAGAACCATCACAGATGTGATTCTCTTCATCCAGCCAGAGAGGGATGGTGGTCCAAAACATGTCTTCTTTAGGGCCCATTCAATCACCACTTTTGAGTTGCCAAATATCTTAATATCATATATTTCAATCCATCTTGCACAAAATAACAAACCCCATAATTCCATAACTTAGGCCCTTGTTTAGAACTAACACCCCTAGCCAACTAAAATGAAAGTATGTACATGGACATATAATAATATAAGCACCACAACCAGAGCCTTGTGATCAACTGCTCCATCAAAAAAACCAATAGGAAACTTTCTCCAAATATCCACAGGTTGGACATTTCTCGACCTTTGGTGTTTTATTTCTGGCCCAATTTCCATATAGTAAGCCCTGATTTTCATGCACAAACCAAATATATCTAGTTCTTATCTTCAAATAAAAAAGCATTTCTGCAATTCCAAATTCCCCACATGATGTAAAAAAGGAGAGTCATGTACTCTTTATATTCCTGTAGTCATCCCCTCAAACATAAATCCACCAAAGTACGATCCCAAGACTCCTATTACCGCTATCACACCCTAATTTTTCTTACGATAATTCGTCATTTTTTTGGCATAGTTTCAGAGGAATCTAGTACAACACAAAGTTTGATTTGACTCGTTCACTTAGGTTTTTATCTACGAAATCAAATTATTCAAAGGTGAAGAGATTCAAGAAAAGAAAAGGCGTTTAGCCCATAAGAAGTAAGGGTAGCACGAATAAAGGATAGTGCAAGCCCGAACAGGTTCAAAGATGTTGGCAATGATGAGAAAGCTAATAAGTGACTAATTGGTCCCAGATCAAATCAATAACCTCAGCCTCATGGCACAATCATTGAAGTGTTCATTGTGTGCAAAGTTATATTCCTTCTCATACTCATCAATGATCATAAGGGATTCTAGTCAAGTTTCATAGAGAGAAAATTTTAAGGATGTAAATTTATCTTAAGGTTTAGAAATCTTGGTTAAGTTTACGCTTTGTAATATTTTTGTAAAAATATTCAAATTTCCAATAATTTTATATAGTCTCAATAATTTTTAAGCTATTTTTTATGGTAAAATAATTTATATTATAAAATTTGAGCGAATTATTTTTACAAAATAAGAATTGGCATTTTTTTCTTAGCGGGGCCTAAAATTTTCCTTGTTGCATATTAATGGTGTGACTCACATGTTGGAAATTCCTATTGACACACATTCATGAGATCAAAGGGGATTCACCAATGATATTTCTTAGGCTGACCAATATTGGAACCTTCAATGAATAAACCATCATCTCGACCCCCATGTGGCACACAAATGAAAGCTCTAAAAGTGGCAGTACAATAGCCGTTTTTTAGATTGTATAATTCTTAACATTTTTCTTGGTTTGTTTGTTGGCTTCTCTGTTGCAGAAAAATATTAAGCACCATACAATAAACTTTTTTTTATTTTATCACTTGAATATTATTTTATTCTTATCCAATGAAATAAGTAAGACAATAAAATAAAATAATTGACTTACTACATGATCTTTAATATTTGCAGTTAAAATTTAACAAGCTACTATGAACTTTGTATGAATTAAATTGACTACACCGATTTCAAATTTGATGAATATTTTTTACCATCCGATTGTGCAAATTGCACGAGTGCTTTAAAAGTAAAACCAGTGCAAATTTGAGAGTGCTTTAAAATTAAAACCATCAGCTTGCTATCTATGACGCCCTGCAAATTCTTATCTAGAAAAGGAGAACCCTGATCTGTATGTGTACTAATCCTCTGTCGACTACTTAACTTACCTCATCGAGTGAAGAAACTATTGATGGTGTCTTGAATGGGGATGTTTGTTGCGTAAAGGCAACCTTCTCCAACAGTTAGGGAATCTATGAACTAATATTATTTGTATCCCATCAGTGTCTGAAACGATGTGTTCCATATGATGTACGTTATCTTTATTCATCTATATTGTTATCTATATGTTGATACAACATAATCCTCTCAATGAATGTGGGACCTTTTTTCTTTTTTAATAGATCAATATTTATGTTGTGAAAACATTTCCAAGGTGCACAATAAATAGGCATATCCAACGTAGTTTATTTGGCATACTTGGGAAAAAAAACCTGTGAAATAGATATTTAGAGATAGGTAAATAAAGAGCACAAGCATGTACAAGTGTGGATCACATTTAAAAATTAAGACCTAATGAAGGAAGATATAATCTTATTGATTGTATTGATAGAATGACAAGATATAAATGAATGTAGAAACCTCTACTTGTGTAAAAAATAGGTGATTTAACCATAATTATAGGTATATAGTATCTAACTACATGTCAACATTCTCCAATTAGACCACTTCAACATCCCCATCAAAACTGACATGGTCCAGGGGCAACACCTAGGTGCCCATAATTCCTCTATAATAATTGGCACACCAATTTTTTGTTATGCGTAGACCATTACACTTGCATGCCAAGTTCCAACAACCTTTGACATGCCAATAGACAATTAGACATTAACAATTACATAATTGAATCATCTTTGACAATTAAATGATCATTCTTGTAGTCACATGTAACTCCTATGTATAACATATAAAATAAAACAGATGAAAACATCTTTCCCTTTTTTGGCTCTCTAACACAAAGCATTTTATATATTATTTTGTAGTAATACACATATTAATAAAGTGTAATTTACTTTGTGTATACTTCATTTAGTAGTTCTTTCATTTATATTCATGCTTCAATTTCAATAACTTAAGTAGGTCTGTTGTGCAATATATATTTTACTTTTGGTTGACTATATGAAGGACTATATTGTATAACTCAAGTGAAATTAAGTCTGAGTGGTTAGCTCAACCACTTGTTGCCCAAATTTAAGTCAATAGGGCTAGTTTGAATATTCCTAGGTGAGGTATAATAGTCTACACATACAAGTTCACTAGAGATACTAACCACAAATGCAGGGAAGTATCCCTTAGATTTCCCCACATTTTCCTTAAAATGAAGCATTATAAGACATTGTTGTATTTAAGTTTAGACAAGTACAAATATTGCTAGCCAAGAGTGTGTAGTGAGAGGTGTAATAAAACCCTAATCTCTGTAGCAAGTGAACAACAACCAATATAAATTGAAACATAAGAAAACAAATATTCCAATAATTTGAGCTATACCATAAGGGTGAATATAATTTATTTTGATTTATAAGAAATTTAAACCCATGAATGCATGAAGAATTTTCAAAATGAATCTTTAATACAATATGTACCCAATAATAATATTTAATTAACAAGTGAAATTGGTAGCAAGGTTGCTTATACTTGCCTTTTCAAGATGTTTTAATGTGATAGTCGTACTATAACATAGAGAAAAAAATTAAACTTCTTTATACCTTGTAATTCAAAGTATAATGCATTATTTATTAACCTAGATTTCTCCAACAATAATATACCTATATATAAAATCTCAATTTATCAAAATGCAATATGCCATGGACAAATTTTCAAATATATTGTTGAAGATCTTAATTGTACATAAACCTTTTTCTTTATATTATTCTTAATTTAGTGACTTCTATAGTGTAAGAATTTATATAATATTGATTATAATTATTTATTTTCATTTTATAATTCATCTTTATATCACTTCGACAATAATATATTTGTTTATGAAATCTCAATCATCAAAAAACACATATACTCTGAACTTGTTTTAAAAGATATTGTTGATAATCTAAGTTATATATAATCTTTTGTTTTTTCACGTCCATAGGTGTTTTCTTTGCGGGCTTTGGGTGAGAAGACATTCTTCACCTTGGCCAATAGGAAGCATCTATTTTCATCCTCCTCCTTCCACTTAAAAACTGACATTTGTCTTAAGAACCCAGAGCTAGTAGTGACATCTATCTGAAGCACTTGAAGTTGAAATCCTACCATGCCCAGTTCTCCACCGTAGTTACCCAGGCCAACAATCTCCTTTGTTGCCTACACGCGCTCTGGAGAATGCCAACTCTTAGGGCAGAGTCTCGAAGTGGAGACTTTGGCTTGCAAGCTTGCCCTTATAAACCTGTCCCCTGTGGTGTACAACACCAAATGGGACGCCAACGTGAGCGATGGGGATAGGGAGCTTGTAGGTGTGTGGACACCCAACTCCAAATGGATTGTCCATCGGACATAGACTTGTTGGTTTCCCACTAAAAAGTGGAGGTGGGATTAATGGGAACCACCTTGTCAGCTTGAAAGCTTTACCAGAAAAATACATACTCCATTGACTTTGAAGCAGGTGTGGTGCAAGATTAATGGCAACTACCTTTTCAAATTGAAAGCTTTACTAGGAAAAATACATATTGCATTGACTTTGAAGCAGGTGTGGTGGTGTACAAGTAGTGTCAGGGATGCACCGAGATCGAACCCTGAAATCAATTTTACAAGTTGAAGGGTTTGTACAAGGCCTACCGAAGAATTGCATTCTAAACAAAACCCAAAACAAATTTTGGGATTAACAATAACAAATTAGCCAGGTTAGTGACCACCATTTTTAGGGACTAGTCGGACTTAGCCCCACTGGAAGCAAATCATAGGATCCAAGAGGCCACTACCATGCTCTAGCTGACAAGTTTTCTAGTGGAGGAGCACATGTTGTTGTCCTTCGCAGTCAGCCACTACTGATACTGGTAGTGTTGATAGCCAACTAAATTATTTTACCATTCCCACTCCCACCACACAACTCAAGCAATGAGAAGGAGAAGGATATGGAGATGGAGGGGAATATTCATCCATTGAATATCTAAAAACACATCCCAACGACATAAACTCTCTCAAGATTCAATTGCATAACAAGATGATGAAGCGCGATGTATACGGCATTGTGAAAACCCTTGACAGAATGACGTTAGTGGAACCATATGAGATAGAGTGGAGATTGTTGAAGGCGTGGGAAAATTATTATCTTGGAGACATGAGGGAAGCTCATCATACTTATGAATGCATTTTGAAATTCTCTGCCTTCTCCCCCAGGGCTTTGTAGGTACATTTTATTTTTATCACTCCACCCTGCCCAACAATTTTTTTTTTTTGAATAAATGTTGAATTTGAAACGTGGTCAAACTCCACCACGAACTCAATTTGTAGGTTCTATGCCTGTTGGGATTTGAACCTAAGTGCCTTGGTAGAAGTTTAATGTGATAACATTTTTGTCTTCCCTTTTTGAATGTGGGTCCCTTGGTAGAATATTAATACTTTCATATTTCTATCTTCCCTTTCTTGTTCATAAGAGTGACACAGGGATATATTTTTAGAAAATATTTGATAACATCACCGATATATTTGCACTTGCTAGAACCTAATACTATTATTATGCCAATCTCTCGAGCAATTTCCTCAATGGGCTTATTCCGCAAGAGTTGGCGAGGTGTAAACTATTGCAGAGGTTTCTATTACAAAACATTTTTTTCATAGGGTTGATTCCAGTTGGGCTTGGATCAAACCTTAACAATATAGATGTAGTTATATCTTTCTTCTGAATGGATCAATCCATGGGAATGTTGGTAACCTTACTTCATTGTTGAGCACTCTCAATCTTTCTTATAACCGGTTTTCGGGCCCAATTCTTCGAACTCTTAGTAAGTTTCCTCTAACTGTAAGTTTAGATTTACATAACAACAATCTCAGTGAACTGATTCCACAAGATGGATCTCTTTCAAATCAAGGACCCATGACCTTTGTCAGTATTTCAAAGCCTTGTGGATTCTCCTTAAAAATTCCTTGGAAAAATGCCATACCAAGACCTCCTAATCTCAATTTTCCTTTACAAGGCCCTTCCTCAGAGAGCCCTACTAATCAAGGTGTGACCCATGTAGTAAGAAAAGGTCTTAAAAATGGTGTAATTGTTGCAATATCGTTGGGAAATGTTGTGGCTATTCTCATAATTAACCTACTGAAGGCTAGGATATGCCAAAGAAAATGGCGCAAATGTGGAGGAAAAGAGAAATTGGTAGGAGGAAGAATTCGTCAATGTTTATGTAACATTGCGAAGACTTCTAAAACAATCTCAGAGAAGGCAGACCATGGAGATTGCATTCCCATTGACAAATGTTTCATCTTTGATTTAATAAATTGATCAGGGCTTCTTCTTATGTCTTGGGGAATAGTGGATTGGAAATTGTGTACAAAGTGGTACTTGGCAATGGGATTTTAGTGGCAGTGAGGAGGTTGGGGGATGGAGGTGCTCAAAGATTTGAGGAATTTTAGGCTGAAGTTCAAGCCATTGGACGAATTTGACATCCCAATATAGTGAAACTTTGAGCCTATTATTTTGTAGCTAATGATAAATTGTTAATATCTAACTTCATTCCAAATGGAAGCTTGGTAGTTGCATTGCATGGTAAATTTTCTTTTATAGATTCAATTTTAAGTTTTTTATTATTATGGATTTTTTCTCTTCAGCTTGGTTGCTCAAAATACAAGTCTATTTGCAGGGTATAATATTGATAGTTTTAAGGTTGTGGATTTTAATGAGAAGGAAAATCAAAAAATGTTTTTCAACATTGCTTATTAGATCTATTTGATTCATTGTTTTCTATCAATCCTAGGGTGTTGCTTGAAAAACAATTTTGGCCTACTTTGTTCGTAGTTCTAAGGTAGGAAGGCTTATTCTAGGTTAAAAAAAATAGTTTAATTGCAAAGTTGCTCTGACCACTTCAATTAATTAATTCATGACAACTTATATCAAATGCATGGATTTTTTATTTGTTTATAAGATTTAAAGCTAACTCTTTATTCAAAGATATCATATTTTTTATATGTTGTGGGAGAATCATCTTTTTATATCATATTTTATAGGTTGACAACGAGCCTGACGATTCCTACCAAATCCTACAGATAGATCAGGCCATCCAACTACACCTCTTCCATGAGCATCTAGGATAAAAATTGCAAACAGAATCATACGAAGCTGAAAGCCTATCATGTCTGGTGTAGTTACCTAGGTCAACGATCTCCTTCGTTGGCTACGCATATTTTGGAGAATGTATGATCTTGGGGTAAAGTCTCGAAGTGGAGACTTTGTCTTGCAAGCTCACCTCAGAAACCCGTCACCTAGGGTGTATAACACCAAATGAGATGCCATCATGAGGGATGGGGATAGGGAGATGGTAGGTGTGTGGACCCCCAACTCCAAATGGAGTTTTCATTGGACATATACATGTTGGTTGCCCACTAAAAAGTGGAAGCAATATTAATGGCATCCACCTTATCTACTTGAAAGTTTTACCAGTAAAAATACCCACTGCATTGACTTTGAAGCGGGTGTGGTGCAACATTAATGGAAGCTACCTTGTCAACTTGAAATTTTTACCAGGAAAAATAAATATCGCATTGACTTTGAAGCGGTGTGGTCATGTAGAAGTAGTGCTAGGGATGCACTGAGATCAAACATTGAAAGTGATTTTCCAAGTTGGAGGGGTTGTACAAGGCCTATAGAAGAAGTGCATTCCAAACGAAACCCAAATCAATTTTTGGGATTTAACAATAATAAATTAGCCAAGTTAGTCATATGGATTAGTCAAACTCAATCCCATTAGAAGAAAAGAAAAATATTCGAGAGGTTGCTACCATGTTCTTGTTGACATGTTTTTTAATGGAGGAGTGCCCTATTGTTTTCCTTCTCTGCCAGAAAGGTTGCTACCATGTTCTTGCTGACATGTTTTTTAATGGAGGAGTGCCCTGTTGTTTTCCTTCTCCGTCGACCACTACTGCGACTGATAGTGTTGATAGCCAGCTAAACGATTTTACCATTCCCATTCCTACCACACAATTCAAGGAAGGAGAAGGAGAATGGGATGGAGATGGAGGGGAAGCTTCAACGTTGAATATCTTAAAACACATTCCAATGACATGAACTCTCTCAAGATTCAATTTCATACTAGGATAATGAAGCACAATGTACAAGGCACTGTGGAAACCCTTGAGAGAATGATGTTAGTGGAACCATATGAGATAGATTGGAGATTGTTGAATGTGAAGGCACGTTATTATCTTGGATACATGAGGGAATTTCATCATACTTATGAACACATTTTGAAATCCTCTATCTTCTCCCCAGGGCTCTGCAAGTACACTGTAATTTTATAATTCTGCACCAACTAACATTTTTTTTGAATAAATGCTAAATTTGAAACGAAGTGAAACTCCACCAAGAACTCAATTTGCAGGTTTTATGCCTACTCGGATTTGAACTTGGGTGCCTTTGTATAATTTTAATGTGCTCACATTTCTATCTTCCCTTTATGAATGTAGGTCCCTTGGTAGAAGATTAATACTTTCATATTTTTGTCTTCCCTTTCTTGTTCAGAAGAGTGACATGGGGATAGACTTTTAGAAAACCTTTGAGAACATCATTTCTATATTTTCACTTGCTATAACCTATTATTATTACATTGATCTCTTGAGAAATTTCCTTAGTGGGCCTATTCCTCAAGAGTTGGTGAGGGGTAAATTGTTGTAGATGTTGCTATTACAAAACAATTTCTTCATAGGGCCGATTCTAGATGGGCTTAGATCAAACCTTAACAATATAAGTGTATTTAGATCTTTCTTCTAAATGGATCAATCCATGGGTATGTCGGTAACCTTACTTCATTGTCGGGCACTCTCAATCTTTCCTATAACAAGAGTTTGGGCCCATTTCTTCGAATTCTCGGTAATTTGCGTGTAATTGTTAGTTTATATTTACATAACAATAATCTCAGTGGACCGATTCCACAAGATGGATCTCTTGCAAATCAACAACCCACAACCTTTGTAAACAATTTAGAGCTTTGTGGATTCCCCTTACAAATTCCTTGCAAAAATCCCATACCAACACCTCCTAATCTTAATTTTCCTTTACAAGGCCCTTCCTCAGGGAGCCCTACTAATCAAGATGTGGCCCCTGCAGTAAGAAAAGGTCTTAAAACTAGTGTAATTGTTGCAACATCACTAGGAAATGTTGTGGCCATTCCCATGATTGGCCTACTCTCTGTCTGTTTTTATTAGAAGGCTAGGATCTACCAAGGAAAACAGTGTAGATGTGGAGGAAAAGAGATATTGGTGGGAGGTGAGATTCCTCAATTTTTATGTAACAATGTGGAGACTTCTAAAACAACCTCAAAGAAGGGAGACAAGGGAAATCTCATTCCCATTGACAAAGGTTTCAACTTTTATTTAGATGAATTTCTCAGATCTTCTACTTATGAATTAGAGAATAGTGGATTGGGAATTATGTACAAAGTGGTACTTGGCAATGGGATTTCAATGACAATGAGGAGATTGGGGGAGGGAGGTGCTCAAATATTTGAGGAATTTGAGGTTGAATTTCAAGCCATTGGATGAATTCGACATCCCAATATAGAGAAATTCAAGCATATTATTTTGTATTTGATGAGAAATTGTTAATATCTGACTTCATTCCAAATGGAAGCTTGGTAGTTTCATTACATGGTAAATTTTATTCTATAGATTCAGTTTTAAGTTCGTTTTTTTATGGTGGATTTTTTCTCTTCACCTTGATTGCTCAAAATACAAGTCGATTTGTAGGGTATAATATTGATAGTTTTAAGGGTATGGATTTTAATGAGAATGGAAATCAAAAAATGGTTTTCAACATTTCTTATTAGATCTATTTGATTCATTATTTTCTATCAATCCTAGGTTGTTGCTTGAAAAATGTTTTTTGGCCTACTTTGTTCGTAGTTTTGAGGTAGGAAGGCTTACTATAGTTTAAAAAAAGAACATTTGTTATTGCAAAGTTTCTCATACCACTTCAATCGATTAACTCATGATGACTTATATCAAATGCATGGATTTTTATTTGTTTATAAGCTTTAAATATAGCTCTATATTCAAATATATCATATTTTTATATGTAGTGGGAGGATCATATTTCTATATCATCTTTTATAGGTTGACAACAAGCCTGACGATTCCTACCAATTCTTGCAAGTAGACCAGGTCATCCAACTACACCTTTGCCATGGGCATCCAGGATAAAAAATTTCAACAGAACCGTATGTGGGCTAGCCTATCTGCATAAGTGTAGCCCTCATAAATATGTACTTGGATACATTAAGCCCACAAATATTCTTTTGGATAAAAACATGCAGCCATATATTTTAGATTTTTTCTTGGATCTTCTCATTAGTATTGCAGGCAGTGGAGTTGCACCTAAAAAAAGTGGAGGACTTCTTGGTGGATGCCTTCCATTAGGAAAAACCTCAGTTTCTACTCGTGGAAGCACATTCCTAAGAGGAATTATAAGATCAATTGTAGAATGGAAAACTAATGGTGGAAGTTCACATTCAATTGTGAGTAGTTAACAAACTCTAGAAGCCTCTGTTGTTGGCCATAATCCAACACATAAATGGGATGTTTATTCATTTGGAGTTGTCCTTTTGGAAATGCTTACAGGTCAATTTCCAACATTCCAACTTCAATCCTTTGACATGGACTTGGTCACTTGGGTTAGAAAATCATTCAAAGAGGAAAACCCTGATACAAGACATTACAACTTCCAAGACAATCAGCCTTTGAAGGACAAAGTTTTAAGACAAAGTCTTGAGTTGAGAAGAATTTTTATTCTTCTAAATAAATAATTATTTTTTTCAGTTAATGTGAGAAATGGTTCTAGAAGTGAGATATTTGAATAGATAAAGATTAATTGAATCTACACTTAAAATACCTAATTTAGTTAGGAGGTTTATCAGAGATTTTAGGATCCAAGGTATTCTAAGAGTATTCGTAGGATCTTAGGAGCTTGACTAGGAATTTGTATAGGATCTAAAATTAATTCAAATTTACCTATGTGTGTTACATATTCAATGTAATCAATGAGTAGAGCAGAATAGGCTATTAAAAAACAAATTAGGCCAATAGGTTAGGAAATGAGAATTTGAGCATGTATATACAAAAAATAATTAATGGACTAAAGTTTTCACTATATTGTCTTGTATGAATAATTTTGTTTGCATCTATGAGAATTGTTGGTTGAAATTATATGTGTATCTTGTGATGCGTATTGCCCGTCAAAACTGTCTTTTGAATTTGTGCATAGTTGCATGGTTATCTTTTTACCTGCCTTATAGAATGGTGGATCATAGGAAGGTTTGAAGTTGTGTTTGTTAATTGAAAGTGCGTCATGGATGATACTCCTCTCAAATGCACAAATGAGTTAATTGGCTCTCTATGTTGGAAAGTGTGGGAAAATTTCATTGAAGAGACAAAATTGAGCACCTGAGTCGTGAAGCGGAGTGAATTGATTATAGTTAGAATTCTCATTCAAATTAGCATTTATGCCTTCAGTAGATCATTTGGCTCTTTCTCAAATGATTGTGGATGTTAATTTCAGTATGGTGGTGTAGATATGAAATTCAACCTTCGTTGAACTTCCTAAGAGGTGTGAACAACCTGAATTTGGATTTAATGTTGAAAATAGCAACAAGAAATGCTAAAAATAGCATTCAGAATATTCCAATTTTAATTTTTCCTTGAATTAAAATTAGAATTTAGTCTCACCAACTGCTTGGAAAATAATTAATTAATTAATCTTGGATTAATTAGTTGGAGAAATTCAAGCTAGAAGTCTTTGTGAAGTCATACAACAATTATCACTTAAATTAAGGAGATAAGGTTGAGTTGTATTTGATTTGTAATTAGTTAGCTCAGTTTACTGAGTTAAGTCCAGTTAAATTAGTTCCAAACAGTTTGAGAAATTAATTGTGAGTTCAGTGAGTTAATGCATGCATGCATGCAACTGGTGTACTCTAGATAACTAAAGATTCTCTAATAAGTAACTCATGCATGTCAATTCAGACAAAGACCCAGTTGATATTAAAGATAGGGACAATGTACTATCAGTTGCATGAGTTTTCCTATAAAGGAAAGTCATCCATGCAGAAGGAATAAGGTTCCTTGAGGATTGCGAAGTTTTACAGGGTGTGAGATCAGTGTGAGGGATCAGTGTTCCACTTGGTAACAGGAGGATCACCCAGAGAAACTGTGCAAGGAAATAGGAGCTTGGAGTGTAGAGGAGAAGGCTTGTGAGAAGCTTTGATTGCCTATGAGCATCCAGGAGGATTGTACTGAGAGCTGGCTAGCTATGAGAGCTAAGGCTTTGTATGATTCTGTTGTATTTCCACCTTGTATGATAATACAGATAGTGGGGTTTTTAGCTGAGGCTTTCCCCAGAGTATTATTTTGTGTTTCATGTGTATTGATTTTTATTCTCTGTTATATGTGTTCTTCTTGATCTTGCTCAAATCGATTAAGCTTCTGCAAGTTTGATAGTAGAAGTAGATTATAGTATTTTGCTTTGGTATATTGCATTATCGAGTTAATCTACAGTCAGATTTTCTACATAGACCTCAGAGGTAGATTTGTGGAGAATTTGTAGGAACTTCTACATGGTATCAGAGGCAAGTTTATCGGAGCAGTGAACAATATACGAAGAAGAGAATTCGAAGTAAAGAAAAAAAATGGGCCGCGAGTTTGCAGAGAAGATCTGAAGTTTTTTGTGCAAAATTTTTAGAAACAAATAGTAGATCTAGATTCCTTGCAAAAAAATACCCAACTTCGAAGAAACAATCAGCTGAATCGAAATTTCTATGAGGGAGATATCACTGATTTAAAATCAACGTTTTTTCCAGAAAATTTCGTGACAACGGAAAAGATGAAACAGATTGGTGTGCTAGCCAAGAACCTGTATGCACTTGAGGTACAAGATGCATGAAAAGCCTTGAGGAGCAAGGTAAATGTTATAGACTTGGTGGTTGGGAGGCAGATTAAATTACCTCTCAACATGCAGTCCTAGAAGAAGTCTCAGACAATTGTGGAGGAGCCATAATTGGAGATACTGAGAGGAGACCGAGTGGAGGTATCCACTCATGTAGAGACCTCTAGTAGGGGGAAATTTCGAGCCAAGTCGATAGAGGGATCACATGTAGCCATACATCCAGGTGTGAGGTGGGGCGATGTGAAGTGATACTCTTAAGAAGGCTAAAATTGGGCAGGGTCCATTGAGAGGTTTTATCTCATGGATCATATCTTGCTATGGGAGCCAAAAGTACAGAGTAGCGGGAGGAATTAGTGTGCTTGATGCAGTCAGAGATCAAAGTGACAGAGGCTAGAGCAGTTAGATACTGAATGAGAGCAGAGAAGGACTGACAATCATACAGAAAGGCAAAGTTAGTAGAAGCGCAGAGTTTTCAGTCGACAGAGGCAATAGCAGTCAGAGACTGATGACAGATGCATCATACTAATTCAGGTTGGATATTTTTTGTTTCTGGAGTTGCTGGAGCAAAAACAATTGAGAGAAGTGTTTCATGCAAAACATTCCAAAGGTTCAGGATCGGGATCTAGTTGAATTCCTTTCTTGTTGAGAGGGAGTGTTGAAAATAGCAACAAGAAATGCTAAAAATAGAATTTAGAATATTCCAATTTTAATTTGTCCTTGAATTAAAATTGAGAATTAAAATTCGAATTTAGTCTCACCAGTTGCTTGGAAAATAATTAATTAATTCATCTTGGATTAATTAGTTGGAGAAATTCAAGCTAGAAGTCTTTATGAAGTCATGCAACAATTATCCCTTAAATTAAGGAGATTATCCCTTAATTAAGGAGATAAGGTTGAGTTGTATTTGAGTTGTAATTAGTTAGCTCAGTTTACTGAGTTAAGTCAAGTTAAATTAGTTCCAAATAGTTTGAGAAACTAATTGTGAGTTTAGTCAATTAATGCATGCATGCATGGAACTAGTGTATTCCAGATAACTGAAGATTCTCTCATAAATAACTCATGCATGTCAGTTCAAACAAAGACCCAGTTGAGATAAAATACAGGGACAATGTACTATCAGTTGCATGAGTTTCCCTATAAAGGAAATTCATCCATGCAGAAGGAATAAGGTTCCTTGAGGATTGTGCAGTTTTACAAGGTGTGAGATCAGTGTGAGTGATCAGGCTTCCACTTGGTTATAGGAGGATCACCCAGAGAAACTGTGCAAGGAAATAGGAGATTGGAGGGCAGAGGAGAAGGCTTGTGAGAATCTTTGATTGCCTATGAGCATCCACGAGGATTGTACAGACAACTGGCTAGCTATGAGAGCTAAGGCTTTGTATGATTATGATGTATTTCCACCTTGTATGATAATACAGATAGTGGGTTTTTTAGCTGAGGCTTTCCCCAGAGTATTCTTCTGTGTTTCATGTGTATTGATTCTTCTTCTCTGTTATATGTGTTCTTCTTGATCTTGCTAAAATCGATTAAGCTTCCACAAGTTTGATAGTAGAAGTAGATTATAGTATTTTGCTTTGTTATATTGCATTATCGAGTTAATCTACAGTCATATTTTCTACATATACCTCAGAGATAAATTTGTAGAGAATTTGCAGGAAATTCTACATTTAATTCCTTAAGAATTGTGTGTTGGAAATTGAGACTAAATGTAAACTCTCTCAACCACTAAAGGCAAACACCCTGCATATGGTAAATCATGAGATTTGGGAATTTTTTGTTATAGTTTGAATTGAACCTGCATTAAGTTGAATTGGGAAAACTTGACCCTGCAATCTTTGAACATAGTGTGGATCTTTGCTAGAGTGTATGGTATACCCTAAATGTAGCAAGGGAAATTTCATTGGACGAAAATACATTGAGCATGGAAATTAGTGGAGACTTCATTTAATAAGAAAAGGAAATTTGTATGTGAAAAGGGGTTTATCAAAGAAATAGGTCGAATGTTTATTTCTTGAGAAAGAAAGTGGTATTATTTTATGTTGAATGAAACATAAGTAGATGATATTATGGAAGAGAAGATGCTTAGTGGAAGAAGTGAGAATGTGATCCAAAATATTTTACTTATAGATGCATCAGAATTACGTGAAACAGAGCTTAATAAACATGGAACTTAAAAGCACATAAAACAATGCGGAAATAATAAGATAAGCATGAAACCATGACCAAAAGATTTGATTATGAAGTTCATCCAATTTGGACTATGTCTTCGGGCCCTGCTCAATAGTGGGGAGGCCTTCATTCATTAAGTGGCATAAAAATACATAACGTACAAGCAACATCCAATTACAATCCTTATACCTCCAAGCTGGAAGGTGGACGAAGAATGGAGAGCCCATCTTCAGAAACAGGTAGTACCACTAAAATCCTGGCGAAAATTTGTGCAAAATCGCCTATCCGAACACCCAATTTCGGAGAAATGAAGCTTCTACACCCTCTCAGAACCTCCCGGCTGCTCAAGGCGAGGTTACAACCTGCTGCCAGGTCAGGTTAATACTGTACACAATAGTTTCTAAACTTCTATGCCAGACTCTCTCTTTTTCTTGTGCAAACAATCCATTATATATGTTGGTGGCTAACTCCTCAACCCTAATAGTTTCAACAAATGACAAGTATAGCAGGCAAGTGGTTTCCATACCAAGAATCTTGAACCTAGAATAGTATGTGGGTAATAACCTATTTAAACATATAAAAACCTTCATAACCTCTTAACCGCACATTACCTTAACCCGGTGGCTTTAACACAGAGAATCAATGTTTAAATCAGTGGACAGACCCGTGCCTTTACATTAAGCGATGAGCGAAAGGTGATGATCTATTATTGAATGTTAGTTTTGTTGTGCTAATTTCAATTACAGATTTATAAACACATGCTTGTTCATTGCTTCCTATGCGTATATTTCCTTAGGTTGTTTGGTGATTGAAAGAGATAAATTTCATCAAGTTTAATGTGACATTTGTGAGAAAAACAGCTTAAAAGAATAATGTTGAACAACAGCAATAAAAAGTACTACAAACCATCAATTGAAAACTTTAATATAGTGTTTTGATGAAGGATTTCACCCCTACTGGGCTACAGCTCCTTGGTCCAACTTCCATGGCTTGGGCCTCTATATTAGCTCAATACGGAAAAAAATGTTGTTTACAAATCTCTACTTCTCCTGATACCTGAACCAATGTGTTCAGAATTTGGAAATTAGCTAGGAACACCTTTTCCTAAGCTCAATTTGGTCAAAAATTGCTCCAGTTATGGCTCAAACAGTTTTTCCCTACAATTTCTCCTCCAAATCTATAAGAACTCTAGTTAGGTCCGTTAAATTTGGGGGCAAGCCCGAAATTAGTGAAATCCACCAAAATTCTGCCAACTACTAATCTAGGTTTAATTAAATTTAAGTGGAGTTGATTAGTTGTTAACTGCGGATTAGTGCAAATTATCGTGCAATTAACTAACCGTGACCCGACGGATTTGGTGGAGCAGACACATGGCGTATAATAAATGTTAATACGTTATTCACCGCGCTGACCGTCGTTGGATAGACAAAAACCCTTAACCATTTGCATTAACCCTTTGTGGTCATGTAGGCTTGTTCACATGTATACATTAACTCTTGTGGTGTTGGTTTATGGAGCTTGTTAGGTTCCTATACCAATAGGAGTCATAATTTTGAATGACTAAGGTTAAGCCATGTAATATTGTACATAACTTTGCTTTCTACAAATGCTTTCCATATTATAAAAAGTAAAAAATGTAAAGAGGGTATGTCCTAAAAGAAAAATTAAAGGACAAAAGAATAAGAGAAGGTAAAAAAAGAAAATGAAAATATATGAACCCTAAAAACAAAGAGACCATGAAAGTGTGCAAGTCTAAATGCCACTACTATTTACTTTTATGCATTATAATGATTGCGTGCAACTTGTTATTCATGCCACAATCCATGGTAATCAAACTATTTAATCTAGGTTATTCCATGCTTTGAATTTTATGTTTATAGTTAGAGAATAAAATCTGACCAAACAGTAATCTTGGCAGATCATTAAATAGGTAGAGAAAATAAAAGGAGCTCATAAGCTTAATCTAAGCCCTTGGAGGATATAAGGTTAGAAATAGATAGATTACTTTTCAAAAGAAAAATAGATGAATAAGGGTTTTCTAGCCTAAATGCACCCAAAGAAATGAAGAAAATATGTTAGAGGTAAGAAATGGGTAAGTAGAAGAAAGGTTGCTGAACTACAAAGTTAATTGGATCAAAACACATGCATCATGCTTATACACATCTTTCAACATGTATGGTCAACTATGGAAGCAAAGACAAAGGTTTACAAGTTCATGTGATTAACTCCCCCTCATTCATTTTCCCCTTTACTTACTAATTTCCTATCTACAAGTATGTTCTAGTACTTTTAATCCTATAAGTCAAACAGGCTCAAGGAATTTCTCTGACTTTTGGTGGGGCCGGACCCTCGGCTTAATGACTTATGGACACAAGTGCTAGAATCCCCTTCATACAAACCATTTCCCCTCATCACCCTAAGAAAACCCCTTTTCCTAAGGTTAAACACCATTTACCTAGGAAAAGTGAAACCCCCCCATATAAATCCATTTTTTCTCAAAAAAACCCACAAAAAACCTTTTATCCTAAGTATAAAGCAAAGTGCATGAAATGTTACATTTTATCTTTTTACTTAGGAAAAACCCACTCCACCCATCACATTTCATATTAATTATTAACTTTATTATATAATTCCTGACATTACCTTTTTCCTGTATATTAAGTAAACCCCTAAATTAAAATCCCAACCATTAGTTTTAATAAAAACTATATAAATTACCCATATCCCGATACGACCTTACTTAATTTACCTAATCCCGATAAACCTAAGTTAATCCTGTCATTAACCTCACCCGATTCTCTAATCCCGCGATTAAGCCCCGCCCGATCACTTAACCCAGGATTAATTCCTAAATTAATCCCAAACTATTGTGATCAAAACCCCTGCCGCTCCCCCCCCGGCCCTCAACTCTCATTCATTTCCTCTGTGCATCTTCTCCGCCCGACTACTGTCAGATCACAATTGCCCAAATCTAACAGACCACATCCATATTGGCCGAGCCCGATAGCCAACCTTTACCCACCCGATAAGGCGGTTTTCCCCAACCCCCCGAATGCTACGTGCCGCGCTCTAAAGTAGATTAGGTGACCCCTCCTAAAAACTACCCACGCCACAAAAGCAGTGCAACGACCCTTAATACCATCTCCCCACCAACTCGATAAACCACCTACGATTCGTAAATATGAAATTTTGCGCCATATTCAAAAAAGTTGCCCGTTAAGCTTAAAACCCCGAAAACCTTTTTTTTCATACCTTTCGCCCATTTCACAGTTAAAACTGTCAAACCCTTTAGCGCCATCCCAAACCTCTATGACGCAATTCCATTTCCATTTACATCCAAAACATTGCCACGACCCCTTCCCCAAGCATCCCTGTGCCAGAAATCTATCAATCACCTTCCATGCAGACAGAGGTTTTCTTAATTATTATTGAATTTGCAGATAATCAGCCAAAGACCAGAGCTTGGATAAACAGTTCTGATACTAGTCGCAAAACCTGTTTACTCCAAGACTCAACAAGAAACCTATTAAAATCCTATATTTAGAAGAAGAAGACCATTATACAAGGAACAAAGATGAAGACAATTACACACAGAACCAAGAAGAAAACACTTATACATAGCATGGTCAGTCAAAACAGAGGAACCAGACCAAAGATGTAGTTATAAGACAAACAAATAAAACAGATAGAGGCTTGATCAATATCCACTTCTCGATGCTGATACACATAAAAATAAAAGAACTTACTGTTGAAACACACAGTAAAAGGTTAAATTGTGCAGTAAAGGAAAAAACACAGTGAAGGATAGACAGGTCATCAAAGTGAAAGAGTATCAGAGTCAGAGAGTATCAAATGAAATCCAGAAGTAAATAAAGCCTCCAATGTAATGATTCAAACAAAAAAGAGCATAAAGAGCTAAAATCAAACCATAAAATCCAGCAGTACCACAATAAAAAGGACAACATGAAAGCAGTTCACTAGCTGCCTCTATCTTCCCGCAAGAAGATATTTGTATTTTCTATATTAAATCTCAAGTTAATCTGAGATATTTGTAATAAAACCTTAGTATAAATACTTCACAATTCGAAGTATGTGGTGTGGATTCTTAGAGATTTCTATAGACTTCTTGATCGAAAGATTGTAAAGCCATTGGAGCATTGACTGAGCCAACAAGTTGGATTGATGAATAAAGACCAGATATTTCAAAGGATTCATGTGTAGAGCGAAGTGAAGATAAGTATTTTCTCACATTGTTATCTCTTAAAGTTTTTCCATAATGTTTATCTGAATCTGAATGCCATAACTCAAGTATTATCTCAAAATTTGTTTAGTTACACTCTATTATAATAGTTAGGCAAATACATGTTTTCTACTAATAATCTAAGTTAAGGAATTCTTAATTGCTCCTTAGTTGAGGTTGTTTCTTTATAATCTATAGCAGAGGATTCTTAATTGCCCTTTGTTTCCAATTACCATTTGTTCCTCGTTTCAATCCCGGTCTGAGAATTCTTAATTCCTCTCTCACCCTGGTTAAAACGTTTTCACACCTCTGACCTAAAGACCTACACTCTACTCTGCTATCTTGCCCTTTGAACATTCCCTTTAGTGTGTTGATCGAGTCCTGCTGCTCTTTTGTTGGCTCCATAGCCCAATGGACTAGAGACATCATCCTATCCATCTGTTTAAAGAATCCCACCACCCAATCTTCAATACAAATCAAAAACCCCTTGAACATTAAGAACTGGCCTAAAATCCCATCAAACAAAGCTAAATTATATAGAAAGAGCCCTCTTTGGACTTAGGTTGGCTAGAGCCTATGCCCACAAGTTGGCTTGTGGTTACCTTGGTCATTTTCTTTCTTCTAATAACTTCTAGAGAAAATTCTAAGTGATAACATAGTGGCGACCATACTGGGGAACCAACAATTCCTCAGTCCTAATAAAGCTTTAAGAAAATTCTAAATATATATTTTGAGCCTCTCAAAATCATTTGTTGGAAGTTATATTGAAAAAATCTTACAAAAACAATGAAAAATTTGAAATTTTGGCTTCTAGGAAGACTCATTTTAATAGGGCTAATCCAGATCCCAACCCTCCCCTAGTAGTTGATAATCCCAACCTGATTTCAAGAAAATCTAAAAAAGAAGAAAGTTCAGTTAGTCAAACACCTTTAGTTAAAGCTAATTCATGTCCTGATGAGTGGTTATTTTTAGAATATCTTCCCTTTGATGAGAAATTTGGTCTTTCGTTATTTAAAACAAAATCGAAAAGTGAAATATATGACACTGTTTTAGATCCCGATTTCATTGCAAACCTTGAAGTCCAACAGGCCAACAGATCAAGTACATTCTGAAATCTCCACAATCATCCATTAATACTACTACTACCCCTGAGTTTTTTGAATAGTTCTCCACTACTTTGAGTTCACCATTATTCCCTTCGACTTCAATACCTTCTAAAGTCCATTCTGCACCACCATTTACGCCTTCACTCCCTCACCAACCTATCATTACTCATTCACCACTACTAGTCCTGGTTCTTCATCCACTATTGCATTAATTCCAAGTATATCAACCCCACATCTTAACCCCTTCCAACATACAACAATGGCAAACAGATATGCTCCTCTTGTTTTACCTGCCCAACTTCATGCTATGCCTATAGATTATTAGAGTAATATTCCCTTGTTTGATGCTACTGGTCAGTACACTGCCCAGAAGCATGTAAACAAGATGTTTGACTTCTTTGAACTACACGAAATAGATGAAGTCGATGTCTAGATGAGACTTCGGCCAAAATTTTGACTGGTGATGTCAAGAAGTGGTTTAAAGCCTCTCCTGCCAACCATATAGCAAACCTAGAAAATTTCCAAAGGTTGTTTATTGATAGGTGGGAAAAGAAAAAGAATCCCTTACAAATCCTTTCAGAATATGAGAATATTAGGAGATGACCTAATGAAACTGTTCAAGATTACTACACTAATTCAATAACATATATAATGCAATTCCAGTTAAACTTAGACCCCCACTTGACTTAGCGTTAATAAAGTTCCCTGATGGTTTTGATATAGATATGTCATACCAACTTAGGGAAAGAAACCCCCTAACATTAGAATAAATGCAAAGTATAGTTGTTAGTGTAGAATCTAATTTGTTAGCCAAAAGGGCTAGAGTTAGGAATGAAAAGAGAACTGCTAAGGATGAAACTTCACCATCTGATCTTAAAATAGATAACTTGGCCAAAAACATGGAAAGACTAATGGAGAGAATAGGTAACATGGAAAGGAAACCCCAATGGGATAACCAACAAGCACCTCCAATTAGAAACCCAAATTTCAGAAACAACCAAAACATAGGGAAAAACGGACCAGATCAGAACATAAGGCCTCCTTTTCAAGAAAATTATGTAGAGACATCCTAGCTAGAAAATCCAGAGCATGATACACAAATTAACCTAATGGGAATAAATGATGAGGACACTGTTTTTCTAACCCAAGATGAGCAGGAACTGTATATGCTGCAGCAATTACAGGTACAGTCTGGTGAATCATTTGATTATAAACAAGGATATGACTCTGCTATCTTCGAAGTCCACAAACAGTATAATCTAAGAAGCAAAAGGAATGTAGATGTCCTTGACCAAAATAAGAAAACAACACAAAATCAACCTAAGAAAATAAAAGAAGCCCCTATTTCAAAGATCCTCCAGATTCTCGCTAGGAAAAATCCAAATCCTTCTAGCCCCACAATTGTAGATATTGTTAGTGTCAGTCTTTCGAGCCTTCCTCCAGTGATCAAATGTGCTCTTACAAAGTGATTTTGAAGTGTCAAGGTCAAATTTTGTCATTTCAGTGAGTCTTCAAGCAAAATTTGGTCACTAGGCATTAGGTCTAGGGTTTGCTTTCACTCCTTCTAAAGTTGTCCAAATGGCGGTCCATGTCATCATTCAGCTGATTCTATCATCATTCATAGGGTTGTCATTATCATCTCAGTGTCTAATGAGTCATTGTACACCTTGTTCATGCTTCAGTTGCGCCTAGGCAGGGTCATTTCCCTCTCCTAGGGTTTTGAAAGCTAGTTTCTCTTGAATGGTCAAATCATTAGCAAAACTTGTATCCTGATGTTCATACACCTTCCTATATCCTTAAAGTACCTTATCAAACACTTCCATCCCTTATATCCGCCAAATTCCTCATTTTCGCACAAACCCTAGTTTCTAGCTACAACCTGGCAATTTTCTAGGTTGGGCCTGTGTTTTGCCCTTTTGGACCCCTTCCCCTCGCTCAATCTCTAAGATTCCACTTTCCCCTGCTTCCTAACTTCCCTCCCCACTCCCAAAAATTTCCCCAAGAATTTAGAAGCCCCCTATCCCCTTCATTTCGCTCCATTTCGACAAAATTCCTTGTTTCACACATCGGGACAAGTCGCACTCAAATGATGTTCCAGAGCAATAAAAGATGAATTTTGGAAAAATAAGAGAGGTTTTTGTCCATAACATGCCAAAGAAGAAAAACCTCCTTCACTTTTTGCACATGTGTCATGGTTTCAGATAAATGTCAAAATTGCAATCGCCAAATCCAGGCGGTTGGCCAAGGCACTAAAACGACGGAAAAGGCCCGATCCACTCCAAATTTTGGCCAAAGCCTCTTTGACTGAGAAAGGCACTAAATAGCCTAGCCACAGCACAAATCCCAAGAAATTTTGAGCATTTTGGGTCAATTTTGGTTTTTTCAGGCAATTTATAGGTTGCTCATTAACGGGTCTCACCCCCCGCGCGACCCTTCATCATGGCAACTCCTTTTGACCAAAACTCAGCATTTCTAGATTTTTCATGCAAAGTTGCATATGCTCATGGATGGACTTGATATTTGGTGAAGTTTTGGGCCTCCAGAAAGTCAAAAAACTAGCAAAAAATGACTTTCTGCCACTTTTTTGAATTGCAGAAAGCAGTCTTGGGAGATTTGAGTTTTGACAGGGTAAATGAACTCCAAATTCAAAAATTCCAATTGGGTTGGAAAGTAGACTCACATAACTTTCCAACAAGCCTACTCTTGCTCAATTTGGCCACCTGCAAGTTCCCCAAACATGGCTCCAAAGGCGCGCGACCCGTCAGGCAGGGGCGCGCGACCTGTCAGGCAGTTTTGTCCAGAAATGCACTGTACAGCTCGGAAAAGCACAGTTTGACCCAGTTTGACTTTTTGGGATGAAATGTGATCCTCTTTGATGTAATTTGATGTAATTATTGTACTTTTTAGACACTTTTACTCTTATGTAACACTTCTAGAAGATTCATTCATGAAAAGGGTAAATATTAAATGAATGAATTGGTTTCCTAGCTTATAGAGGCAAGTTGTTTTGACTGCCTAGTTTGTAGTGCTTAGTTTAGAAGTGGTTGAAACAGCTCCTAGGATAGTGAGATCGACCCATGGAGGCAGGGAAAGAGGTTAGATCATCTATATTATGTACTTTCTTGCTCATTTTCATGGTTGGACTCTTGAGGGAGAAGCTATCATTGTATTATTTCACTGTATCTCTGCAATTTTTGGCTAAGGAAGACCAGGGTTTTGCAGTCCTCTTTGGGATTCTTGTGGACTCACGTGTTGATGGTGTGTTTCTAAATGTACTTGTAAGCTTGTTATGTGATTCATTTCCTTTCTTTTACTTCTGCACATTAAACAAATGAAGTGTTAAAGTAAGAATTCATGCCTGCCATGCTCTGCTTTTAAGTTTGTTTAATTTCAATGTTTTCTTCTGTCTAAAGAGAATTAAAAGTTATTTTTTGCTCTCTTTAGCTCTTCATCTTTCATTCCTGACCATCCACCTCAGTTAAAGGCATCAACGCTGTCTCCTACCTCGCCCCAAGGAACCCCCTGCAGAAACTGTGTCCAATCCCCGCACCCAAAATTGCCCTCTCCTCAATTTGCCACCAAAACTCAAAAAACCCAAATCAAACTCTTTGATCAGTTTACTAGCCTAATATCAGTGTTACCTTATTGGTCATCTCATCTATTGAAGATTTTACCGAGATAGACCGGAGAGAGCCTTCTCCTGCCCCGTAGGGCTAGCTACGAGGCTAAATGGTTTGATGTTGCCTTGAGGTTTACCTTTCTCAACCTGAGGTGAAATTTCAAGCGCTAACAGATATAACCTCTGATCAACCTTCTGCTGATCAACCATCCACTTCAATTCCACTTGAAAATCCATATAAGGAGATCCCTAATAAAGAAAAAGAAGACAATCCTACTCAAATCCTTGCTGCTAAGACTCCAAACCTTCAAACAAAAAATCCTCTTTGCCATTCAATTTGGGAGCAGAGATAGGAAAGCTAAATATTCCAATCCCTTTAACAGAACTAATAAATAATGAACCTTATAAATCACAAATGAACCAAACCTTAAACATTGCTAAAAATGAGGATTCAATTAATTTGTTTGATGACCAACCAGAACTCATATTTGGTCCAGATGTTAATGGCAAACCATTAGAAGGAAGAGTTCCACATTTATACATTAGCCTTAGTATCCATGACAAACTTCTACACAATGCAATGTTGGATTCTAGGGCCTCTCACAATTTAATGCCCAAATCAGTAATGGAGAAGTTGAAGCTAGACATTACAAGGCCTTACAAACACTTATTCTCATTTGACTCTACTCAAGTAAAGTGTTTAGGATTGATTAAAGACCTATGTGTTACTTTAGTCCAATATCCTGCCAAAAGCATCCATATGGACATTGTAGTTGTTGACATCCCACCAAATTATGGCATGCTGTTATCTAGATCATGGGCAGCCAAACTTCAGGGATCTCTAAAACTAGATATGTCATATGCAACAATTTTTGTTTTTGGACAACCTAAGAAACTATACCGAGAAACCTTAATGAAATATATGGTAAGTAGCTAGGATCAACCTCAAAACTTTCCCATCTACTCCATACACTCAGATACCGATTATGTTATCTTGTATAATGCTGATCAAAATCAAGAAACACTTTTAGACAATATTGATACAAAACCAAAATAAATTGCAGTTTCTACACAAAATGAAACTAACCAGACTACAGATCTATTCAATGAACAAGAAGGTCTAATTTCTGTGAATGATGAAAATTTTGTTGCACCAAATAGTGAAAATTATGATCATGAGATATTATGGCATTTAGAATTTGATGGATCAGTCAATAGGTTAGGAGCAGGAGCAGGAGTGTGGATATATAATTTGGAGAATAATTACTCAAAAGGCCATGCATATAGATTGAATTTTAAATGTAAAAATAATAGATCTGAATATGAAGCATTAATTTTAGGTCTTAAGTTAGTTAGGAATTTAGGAGCTAAAAGAGTTTCTGTCATGGGAGACTCTAAACTAATTGTAAAACAGATTGATGTTGTATATATGACTAAGGACCCTAGATTAAGTTTCTATAGAGATACTATTATAGAAATACTTAACACGTTCCTAGAAACAAAGCTTACAGTAGCCCTTAGAAAACATAAAATGCAAGACCATAGTTTAGCAATGTTTGCTAGCACTTGTAAATTACCCTTCCAACCTAACTATCAATATACTGCTAAATTTAGGCGCAGAACTACAATTCCAGATAATTTGAATAATTGGAAAATATTTTCTAATGATAAATAGGTAAATAAATTTTTACTTTCAGAAGAAGAGTTTGTAAATAATAATATAGATATTGATACATCCATAGATCTTGACACTAAGGATAAGATAGAAATAAATGAGATAGAAGATGATAAAATAGATAGACTTAACCCAACTAAATTTACCAAATCAAATGTAGATAACTTAGAGCTAATGTAGATTGATGAAATGATAAATGAAGAAACCGAAGTAATCAATCTCGAGGATAACTTCTTACGAAAGGGATTGACCCCTCCGAAAGATTTATTTGATTTGAATGATGTTCCTAGGAAACCTAAAATGGAACCATTAAGGTTTGATATAGAGGAATGTAATATAGGCACAAATCAAAATCCTAAACCGATCAAACTTTCAAAATCATTACCTCCAACTGAAAAAGTGAAATACATTGAGTTGTTGAAAGAATTTAGGGATGTTTTTGCTTGGAGTTACGAAAACCTTAAATCCTATGACACCAACATCATCCAGCACACAATTGCTATTAAGAAAATCAAAAGCCTTTCAAACAAAAACTAAGAAGGATAAATCATGTCTTATTACCTGCAACTGAAAAAGAAATTCAGAGGATGTATGATGCCAAAATAATTGCACCAATCAGATTTTCTGATTGGGTCTAAAACTTGGTGCCAACTAGAAAGAAAACTCGTGAGATCAGACTCTGTGTGGATTGCAAAAACCTCAATAAATTGTCACTAAAAGACAATTACTCTCTCCCAAAAATGGATCACATTTTATAGAGAGTAGTTGGATCAAACAAAATCTCTTTGTTGGATGGGTTTTCTAGTTATAATCAAATCTTAGTTCATCTAGATGACCAACCCAAAACTGCCTTTACTACTCCTTGGGGCACTTTTATGTATGTGAAAATGCCTTTTGGGCTAAAGAATGTAGGAGCCACTTTCCAGAGGGCTATGGATATAGCCTTTGCTAAAGAAATTCATAATTTCCTTGTGATATATCTAAATGATATTACTGTATTTTCAAAGTTTGACAATCAACATTTGGATCATCTAAAGCAAGTTTTTATTAAATGCAGCAAGTTTGGAATCTCTTTGAACCCCAAAAAGTCCTTGTTTGGGTTAGAGGAAGGAAATTTGTTAGGTCACATAATTTCAAAAGATGGTATAAGAATAGACCCTGCAAGAATAGAAGCCATCTTACAAATAAGACACTCCGGGAACATTAGAGAATTACAAGCTTTCTTAGGAGAAATTACTTTTCTTAGAAGATTTATATCTAATCTAGCAGAATTAATTAGATCACTAAACAACATGCTGAAAAAAGACTCCACCATAAAATGGATTGTTGAGGCTAAGAAATCCTTTGAAGACATCAAACTAGCCTTAACTAACGCACCTGTGTTAATCAGTCCCAAATTTGACAGATATTTCATTTTGTTTTCCATTGCTTCAGAGCACACAATAGTTGCAGTCCTATTACAGAAAAATGACCAGGGCTATGAACAACCCATTGCTTTCTTCAGCAAAGCCCTGAGAGATGCCCCCTTTAAATATAATATAATGGAAAAACAGGCCTTGTCTTTGGTCAAAGCCATTAAAGATTTTAGGGTATACATGTTATATTCTCACATAGTAGCCTACGTTCCTAATTCAGTTGTTAAAGACATCCTAACTCAGGATGGTCCTGGGGGAAAGAGGGAGAAAGTGGATTGCTAATGTTTTAGAGTATGATATAGAAATCAAACCTACAAAGTTAATCAAGGGCCAAGGTTTAGCCAAGCTCATGGCTGAATCGAACTATCAGACCTTGGATATAAACTTTATTGCAGAAATAGATAATGAAGAGGAGATGGTGACTCCACTAATCAACTAGGCCTTTCTTGAATCACCATGGTATGATGCTATTATTTATGTTTTACTAAATTTTCAAGTTCCTCCTGAATTATCTAGGACCAAAAGTAGGTTTTTAAAGATGAAATCCTTAAGATTTTATATATTAGACAATGTTTTGTTTTGGAGAGATCATGAAGGTATTCTTATCAATTTCTTATTAAAAGAATAATCTGACAAAATTTTACAAGAGTTTCATGTAGGTGACTGTAGAGGACACCTTTATTGGAAGATTAATGCAGATAAAATCCTTAGAGTTGGTTTCTACTGGCCTACCTTGTTTGTTGATGTCAAAAAATATGTGACCTCTTGTCACAAATGTCAAATTTTTGAGGGGAAGAAAAAGCTCTTACCTTTACCCCTCAAGCCAATCTCCGTTGAAATACATTTTCAACAATGGGGTTTAGACTTCATTGGTGAAATTCACCCACCTTCCTTTGCCCAACACAAATGGATCCTTACAGCCACATACTACTTTACAAATGGATAGAGGCCATACCTTCAAGGCAAGCCATAGATACTGTTATCATAACCCTCCTTGAAACCAATATTCTATCAAGATTTGTATGTCCAACTAAGCTCATTACTGATGATGCAGCAACCTTTAAATCCAAAAGAATGATAGATTTATGCAATAAATACCATATCACCCTTGGCCATTCCACATCATATTACCCTCAAGGTAATGGATACTGGCAGAATCCTCAAACAAAATCCTAGTAAATATCATCAAGAAGTTACTAGAGGAAAATAAGAAAACTTGGAATAAAAAGCTAGTTAATGCCTTATGGGCAGACAGATTGACTACTAAGAAATCAATTGGTACTTCTCCCTATCAACTAGTTTATGGAATGGAAGTTGTCTTTCCATCCTCTTTGGGAGTACCAGTAATGAATATACTTCAAGAAATACAGGTTGAACCAAATAGTATCCAAAGAATAATCAACCAAACTATTCATCTACAACAAACAAGAGAAGAGGTCTATGTCAAGTCTCAAGTTGTGCAAGAAAAGATTAAGAAGATTTTTGATAAGAGAACCAAGGCTGAAGATTTCTACATTGGTGACAAAGTGCTCAAGTGGGACTCAAGGAGGGAAGATAAAGGAAAACATGGGAAATTTGATTTCCTATGGAAAGTTCCCTATGTCATTTATGCTTATAGAGGAAATATTGCTTTCTTCTTGAGAGAAATTGATGGTACAGATGCAGAAGGTGGGCCACTGAATGGTCGAATGTTAAACAATACTTTGAACCTAATTACTAATTTTCATTTGTACATATTCTATTTCAAAATTCTAGTTTGGATTGGATGGTGATCTTTGAAGTTGAAGCCCAAAGAGAAGGCCCTAAGCTTTAAAAGATTCACTATCATAAGTATCAATAATGCAGATTCATAGAAGGACACTTTGCAAGGCAACATCAACAATAATTCAAAGGTTACTGATCTCTAAAGTTCTTGACATTTCACAAGGAAATTCCATCCCCAAGTGGAGCCACTGTTAGGTTCCTATACCAATAGGAGTCATAATTTTGAATGACTAAGGTTAAGCCTTGTAATATTGTACATACCTTTGCTTTCTGCAAATGTTTTCCATATTATAAAAAGTAAAAAATATAAAGAGGGTATGTCCTAAAAGAAAAATCAAAGGACAAAAGAATAAGAGAAGGTCAAAAAAGAAAATGAAAATATATGAACCCCAAAAACAAAAAGACCATGAAAGTGTGCAAGTCTAAATGCCACTACTATTTATTTTCATGCATTATAATGATTGTATGCAACTTGTTATTCATGCCACAATCCATGGTAATGAAACTGTTTAATCTTGGTTATTCCATGTTTTGAATTTTATGTTTACAGTTAGAGAATAAAATCTGACCAAACAATTTAATCTTGGAAGATCATTAGATAGGTAGAGAAAATAAAAGGAGCTCATAAGCTTAAAAAGAGCCCTTGGATGATATAAGGTTAGAAATAGATAGATTACTTTTCAAAAGAAAAATAGATGAATAAGGGTTTGCTAGCCTAAATGCACCCACATAAATGAAGAAAATATGTTAGAGGTAAGAAATGGGTAAGTAGAAGAAAGGTTGCTGAACTACAAAGTTAATTGGATCAAAACACATGCATCATGCTTATACACATCTTTCAACATGTATGGTCAACTATGCAAGCAAAGACAAAGGTTTACAAGTTCATGTGATTAACTCCCCTCATTCATTTTCCCCCTTTACTTACTAATTTCCTATCTACAAGTATGTTCTAGTACTTTTAATCCTACAAGTCAAAGAGGCTCAGAGCATTTCTCTAACTTTTGGTGGGACTGGACCCTCGGCTTAATGACTTATGGACACAAGTGCTAGAATCCCCTTCATAAAATCATATTCCCTTCATACAAACCATTTCCCCTCATCACCCTAAGAAAACCCCTTTTCCTAAGGTTAAACACCATTTACCTAGGAAAAGTGAAACCCCCCCATGTAAATCCCTTTTCACTAAAAAAAAACCCACAAAAAACCTTTTATCCTAAGTATAAATCAAAGTGCGCGAAATGTTACATTTTATCTTTTTACTTAGGAAAAACGTACTTCACCCATCGCATTTCATATTAATTATTAATTTTATTATATAATTCCCGACATTACCTTTTTCCCGTATATTAATTAAACCCCTAAATTAAATATCCCAACCCTTAGTTTTAATAAAAACTATATAAATTACCCATATCCCAATACGACCTTACTTAATTTACCTAATCCCGGTAAACCTAAGTTAATCCTGTCATTAACCTGAACTGATTCCATGATCTCGTGATTAAGCCCCGCCCGATTGCTTAACGCAAGATTAATTCCTAAATTAATCCCAAACCGCTGTGATTAAAACCCCTCGGTCCCCCTCAACTCCCGTTCATTTCCTCCACACATCTTCTCCACCCAACCATCATCAGATCACAAGCGCCCAAATCTAACGCACCACAGCCATATCAGTCAAGCTCGATAGCTGACCTTTACCCACCCGATAAGGCGGTTTTCCCCAACCCCCCGAATGCTACGTGTCACGCTCTAAAGTAGATTGGGTGACCCCTCCTAAAAATAGCCCACACCACAAAAAAGGTGTGATGACCCTTAATACCACCTCCCGGCCAACCCGATAAACCGCCTATGATTCGTAAATATGAAATTTCGCGCGATATTCAAAAATTTTCTCGTTAAACTTAAAACCCCAAAAACCTTTGTTTTCATACATTTCGTCCGTTTCACAGTTAAAACTGTCAAACCCTTCAGCACCACCCTGAACCTCTACGGCACAATTTCACCTCCATATACATCCAAAACACTGCCACGACCCCTTCCCCAAGCATCCATGTGCCAGAAATCCATCAATCACCTTCCATGCAAACCAAGGTTTTCTTAATTACTGTTGAATTTTACAGATAATCAGCCGAAGACTAGAGCTTGGATAAACAGTTATGATACTAGTCGCAGAACCTATTTACTCCATGACTCAATAAGAAACCTGTTAAAATCATATATTAAGAAGAAGAAGACCATTATACAAGGAACAAAGATGAAGACAATTACACACAGAACCAAGAACACTTATACAGAGCATGGACAGTCAAAATAGAGGAACCAGACCAAAGATGCAGTTAGAAGACAAACAAATAAAACAGACATAGACTTGATCAATATCCACTTCCCGATGCTGATACACATAAAAAAAAAGGATTTACTATTGAAACACATAGTAAAAGGTTAAATTGTGCAGTAAAGGAAAAAACACAGTGAAGGATAAAGACGGGTCATCAGAGTGAAAGAGTATCAGAGTCAGAGAGTATCAGATGAAAGCCAAAAGTAAATAAAGCCTCCAGTGTAATGATTCAAACAACAAAGAGCATAAAGAGCTAAAATCAAACCATAAAATCCAGTAGTACTACAATAAAAAGGACAACATGAAAGCAGTTCACTAGCTATCTCTATCTTCCTATGAGAAAATATTTGTATTTTCTAGATTAAATCTCAAGTTAGTTTGAGATATTTGTAATAAAACCTTAGTATAAATACTTCACAATTCGAAGTCTGTGGTGTAGATTCTTAGAGATTTCTATAGACTTCTTAATCGAAAGACTGTAAAACCATTGGAGCATTGTTTGAGCCAGCAAGCTGGATTGATGAATAAAGACCAGATATTTCAAAGGATTCATGTGTAGAGCAAAGTTCAGACAAGTATTTTCTCATGTTGTTGTCATCTCTTAAAGTTTTTCCATAATGTTTATCTGAATCTGAATGCCATAACTCAAGTATTATCTCAGAATTTGTTTAGTTACACTCTATTATAACAGTTAGGCAAATACATGTTTTCTACTGATAATCTAAGTTAAGGAATTCTTAATTGCTCCTTAGTTGAGGTTTTTTCTTTATAATCTATAGCAAAGGATTCTTAATTGCCCTTTGTTTCCAATTACCCTTTGTTCCTCGTTTCAATCCTGGTCTAAGAATTCTTAATTGCTCTCTCACCCTAGTTAAAACCTTTTCACCCCTTTGGCCTAAAGACCTGCACTCTACTCTGTTATCTTGCCCTTTGAACATTCCCTTTAGTGAGTTGATCCAGTCCTGCTGCCCTTTTGTTGGCTCCATAGCCCAATGGACTAGAGACATCATCCTATCCATCTGTTTAAAGACTCCCATCACCCAATCTTCAATACAAATCAAAAGCCACTTGAACATTAAGAACTGGCCTAAAATCCCATCAAACAAAACTAAATCATATAGAGAGAGCCTTCTCTGGACTTAGGTTGGCTAGAGACTATGCCCAAAAGTTGGTTTGTGGTTACCTCAATCATTTTATTTCTTCTAATAACTTCTAGAGAAAATTCTGAGTGATAACATAGTGGCGACCATACTGGGGAACCAACAATTCCTCAGTCCTAATAAAGCTTTACGAAAATTCTAATTCTATATTTTGAGCCTCTTAAATTCATTTGTTAAAAGTTATATTGAAAAAATCTTACAAAAACAATTAAAAATTTGAAATTTTGGCTTCTAGGAAGACTCATTTTACTAGGGCTAATCCAGATCCCAACCCTCCCCTAGTAGTTGATAATCCCAACCTGATTTCAAGAAAATCTAAAAAAGAAGAAAGTTCAGTTAGTCAAACACCTTTAGTTAAAGCTAATTCATGTCCTGATGAGTGGTTATTTTTAGAAGATCTTCCCTTTGATGAGCAATTTGGTCTTTCATTATTTAAAACAAAATCTGAAAGTGCAATATATGAAACTGTTCTAGATCCTGATTTTATTGCAGACCTTGAAGTCCAACAGGCCAACAGATCAATTGATGAGTACATTCTGAAATCTCCACAATCATCCATTAATACTACTACTACCCCTGAGTTTTCTGAATAGTTCTCCACTACTTTGAGTTCACCATTATTCCCTTCGACTTCAATACCTTCTGAAGTCCATTCTGCACCACCATTTACACCTTCACTCCCTCACCAACCTATCATTACTCATTCACCACCTACTAGTCCTAGTTCTTCATCCACTACTACATTAATTCCAAGTATATCAACCCCACATCTTAACCCCTCCCAACCTACAATAATGGAAAACAAATATGCTCCTCTTGTTTTACCTGCCCAACTTCATGCTATGCCTATAGATTATCAGAGTAAGATTCCCTTGTTTGATGCTACTGGTCAGTACACTGCCCAGAAGCATGTAAACAAGATGTTTAACTTCTTTGAACTACACGAAATAGATGAAGCCGATGTTGAGATGAGACTCTTTGCCCAAAATTTGACTGGTGATGTCAAGAAGTGGTTTAAAGCCTTTCCTGCCAACCATATAGCAGACCTAGAAAATTTCCAAAGGTTGTTTATTGATAGGTGGGAAAAGAAAAAGAATCCCTTACAAATCCTTTCAGAATATGAGAATATTAGGAGAGGACCTAATGAAACTGTTCAAGATTACTGCACTAGATTCAATAACATATATAATGCAATCCCAGTTAACCTTAGACCCCCACCTGACTTAGCGTTAATAAAGTTCCCTGATGGTTTTGATACAGATATGTCATACCAACTTAGGGAAAGAAACCCCCCAACATTAGAAGAAATGCAAAGTGTAGCTACTAGTGTAGAAGCTAATTTGTTAGCTAAAAGGGCTAGAGTTAGGAATGAAAATAGAACTTCTAAGGATGAAAATTCACCATCTGATCTTAAAATAGATAACTCGACCAAAAACATGGAAAGACTAATGGAGGGAATAGGTAACATGGAAAGGAAACCCCATTGGGATAACCAACAAGCACTTCCAATTAGAAACCCAAATTTCAAAAACAACCAAAACATGGGGAAAAACGGACCAGATCAAAACATAAGGCCTCCTTTTCAAGAAAATTATGCAAAGACATCCCAGCCAGAAAATCCAGAGCATGATACACAAATTAACCTAATGGGAATAAACGATGAGGACACTGTTTTTCTAACCCAAGATGAGCAGGAACTGTATATTATACAATAATTACAGGTACAGTGTGGTTTATCATTTGATTATAAACAAGGATATGACTCTGCTATCTTTGAAGTACACAAACAGTATAATCTAGGAAGAAAAAGGAATGTATATGTCCCTGACAAAACTAAGAAAACAACACAAAATCAACCCAAGAAAATAAAAGAAGCCACTGTTTTAAAGATCCTTCAAATTCTCCCTAGGCAGAACCCAAATCCTTCTGGCCCCACAATTGTAGATATAAACTTTGATCAACCTTCTATTGATCAACCATCCGCTTCAATTCCACTTGAAAATCCACATAAGGAGATCCCCAATAAAGAAAAAGAAGACAATCCTACTCAAATCCCTACTACTAAGACTCCAAACCTTCAAACAAAAAAATGTCTCTTTTCCATTTAGTTTGGGAGCAGAGATAGAAAAGCTAAAGATTCCAGTCCCCTTAACATAACTAATAAAGAATGAACCTTATAAATCACAGATAAACCAAACCTTAAACATTTCTGAAAATGATGATTCAATTAACTTGTTTGATGACCAACCAGAACTCATATTTGGTCCAAATGTTAATGGAAAACCATTAGAAGGAGGTGTTCCACCTTTTTACATTAGCCTTAGTATCCATGAAAAAATTCTACACAATGCAATGTTGGATTCTGGGGCCTCTCACAATTTAATGCCCAAATCAGTAATGGAGAAATTGAAGCTAGACATTACAAGGCCTTACAAAGACTTATTCTCATTTGAATCTACTCAAGTAAAGTGTCTAGGATTGATTAAGGACCTATGTTTTACATTAGTCCAATATCCTACGAAAAGCATCCTTATGGACATTGTAGTTGTTGACATCCCACCAAAGTATGGCATTTTGTTATCCAGATCACGGGGAGCCAAACTTCATGGATCTCTACAACTAGATATGTCATATGCAACAATTTATGTTTTTGGAAAACCTAAGAAACTATACCGAGAAACCTTAATGAAATATATGGTAAGTAGCTAGGATCGGCCTCAAAACTTTCCCATCTACTCTATACACTCAAATATCGATTCTTTTATCTTGTATAATGTCGATCATACTCAAGAAACACTTTTAGACAATATTGATACAAAACCAAAATAAATTGCAGTTTCTACACAAAATGAAACTAACCAGACTATAGAGCTATTCAATGAACAAGAAGGTCTAATTGCTGTGAATGATGAAAAATTTGTTGCACCAGATAGTGAAAGTTATGATCATGAGATATTATGGCATTCAGAATTTGATGGATCTGTCAATAGGTTTGGAGCAGGAATAGGAGTGTGGATATATAATTTGAAGAATAATTACTCAGAAGGCCATGCTTATAGATTGAATTTTAAATGTACAAATAATATAACTGAATATGAAGCATTAATTTTAGGTCTTAAGTTAGTTAGGAATCTGGGAGCTAAAAGAGTTTCTGTCATGGGAGACTCTGAACTAATTGTAAAACAGATTGATGATGTATATATGACTAAGGATCCTAGATTAAGTTGCTATAGAGTTACTATTGTAGAAATAATTAACACTTTCCTAGAAACAAAGCTTGCAGTAGTCCCTAAAAAACATAACATGCAAGCCCATAGTTTAGCAATGTTTGCCACCACTTGTAAATTACCCTTCCAACCTAACTATTAGTATACTGCTAAAGTTAGGCACAGACTTGCAATTCCAAATAATTTGAAGAACTGGCAAATATTTTCTAATGATAAACATATAAATAAGTTTTTACTTTTAGAAGAAGAGTTTGTAAATAATAATATAGATACTAATACATCCATAGATCCTGACACTAAGGATAAGATAGAAATAAATGAGATAGAAGATGATAAAATAGATAGACTTAACCCAACTAAATTTACCAAATCAGATGTAGATAACTTAGAGATAATGGAGATTGATGAAATGATAAATGAAGAAAATGAAGTAATCAATCTCAAGGATAACTTCTTACCAAAGGGATTGACCCCTCTGGAAGATTTATTTGATTCGAATGATGTTTCTAGGAAACCTAAAATGGAACCATTAAGGTATGATATAGAGGAATGTAATATAGGCACAGATGAAAATCCTAAACTGATCAAACTTTCAAAATCATTACCTCCAACTGAAAAGGTGAAATACATTGAGTTGTTGAAAGAATTTAATGATGTTTTTGCTTGGAGTTACGAGAACCTTAAATCCTATGACACCAACATCATCTAGCACACAATTCCTATTAAATAAAATCAAAAGCCTTTCAAACAAAAACTAAGAAGGATCAATCATGTCTTATTACCTGCAATTGAAAAAGAAATTCAGAGAATGTATGATGCCAAAATAATTGCACCAATCAGATTTTCTGATTGGGTCTCAAACTTGGTACCAACTAGAAAGAAAACTGGTGAGATTAGACTTTGTGTGGATCTTGTTAGTGTCAGCCTTTTCATACTTCCATTAGGGATCAAAATCTGCTCTTTTGCATTTTCATAGTAGGAGTCCCATACTGTAAATTTTTCATCACTCCATTAGGTCATGATATATGTATCCACTGATGGTTTTTTTCTCTTCAACTCCTCCCTCATAGACTGTACTTGCTGATCCTCCTTCATATTGTTTTCAGTCATGGTTCATAAACAATCTGTAGTCCATTTCATTAGGTCTAGGGTTTGATTACCAAGGTCAAGAAACTGATTTTCAAATGCCAATAAAGGTCAGCAAGGGTATGAGGATGATCAATAAATCAAGCATGATGGCTTGAAAGTCATAGCTACTGAAATTTTTATTTTTGGAACCTAATGTAATTTTCACCTCAAAAACATGTTTTTGAGGTGAAAACAGAGTATTTTGAATTTATTGTATTTATTATGTAATTTTAAGTTTCTATATGTAATAATGGATCTTAGCTGCATCAAAAGAATTCTCCCTATTGCAAGACACACCAACACTGCAAAAATCAAGTCAGTTTGAGCATTTATCCACCTGCAAAGACACAATGAGAAAAGGCATTAAAAAACAGAGTTTTGAAAAAGACAAGAAACATTTGAAAGTGGGTTTTTCAAAAGTGAAAAATCAAAATGGACTCCTATTTAAACTCTTACATTTCATTTTCTAAAATCATTATGTTCATTTAGCAAGCAAGGAGTCCAAAGGTGAGAAGAAAAGGCGAAATTTGAGTGAGTTTGGGCAAAAGAAGATTGGCGTTGTGCGTTGGCTGAGCGGCACTATGCTTCTGAGAAAAATAGGTTGGTGCTACATGTTGGGGACAAGGCGCTACGCATAGAGCCAAGAACTGCACATCTGGAAAAGTTTTGTAGTTCAAATTAACACGGGCACTGCACATAGAGCTAGGCATTGTGCGTCTGGGCAAAGGTGCTGCGCGTTGAGAATCAAGCCTCCAAACCCTCCATAACTTCAAAAAAAACATCAAATTGTCTGATCTTTTTGTTTTTCCAAGTAGGTCACCCTCCTCTCCGTCATTTTTTTTTTTGCTTGCACATGAAAGTCATAAGTTCCATTCCTCATGATTAAAATTAAACCCTAGTTTTCTCTATTCATTCTACAAAACCCTAAACCCCTTTGTTTCTTCCCATCACCTATCATTAGAGCTAGAAACCCCTCTTTACATCACTACCTGTCCCCTCATCTATATTCCTTCATTATATCCCTCATCCTAAAACCCCCTTCCCTCACTCTCATAATTCATATCTTACCCTTGATTGTCCAAGTCTACCCTAATACATCCCTACACTTCTAAAGGACTCCCACTCATTCCCTTTATCCCTTTCTAGAAGTGTACCAAAAACCTTGCAAACATGGATAGAGAAGACCTTGAATATGAAGAGGAAAACACAGCTAGTGACAACTCAACAGATAGAGCTAGGCAGCACAAAAAACCTCATAAGGGAGGCAGGATTACAAGAGAAGAGCCATCAAACCTTAGGGAATTGCAGGCTTCTCAGTTGGTTGTTTCATGTTTTAGATATCTTGGATGCTATGAGTTCTGTGAACAAGTGGAGAGAGTCCAATACCACCTGGAGCTCACCAGACTCTTTGTAGCTCATCTTCAAAACAACAAAGTGACTCTTGCTGGGGTAACTTTCACAGTTTCACCATCCATCATTTCAGATGCCACCAAGATTCCTAATGATGGTGAGAAGTGGTATAAGGCCCAAGATCTTGATAAACATTATTATGAGCCTTACATTAAACATCAGTACAGAAATCAGGTGAAGAGGCTCTTTCCTTTCAAATTTCTTGAGAACAAGTATGTCCCCTTGATGAGAATCATCATCAAATATTTCACTTGTGAGAGCAGATTTTCCAGGTTGTACACTTATCACATCAGGCTCCTCATGCATTTTACCAGGGTGAAAATGTTAAACCTCCCATAATTTTTGTTCAGAGAAATTGAGAAGATGACTTATCTTGTGCAGAAGAAGCCATACCCTCAGCAAATGAGCAACCTCTACCACTACTCCTTGATCAAAATTCTTGTTCTTCATCATCTCAATCTCCTCAACATCCCTTGGGAGAAATTTATTTCTCATGACATATTTAGGGGTCCTCAAGTTCCTTCACCAATGTCTCAAGAAGCAGGGGACCTTCTAGTCAAGTGGAAATGGGAGAAGAGATCAAGGAGACAAGAACTGCTGAGGTTCCAATTTACTTGACCTATTAGAGGGGCACAAGGAGATTATTTTCCGTTGCTAGGCAAGTGTTTCCTCCACAAGATGTGGAAGGGACCTTGCCTTCTTCATTAGTCCATAGGCAAATGCTAACTCCACAAGATGTGGAAGGGGCTTTGCCTTCTTCATTGACACAACAGGTACAGGTACAGCAGTTGCACAAGGGAAAAGAAAAGATGCCAGATGATGATGAGGAGGAAAGGGACTTTGACTTGGCAAAACATGATGAACCTGAGCAGCCTGACATTGAGACCATTGATTTAGAGGCTCAGGAGAGGGAAACAATAAAGGACATCATCATACAGGAAAAGGAAGCTCAAATACAAGCTTTGATGGACAACCTAGAGAGGGCCAAGTATGTCATCACATACTTAGAGCAGGAAAACAAATAGTTGAGTGACAAACAAGTCCTCATGGAGCTGGAAGTGCTCAAGGCAAAACGACAAAGTGACAAAGAGGCTCATGTCACTTTGACTCCTATCGAGCAGGAGATTGAAAAGGATAGGGAGATTTGGCTTGAGAGAGTCAATCTACACCTTGAGAAGCTACTACAGAAGGCCAATAGAGACAATCAAATGATAAGGCACATGGCCTATCACTACAGGACCCAGAACAAGATTTGCAACATGAGGATCAAGAGAATGAAAACTAAGCTAAAGCAGGCCTTGGAAGGAAAAAAAGAGGGGGTAGGCTTAGGATGTTGGCTGAAGCCTCCTTGGCTCATCAAAGCACATGATGGTGGTGCTTCACACAAATTTTGGGCAAGTTTTGGGCAAATTTTGAATTTTAATACACAGGAAAATTGCCTAGCGGCGCTGCGCTTTTCCTAGGGGCATCCAATGGAGGAATGGCTTACATTTTTGGATTTAGGGTAGTGAGGAAATTCACCCTAGCAATTTTCAAAGTTTTTGGAGCAGAAATGGTCCACCAAAAGGTCCAAAAACACTCTAAAAATGACCTTTCTACCACTTTTTGGACACACAGAAGCATCCTTGGGAAAATCAAGTTTTGAGGGATCAAATGAGCTCCAAATGAAGAAATTCTAGGTGTTCTAGAAAATAGACTTGAATACCTTTCCAATGAGATATCATGGGATCAATTTGAATGTCAGGAAGGTCTCCAAAAGGGGTCAGAACTTGGCGCTATGTGTTGAGATAGTGGCACTGCGCGTAGGGCAAATTTTGCTCATGACACCTATTTTTCTAGTTTTTCACTATGACTGGGGATTTCTCTCATGATGGATATTTTACCAATGTAAATGATGATTTTGCATGTAATTATGGTAGGTAAATAGTGATAGAGGGTATATTCATTGGATTAAAGGTTGTTTTGAGGGCAATGAATTAGTTTCCCCTCTTTTAGAGGCAAGTTGTTAGGTGGCCTGGAACCTAGTTCCTTGTTTAGAGTTTGTTGAAACAACTCCTCTTCTCATGGATTCGACCCTTGAGGCTAGGATGAGTGGTTTTGATGCCTATATCATGTGTTTTCTTAGTCATTTGTAGAGGTTGGACTCACTTGGATGCTCAGAGCTTGATTGTACATCATTGTAAGTAGTTTGGCAAGGAGATTAATAGGATTTGTGGCTATTTTTATGGGATCCCTATGGTATGGAGTTTTAGCAAAATTTCTTCTTTTTAATCATTTGTTTACATGTTTTATGTATGCCATCATCCATTTCATTGCTTCTTATTGAATGTTATCAAGTTAGATAGGTAGAATCCATTGTAACAGTGCTCTACCTTGGGAAATCATTCAATATTTCATGTTTTCTACTATTTTAGAAGGATCCATGATTGTCACATGCCCTCCTCAACTCCTCGTCCATCTTAAACACCTCACACCATTAAGCCTAAAGTGCTAAAGCTTATGCCTACCTTGCCCCATAGAACACCCTGCATTTCTGACCTAATTTCCCAGACCTAAACTGCCTAGCTCCATCTGATCTAGCGAAACATCAACAAAAACCAATCAAAATTCTCGTGCTACTATACCTAGCCTAAAATCCTTACCTGATTCAATCATCTCGACTAAGATTCCAGAGGAGAGAGCCCTCTCCAGCCTTGTAGGTCTAGCTACAAGGCTAATCTTGGTTTGTGGTTACCCTGGAAGTTGCCTCCCTTCAGCTTGAGGTAAATCTAGGTGATAATAGATTTCATAAACCTCAATAAAGTGTCATTAAAAGACAATTACCCTCTCCCCAAATTGGATCACATTTTACATAGAGTAGTTGGATCAACCAGAATCCCTTTGTTGGATGGGTTTTTTGGTTATAATCAAATCTTAGTTCATCCAGATGACCAACCCAAAACTGCCTTTACTACTCCTTTGGGAAATTTTACGTATGTGAAAATTCCTTTTGGGCTAATGAATGCAGGAGCCACTTTCCAGAGGGCTATGGATATAGCCTTTGCTAAAGAAATTCATGATTTCCTTGTGATATATCTAGATGATATTACTGTATTTTCAAAGTTTGACAATCAACATTTGGATCATCTAAGGCAAGTTTTTATTAAGTTGTGGGAAGTTTGGAATCTCTTTGAACCCCAAAGGGTCTGTGTTTGGGTTAGAGGAAGGAAAGTTGTTAGGTCACATAATTTCAAAAGATGGTATAAGAATAGACCCTGCAAAAATAGAAGCCATCTTACAAATAAGACACCCTGGGAACATTAGAGAATTACAAGCTTTCTTAGGAAAAAATACTTTTCTTAGAAGATTTATATCTAATCTAGAAGAATTAATTAGATCACTAAACAACATGCTGAAAAAAGACTCCACCATAAAATGGACTGTTGAGGCTAAGAAATCCTTTGAAGACATCAAACTAGCCTTAACTAAAACACCTGTATTAATTAGTCCCAAATTTGACGGAGATTTCATTTTGTTTTCCTTTGCTTCAAAGCACACAATAGTTGCAGTCCTATTACAGAAAAATGCCCAAGGCTATGAAAAACTCATTGCTTTCTTCAACAAGGCCCTGAGAGATGGCCCCTTGAAATATAATATAATGGAAAAACAGGCCTTGTCTTTGGTCAAAGCCATTAAAGATTTTAAGGTATACATCTTATATTCTCACATAGTAGCCTACGTTCCTAATTCAGTTGTTAAAGACATCCTAACTCGGGATGGTCCTGATGGAAAGAGGGGAAAGTGGATTGCTAATATTTTAGAGTATGATATAGAAATCAAGCCTACGAAGTTAATCAAGGGCCAAGGTTTAGCCAAGCTCATGGCTGAATCTAATTGTCAGGCCTTGGATATAAAATTTATTGCAGCAAAAGATAATGAAGAGGAGATGGCGACTCCACTAATCAGCCAGGCATTTCTTGAATCACCATGGTATGTTGATATTATTTATGATTTACTGAATTTACAAGCTCCTCCTGAATTATCTAGGACTAAAAGCAGGTTTTTAAACATGAAATCTTTTGAAGACATCAAACTAGCCTTAACTAAAACACATGTATTAATCAATCCAAATTTGACAAAGATTTCATTTTGTTTTCCAAGTTTGCTTCAGAGCACACAATAGCTATAGTCCTATTACACAAAAAAATGACTAGGGCTATAAACAACCCATTTCCTTCTTCAACAAAGCCCTGAGAGACATCCCCTTGAAATATAATATAATGGAAAAACAAGCCTTGGCTTTGGTCAAAGCCATTAAAGATTTTAGGGTATACATATTATATTCTCACATAGTAGCCTACATTCCTAATTCAGTTGTTAAAGACATCCTAACTTAGGATGGTCCTGATGAAAAGAGGGGAAAGTGGATTGCTACTATTTTAGAGTATGATATAGAAATCAAACCTACGAAGTTAATCAAGGGCCAAGGTTTAGCTAAGCTCATGGCTGAATCAAACTGCCAGGCCTTGGATATAAACTTCATTGCAGCAGTAAATAATAAAGAGGATATGGCGACTCCACTAGTCAGCCAGGCTTTTCTTGAATCACCATGGTATGCTGATATTATTTATGTTTCACTGAATTCACAAGCTCCTCCTGAATTATCTAGGACTAAAAGCAGGTTTTTAAAGATGAAATACTTAAGATTTTGTATATTAGACAATGTTTTTTTTTGGAGATATCATGAAGGTATTCTTCTCAATTGCTTATTAAAAGAAGAATCTGACAAAATTTTACAAGAGTTTCATGCAGGTGACTGTGGAGGACACCTTTACTAGAAGACTACTGTAGATAAAATCCTTAGAGCTAGTTTCTATTGCCCTACCTTGTTTTCTAATGTCAAAAAATATGTGACCTCCTATCACAAATGTCAAATTTTTGAGGGGAAGAAAAAGCTCTTACCTTTACCCCTCAAGCCAATCTTTGCTGAAATACCTTTTCAATAATGGGGTTTAGATTTCATTGGTGAAATTCACCTACCCTCCTCTACCCAACACAAATGGATCCTTATAGCCACAAAATACTTTACAAAATGGACAGAGGCCATACCTTCAAGGCAAGTGACAGATGCTATTATCATAACCTTCCTTGAAACCAATATTCTATCAAGATTTGGATGCCCAACTAAGCTCATTACTGATATTGCAACGGCCTTTAAATCTAAAAGAATGATAGATTTCTACAATAAATACCATATCACCCTTGGCCATTCCACAACATATTACCCTCAAGGTAATGGACTGGAAGAATCCTCAAACAAAAGCCTAGTAAATATCATCAAGAAGTTACTAGGGGAAAATAAGAAAACTTGGAATAAAAAGTTAGTCAATGCCTTATGGGTTGACAGATTGACTACTAAGAAATCAATTGGTACTTCTCCCTATCAACTAGTTTATGGAATGGAAGTTGTCTTTCCATCCTCTTTGGGAGTACCAATAATGAAGATACTTCAAGAAATACAGGTTGAACCAAATAGTATCCAAAGAAGAATCAACCAAACTATTCATCTACAACAAACAAGATAAGAGTTCTATGTCAGGTCTCAAGTTGTGTAAGAAAATATTAAGAATATTTTTGATAAGAGAACCAAGGCTGAAGATTTCTACATTGGTGACAAAGTGCTCAAGTGGGACTCAAGGAGGGAAGATAAAGGAAAACATGGGAAATTTGATTTCCTATGGAAAGGTCCCTATGTCATTTATGATTATAGAGGAAATAATGCTTTCTTCTTGAGATAAATTGATGGCACAGATGTAGAAGGTGGGCTAGTGAATGGTCAAATGCTAAAACATTACTTTGAACCTAATTACTAATTTTCATTTGTACATATTCTATTTTCAAAAGTCTAGTTTGGATTGGATGGTGATCTTTGAAGTTGAAGCCCGAAGAGAAAGCCCTAAGCTTTAAAAGATTCACTATCATAAGTATCAATAATGCAGATTCATAGAAGGACACTTTACAAGGCAACATCAACAACAATTCAAAGGCTACTGATATCTAAAGTTCTTGACATTTCACAAGGAAATTCCATCCCCAAGTGGAGTCACTGTTAGGTTCCTATACCAATAGGAGTCATAATTTTGAATGACTAAGGTTAACCCTTGTAATATTGTACATACCTTTGCTTTCTACAAATGTTTTCCATATTATAAAAAGTAGAAAATGTAAAGAGGCTATGTCCTAAAAGAAAAATCAAAAGACAAAATAATAAGAGAAGGTCAAAAAAGAAAATGAAAATATATGAACCCCAACAACAAAGAGACCATGAAAGTGTGCAAGTCTAAATGCCACTACTATTTACTGTTATGCATTATAATGATTGTGTGCAACTTGTTATTCATGCCACAATCCATGTTAATCAAACCGTTTAATCTTGGTTATTCCTTGGTTTGAATTTTATGTTTATAGTTAGAGAATAAAATCTGACCAAACAGTTTAATCTTGACAGATCATTAGATAGGTAGAGAAAATAAAATGAGCTCATAAGCTTAATCTGCGCCCTTGGACGATATAAGGTTAGAAATAGATAGATTACTTTTCAAAAGAAAAATAGATGAATAAGGGTTTGCTAGCCTAAATGCACCCAAATAAATGAAGAAAATATGTTAGAGGTAAGAAATGGGTAAGTAGAAGAAAGGTTGTTGAACTACAAAGTTAATTGGATCAAAACACATGCATCATGCTTATACACATCTTTCAACATGTATGGTCAACTATGGAAGCAAAGACAAAGGTTTACAAGTTCATGTGATTAACTCCCCCTCATTCATTTTTCCCCTTTACTTACTAATTTCCTATCTACAAGTATGTTCTAGTACTTTTAATCCTACAAGTCAAAGAGGCTCAGAGCATTTCTCTGACTTTTGGTGGGACCGGACCCTTGGCTTAATGACTTATGGACACAAGTGCTAGAATCCCCTTCATAAAATCATTTCCCCTTCATACAAACCATTTCCCCTCATCACCCTAAGAAAACCCCTTTTCCTAAGGTTAAACACCATTTACCTAGGAAAAGTGAAAACCCCCCATGTAAATCCCTTTTCGCTCAAAAAACCCACAAAAAACCTTTTATCCTAAGTATAAAGCAAAGTGCACAAAATGTTACATTTTATCTTTTTACTAGTAAAAACCCACTCCGCCCATCACATTTCATATTAATTATTAATTTTATTATATAATTCCTAACATTACCTTTTTCCTGTATATTAATTAAACCCCTATATTAAATATCCCTGTTAGCGTCGGTCTTGTCAGTCCTCCATCGAAGATCAAAACTCATTCTACATTTCATTTTTAGGTGTCTCACTCCATTCACTCAGTTGCATTCCGCTAGGGGCATGCCATAAATCGGATGGAAGGGTCTTTCCAGTCATTGCCCCTCATGCTTTGTACCTGCTGGCTCAGCTTTGTTCATCAAAGTTCATTAAATGACAGTCAATATTTGGTATTTTAATGTGCAAAAAATCATATCTGTCATAGGTCTAGGGTTTCATAAGTCATGTTTTCCGAGTGCCCAAACATGCCAGCAGGCCAGAGGGAGGTTCAACAAGTTTCATCTCCAGATTTTCATCATCCATGATGCTCAAGGGTGATTCCTCTTCAAAACTCTGTTTTGAAGAGGAAATCGTCAAATTAAGTGTTTATGATAAATATGTAAAATTCTCCAACATGAAGCACTTGAAAAGCTGGTTCTGGTCATCCTTTGCCAAATGCAATGACAGCTACTCCTGCAAAAAATCGCCAAAAATTTCATCATTTTAGTCAAAAATCCAAAAAGAGAATGTGAAATACAGAGTTGTATTAAGTTGTGGAAAAAGTGCTGAAATGAAACATTACAAAGTGGGTTTTGAAGAAACAAAAATCAAACCCATGACTCCATTCCTTTATATAAAGTTTCTCATAACAATCAAAGTCATTTTACATGCCAAGGTAGGAGAGAAATCATTTCAAAAGAATTTGGTGAGCCAGCGCGCGTTTTGGGTGAAGATTGGAGGTGTCTTGACAGGCGCGGCACACAGGCGGAGTGGCGTGGTGCACTGGGCGCGACCACACAGTGTTAAATAACACGGGAACGACGCACTCAAAAGGCACGACGCACTGGGTATGTTGCACAGCGCATACACATGAAAGCCTGATTTTGCTTAGAATTGCAACAAATTGCCTTTTAATCCCTTGAATTTGCCAGATTTCAACACATCACAAGAGCAATCCAAACACAGTCTCATCACCAGCATCTTTTTCTCTAAGGCAGTGGAAACAGCAGTCATGGCATCCAAGCATGTATCGGACTATGAAATGGAAACCAAAAACGACTCATCGTTGGAAGAACAGGCTCCCCAGAGGCCTCACAAAAGTGGCAGACATGTTAGAAAAGAACCGACCACCCTTACAGAATTGCAAGCCTGCCCTCTTGCTATGTCGTGTTTCCAGCGTCAGTCATGCTTTGAGTTTTGTCAAAAGGTGGCTAGTGTTAAATTTCATCATGAGCTGGCTCGTCTATTCGTGCTGCACTTACATGGAGATCAGGCTACTTTAGCTGGTGTCACCTTCACACTTACACCAGAATCTGTCTCATTAGCAACCGGCATACCGAACATTGGAGAACCATGGAACAAGAAACAGAAGATTGATCGGCATCATTATGAGCCATATATTAAAACCACTTTCTTGAGGCAGCTCAAAAGAGTCTTTCCATTCCGATATTTGAAAGATGAATATGCTCCACTAATGAGATTGATTATGAAATATTTCAGCTGTGAGGGACGATTCTCTCGTCTTTATGCTTATCACATCAGGTTGCTCATGAATTTCACCAGGGTACGGATGATGAACATTCTGTATTTCATTTGCCGAAACATAGAGAGGATGACCACCTTTATACAACATAAAACCCCTCAGCAGCAACTTAACAGTGTTTATCATTTTGCTCTCATCAAGATTTTGGTGGTGCATCAGCTTGATCTACAGGGTATCACTTGGGATGATTTCATCTCCCGTGACTTCTTCCGAGCTTCACAGGGACCTCCAGAGACTAGATTTGAGACAGGGGAACCTTCTCATCAGTACGAGCACCATGAGACTGCCAGTGTGCCGATATTCGTCACATATCAGAGGGGCGCTAGACATTTGTTTGCAGCAGCAAAGCGAGTGTTATCTCCACCCGGGGTGGAAGGGGCCTCGCTTTCGACATCAACATTACAGGTACAGGACAGAGGTAAGGAGCCAAGGCATGATGAGGGGCCATCAGGTGAATGAGAGACCGACTTCGTTCTCCTTCATGATGATGATACAGATACGGATCCGCAAATTGCACAGCTTAAAGAGATCATCCAGGAGCAGCAATCAGAGATCCAAGCCTTATCCCTTGACTTGGAGAGAGCCAAATGGAATATGACATACCTGGAGCAGAGGAACAAACAACTTGAGGATCGGCAAGCTGAGATAGAGTTGCAACTGATCAAGGAAAACCGGCAACACATCATGGCAACACAAGGTAGACCTATGGGGTAAAGAGATGAAGACCGGTACTATGTTTTAGAGAAAGTGAACATTCACTTGGAGCAGCTGGTGGAGAAGGATAATAGGGAAAAAGCAATGCTGAGGTGCATGACTCACCATTACATGGCTCGAAACATGAGCTCCAAAGCAAGAATCAGGAGCCTAAAGGCGAAATTGAGGAAGGTGACAAAAAGACAAAAGAGGCAAAAAGAGAAAGATCAACTCCAAATCTTGGCCAAGGCTTCATTGGTCCAGCATGAAATGTGATAGAGAAGGTAAAGCCCAAATTTCAAGAAATTTGGAGCACATTTTTGTGTTTTGAAATTTTATGCACAAGAAACAGGATTTTTCTCCCTGTGCGCTGCGCCACTTGGCGCGCGCTTTCACTAGGGAGCTCCAAATGACAAAAATTTTATATTGTTGGATTTTCCATGGAAAATTACAACTTCTGGTGCATGGCCGAGAAGTTTGGGCCAGTTTTGAATCTTCAGGAGGTCAAAAACACCCAAAAAATGACCTCTCTGCCCCTATTTTGACACACAGGAAGCAGTCTTGGGAGATTGCAGTTTTGGAGGGGCAAATGGCATCCAAATCCAAAAATTTCACTTGGGTTGGAAAGTAGACAGGTAGGGCTTTCCAACAAGCATACTTGGGCTCAATTTTGACTTCAGGAAGTGCCTCAAAACCACCTCCAAAGTGGCACGACGCATACATCTTTTGGCGCGGCGCACAGAGACCCAAAGGCCAAAATCACTTCCGCTCCGCGAGATGTCGATTTGCAATTTTCTCCAAATGGGCCCGTTCATTAAAAATACATTTTTCCTGGCATCAAAGGAAAAGTTTAAAAACATTTTCATCAAAGGTTGGCTTCTATCCAAGTGGCAAAAGGAAGGCGAGTAGTCACCCAAAAAATCTATGCTCCATTTTTGTTTTTTTTTGTAATGCTGCACCTGTCACTAATGGTTGGCTTTTCATTTCCAGTTTGTAATGATTTAAAAACTCCCCAACTTTGGGTTGATCCATTTCCTGATGGCAGAGTCTATTTATTGTATGAAAAATCATTTGTAAAGGGTTGGTTGGAGTTTCTGGGGGCAGTGGGAGAGAAACTCAGTTACTCACTGTACATTTTGACAGAGAATTAATGAAAGATTGCAGCTCTAGTTCTTGATATTCTTGTGGTGTGAGTTTAGCAAATGTATTTTCTTTCTGTTTCATATGTATGTCGTTATGTTTCACATTTCATTCATATTCATTTCCAGTGAAAGCTTCTAAGTAAGAAAAGGTAGAATTCAGTTTACTGCTCTGCCTTGGGAAAGTTTTCACGTTCTATGTTTTCTTCTGTTGAAAAGGATTCATGTATTTATGCCCTTTTCACCCTCTTAAACAGTCTCTCCATTTCATGTTATTTCAAATTTAATTGCTAGACTTTCGGCCTGTCTTGCCTCACGAAATAATCTGCATCTTTGAGTTAAATTCTCTGCTCATGCTGTTCCTTGGTCCCATACGTCCCAGAAAACTCAGTCATTCATCAAAATACCTCTTTCATATTTATTTACCTAGCCTAAAATCAGTATCCATTTTAAGTCATTCTCAGACCCTATTTGTTTATTCTTCACTGAGCGTGACCCGGAGAGAGCCCTCTCCTGTTCTGGTAGGGCTAGCTACCAGACTGAGCATGGTTTGTGGTTACCCTGAATTTTGCCTTCCTTCAGCCTAAGGCAGATTTAGGTGCTAACATAGTGGCGACTCCACTGGGGAACGAAATTCTTTGTTTGTTAGTCTTCTCCGTTGCGTAAACGGCAGGCTTAACCCACAAACACCCCATGCTTTTGATAATTCTAAGCTTCTGAGTGATAAGTTTAGGATTTGATAGGCTGAGTAAGTTGTTCATGTCCCGTTGATTTTTGAAAATAGCACGCTGGCTTCAAGAAGATATACCAGAGCCAATCCAGATCCAGATACTCCTCATATATACGAAAACCCCAATTTGATTCCAAGACTCCTTTGTCGAGAGAGCTCTATAACTCCTGTGTTCAAATTCCATTCATGTCCTGACATTTTTGAGTATCTTGAAGAGCTTGAGTTTGATGAGCGGTTTGAAATATCATTGTTCGAGACCAAATCCGAAAGGGCTGTTGACTCTACTATCCCCAATCCACAGTTTCTTGTAGACCTAGAAACTGAAAGGGCTAACCGGTCAATTGATAATTATATTGCGACACAACTTCAAACTCAAATTGTTAATTCCCTACAAACTGCACACACTCCTCCAACACCTCCAAGACCAAACCCACCAAGAGTGATGGCTGCCCGTTTTGCACCTCTTGTGCTGCCTCAAGTTTTAGATGATATGCCCGCAGATTATCAAAGAAAAATCCCTTTGTTTGATGGTGCTCCCAACAGCATTACCGCTCAACAACATGTGGACAGAATGGCAGATTTCTGTGACCTTCATGAGATCGATGCAGAGAATGTGACAATGAGACTCTTTGTATAGACATTTGCAGGTGAAGTTAGGAAATGGTTCAGAGGTTTGCCGGCTGCACGTATCGCTACCTTGGCCGAACTGCAAAGACAATTTTTAGACCGCTGGGAAGTGAAAAAGAATCCTCTTCAAATTCTGGCTGAATATGAACAAATCAAACGAAATGCTGGTGAGTCGGTCCAAGACTACTGCATTAGATTCAATTCTGTTTATAATGAAATTCCTGATCATCTAAGGCCACCTATGGGACTAGCCATGATGAAGTTTCCGGATGGTTTTGATGCTGACATGGCTTATCAACTAAGAGAGAGAGAACCAGCCACAATGGAAGACATGCAGAAGATTGCAGTCAATGTGGAAGCAAATCTGTTGACCAAGAGGGCTAGAGCAAAGGCAGAAAAGAAGGTCACAGTAAAGGAAGAGTCTTCCTTGATGGACCAATTACTCAAGAAGGTAGAGCAGATGCTTGAAAGGGTGAAACTCGACAAACCTGAGCCACAAGTTAGAAATCCTGACTTCCGTGGCCAACAGTAGTCAAAGAGATAGAAAAGACTTCCGCTTTTAGTTTAGAGAATGAAATTTCTAAATTGAAGGTATCCATTCCCTTGACTGAAATAATGAAAAGCAGCAGTTATAGAGGACAAGTTTCTAAAATTTTGAATTGTGATCCAATGTCTGATATGGTGAATGTCGAAGACGATTAACCCGAAATGATTTTTGGGCCAACATTGAATGGTGAGTCACCAGATAGTGATGTGCCACCTTTTTATATCAGTTTACAATTGCATGATTTTGTGTTACATAATGCCATGTTCGATTCTGGAGCTTCTGACAATCTCATGCCCAAGGCTATCATGGATAAGCTGGGTTTGGACGTCACTCAGAAATACCATGATCTCTATTCGTTTGATTCCAGCAGAGTGAGATGTATCGGGCTCATCAAAGACTTGGTTGTGAGTCTGGATCAAATCCCAATGAAGAATGTTTTGATGGATATTGTTGTAGCGGATATTCCTCCCAGGTTCGGCATGCTTCTTTCCAGGTCTTGGGCAGCAAAATTGAAAGGGACACTACAACTAGATTTCTCCTATGCAACAATTTTGGTGTTTGGCCAGATGAGAAAACTGTATCGGGAACAAAAAATGAAATACATGATTACAAGCAAGGAGAAACCCATTAATCATCCAATTAATTATGTACATACAGATCTAGAGTATTTTGTTTTGTATTCAGATAGTTTTAATGCTGTAGATAGTCAGTTAGTAGAAGCAGAAAGTATTCCAAAAATAGTAGAAAATTTCAGAGAAGTTTTGAAGAAAGAATGACGAGAACAGCAAAACGCCGTTGAGAAATCAGCTAAAGGTAACGGATAGCGAGCAGGAAAAACAGAGCCAGCAGAATTTCAGCACTTGGAAGAAGAGGAAGAAGGTTTGTGGACCATGGATTTCGACGGTGCAGTGGGAAATGATGGTGCTGGAATTGGTATTTGGGTACGTAGTCCTTTCTCCGCCCCGAACAAGGTGCCTAGTAATGTGCAGGTATGCTCCTACAAATTAGCTTTTCATTGTTCGAACAATGAGGCTGAGTATGAAGCTCTGATTGCTAGCCTAAAAATTCTAAGAAAGCTGAATGCTAAAAGGATTGCAGTATATGGCGACTCCGAATTGGTGATTAAGCAGGTTAGAGGTGAATATCTAGCAAAGCATCCACAGATGCGGGCTTACCGGAATGTAGTCCTAGACATCCTGAAATTATTTTCAGAATACACCTTGACATGTGTGCCTCGTGTTCAAAACAACATTGCTGATGCTCTTGCTAAGGCAGCCAGTAGTTTGAAGATTCCAATGAACTCCAGTAATAAATTCGAAATCCATGTCAAGCATCATCCGAATGTCCCCGACAATCAGAGATATTGGAAAGTTTTCCAAGATGATGAGGAGATCGATGATTTTCTGCAAAACAAAGGTAAATTCAAAGAGACCTCAATTGATGTAGAAAATGATGATGGTAAAGAGGAGGTGCAGATCAATCAAATGGACGTATTGCAGCTAAAGGATAACATTATTCCTAAAGGCTTGATACCTTTAGAAGAACTCTTTGATCAAGATGACATAGCCCACAAACCAACATTGCAGCCAACAGAGAAGGGTGTTGAAGAGGTCAATATCGGAACAACTGCTAATCCTAAAATGGTAAAACTGTCTAAAGCATTGCCACAAAAGATGAAAGTGAAATATATCAGTTTGTTGTCTTCATTTGCTAATGTGTTTTCTTGGGACTATTCTGACTTGAAGACATACTATACCAATATAATTCAGCACACTATACCCATTAAGCCTAATCAGAAACCTTTCAGACAGAAGTTGAGAAGGCTAAATCCAAAACTGCTGCCATCAATTGAAAAGGAGATAAACAGGTTGTACAAATCAAGAATCATTATTCCCATCAGATTTTCGGACTGGATCTCTAATTTGGTGCCCGTACGGAAGAAGACAGGTGAGATTCACTTGTGCATTGATTTTAGGAATCTCAATAAAGTTTCATTGAAAGATAACTATCCACTGCCCAAAATGGATCATATACTTCAGCGAGTAGTTGGAGCATCTCGTATGTCACTACTTGATGGTTATTCTGGATATAACCAAATTTCTTTCCATGAAGATGACCAAGACAAGACAGCGTTCACCACTCCATGGGGAACTTTTCATTACGCTAAAATGCCTTTTGGTTTGAAGAACGCGGGAGCCACCTTTCAACGGGCAATGGACTTGGCTTTTGCAAATGAGAAGGATGTCTTTCTGGTTGTGTACCTTGATGACCTAACGATGTTTTCCAAATCTGATGAAGAGCACATATATCATCTGAAAACTGTCTTTCAAAAGTGTAGAAAATATGGTCTATCACTGAATCCGAAAAAGAGCTTGTTTGCCATGGAGGAGGGCAAACTACTTGGGCACATTATCTCAAAAGATGGCATTTGTATTGATCCAACACGTGTACAAGCGATTCAGCAAATCGATCTGCCCCGGAATAAGAAGGAGATTCAGTCTTTCAATGGTAAAATGAAATTTTTACGCCGCTTTGTACCTAATCTTGCTGAACACCTAAGAGAGATCACGAACATGCTTAAAAATGACAGCCAAGTGAAGTGGATGGAAGAAGCTGTAAAATCTTTCAATTTAGTCAAATTGGCTCTTTCTTCAGCTCCAATTCTAATCATCCCGGAATACACTCAGGATTTTATATTGTTTTCATTCGCTTCGGAGCATACTATGGCAGTGGTGTTGATGCAGAAAAGAGATGATCATGAAAGACCCATTGCTTTCTTCAACCGAACTATAAGAGATGCAGCCTTAAAGTACAACATCATTGAGAAGCAAGCCCTCACACTCGTAAAAGCATTGAAAGATTTTCGGGTATACATTCTGCATTCTCATATTTTGGCTTATGTTCCTAACGCTGCTGTCAAAGATGTTTTAGTGCAGACAGATCCGGAAGGAAGATGAGGCAAGTGGATTGCAGCTTTGTTGGAATATGATGTGGAAATAAAGCCCACAAAGCTTGTTAAAGGACAGGGATTGGCAAAGTTAATGGCCGAATCAAACTTGCACGCCTTAGACATAAATCTGATCGCTGCTATGTCCAATGATAATGAGGAAGATTCGTCAATTCAGGTATCTGAAATTTTTTCTCTTTCTCCGTGGTATTCAGATATCATATATGTGCTTCAAAATTTGTCACCACCACCTGGCATGACTAGAAACAAAGCTAGAACTCTCAAATTAAAGGCTGCCAAGTTTTGCATTCTAAATTCTGCACTTTATTGGAAAGATCCCAGTGGCGTTCTTTTGAATTGTTTGGTGGAAGAAGAAGCAAAGAAGGTCATGGAGGATTTCCACGAAGGAGATTGTGGTGGTCACCTTTTTTGGAAAACAACAACAAATAAAGTTCTGAGAGTGGGATACTATTGGCCGACATTGTTTGCTGATGTATATAAGGTTGTTAAGAGCTGTCATAAATGCTAGATTTTTGAAGGAAGGCAGAAATTACAGCCTTTGCCGCTTAAGCCCATTGAGGTGAGTGCCCCTTTTCAGCAATGGGGGTTGGATTTCATTAGTGAAATTCATCCCGCTTCTTTCGGTCAGCATTGGTGGATTCTCACGGCAACAGATTACTTCACGAAATGGATCGAAGCAATTCCCACCAGACAAGCTATAGATGCGGTAATTATTTCATTCCTTGAAAATAACATCTTGTCTCGCTTTAGCTGCCTGAATAAGTTAATCACTGATAATGCAGCAACTTTAAAATCAAAAAGGATGGTAGAGTTTGTTCATAAATACCACATCATTTTGGCTAAATCAATTGCCTATCATTCGCAAGGCAATGGATTGGTGGAGTCTTCTAACAAATCTTTAGTCAACATCATTAAGAAGCTGCGGGAAATCAACAAGAAGAGCTGGCATAAGAAGTTGGTCAATTCACTTTGGGAAGATCGGGTCAGTCAGAAGAAATCCATTGGTATGTCGCCCTTTGAGCTTGTGTACGGAGTTGACACATTGTTTCCTACCTCTCTCGCAGCCCCGGTAGTCAAACTTCTTCAGAAAGCCGGCAGTGAAGACGATCCTATGTAGAGAAGACTGAATCAAATGATCCATTTGCAGCAGACCAAAGAAGAAGTTTTCCAAAACACATCCAAGTTGCAGGAGAAGATTAAGAAAATTTATGACAGAAAAGCAAAGGCAGACAAATTTTAGTTGGACGATGTGGTGCTGAAGTGGGATGCAAGGAATGAGGAGAAGGGTAAGCACGGTAAATTCGAGAATCTCTGGAAGGGTCCATTCAAGATTGCAACATATCGGGGTCAAAACGCCTTTCTTCTGAAGGAAATGAACGGAGAAGATTGTCCAAGAGGGCCGATCAATGGTCGGCTGCTCAAGCGGTACCATTTCTGAAAAGTTTTCTGTTGTTTCCATTGTCACTGTAAATACCATTTTATTTCTGTTTTAGTTTGAGTTTGTCTAGTCAGTCTTTGAGTCATTTTAAGTTCAAATTTGAGTTAGTTTGAGTCAAGTTTCATGTTAATAAATGAGTCGAGAGTTTCGTGTCGTTTGTCGAAATAATGACTCCATAGCCCAATGGACGAAGGCACTGTTTGCTCTCCCAAAGATCTGCTGTTCTTGGCACCTCCAAGGAGCTACCATCCCCATTGGAGCCAATGTTAGAGTCGGTCTTGTCAGTCCTCCATCCGAGATCAAAACTCTTTCTGCATTTCATTTTTAGGTGTCTCGCTCCATTCACTCAGCTGCATTCCGCTAGGGGCATGCCATAAATCGGATGGAAGGGTCTTGCCAGTCATTACCCCTCATGCTTTGTACCTGCTGGCTCAGCTCTGTTCATCAAAGTTCATTAAATGACAGTCAATATTTGTTATTTTAATGGGAAACAAATCATATCTGTCATAGATCTAGGGTTTCATAAGTCGTGTTTTCCGAGTGCCCAAACATGCCAGCAGGCCAAAGGGAGGTTCAACAAGTTTCATCTCTAGATTTTCATCATCCATGATGCTCAAGGGTGATTCCTCTTCAAAACTCTATTTTTAAGAGGAAATCGTCAAATTAAGTGTTTATGATAAATATGTAAAGTTCTCCAACATGAAGCACTTGAAAAGATAGTTCTAGTCATCCTTTGCCAAATGCCATGATAGCTACTCCTGCAAAAAATCGCCAAAAATTTCATCATTTTAGTCAAAAATCGAAAAAGAGAATGTGAAATACAGAGTTGTATTAAGTTGTGGAAAAAGTGCCGAAATGAAACATTACAAAGTGGGTTTTGAAGAAACAAAAATCAAACCCATGACTCCATGCCTTTATATAAATTTTCTCATAAGAATCAAAGTCATTTTACATGCCAAGGTAGGAGAGAAATCATTTCAAAAGAATTTGGTGAGCCAGTGCGTGTTTTGGGTGAATATTGGAGGTGTCTTGACAGGTGCGACACACAAGCAGAGTGGCGCGGCGCACTGAGGGAGCGCGGCACACTGGGCGCGACCACACAGTGTTAAATAACACGGGTGCGACGCACTCAAACGACGCGGCGCACTCAAACGGCGCGGCGCACTGGGTATGCTGCGCGGCGCATACACATGAAAGCCCGATTTTGCTCAGAATTGCAACAAATTGCCTTTTAATCCCTTGAATTTGCTAGATTTCAACACATCACAAGAGTAGTCCAAACATAGTTTCATCACCAGCATCTTTTTCTCTAAGGCAGTGGAAAAACAGCAGTCATGGCATCCGAGCATGTATCGGACTATGAAATGGAAACCCAAAGCGACTCATCCTCGAAAGAACAAGCTCCCCGGAGGCCTCACAAAAGTGGCAAACATGTTAGAGAAGAACCAACCACCCTTAGAGAATTGCAGGCCTGTGCTCTTGCTATGTCGTGTTTCCAGCGTCAGTCATGCTTTGAGTTTTGTCAAAAGGTGGCTAGTGTTCAATTTCATCATGAGCTGGCTCATCTATTCATGTTGCACTTACATGGAGATCAGGCTACTTTAGCTGGTGTCACCTTCACACTTACACCAGAATCTGTCTCATTAGCAACCAGCATACCGAACATTGGAGAACCATGGAACAAGAAACAGAAGATTTATCGGCATCATTATGAGCCATATATTAAAACCACTTTCTTGAGGCAGCTCAAAAGAGTCTTTCCATTCAGATATCTGAAAGATGAATATGCTCCACTAATGAGATTGATTATGAAATATTTTAGCTGTGAGGGGCGATTCTCTTGTCTTTATGCTTATCACATCAGGTTGCTCATGCATTTCACCAGGGTATGGATGATGAACATTCCGTATTTCATTTTTCGGAACATAGAGAGGATGACCACCTTTATACAACATAAAACCCCTTAGCAGCAACTTAACAGTGTTTATCATTTTGCTCTCATCAAGATTTTGGTGGTGCATTAGCTTGATCTACAGGGTATCACTTGGGATGATTTCATCTCCCATGACTTCTTCTGAGCTTCACAAGGACCTCCAGAGACTATATTTGAGACAGGGGAACCTTCTCATCAATACGAGCACCATGAGACCGCTAGTGTGCCGGTATTCGTCACATATCAGAGGGGCGCTAGACATTTGTTTGCAGCAGCAAAGCGAGTGTTATCTCCACCCGGGGTGGAAGGGGCCTCGCTTCCAACATCAACATTACAGGTGCAGCGAGGGGCCATCAGGTGAACGAGAGACCGACTTCGTTCTCCTTCATGATGATGATACAGATACGGATCCGCAAATTGCACAGCTTAAAGAGATCATCCAGGAGCAGCAATCGGAGATCCAAGACTTATCCCTTGACTTGGAGAGAGCCAAATGGAATATGACATACCTAGATCAGAGGAACAAACAACTTGAGAATCGGCAAGCTGAGATAGAGTTGCAACTGATCAAGGAAAACCGGCAACACATCATGGCAGCACAAGGTAGACCTATGGGGCAAAGAGATGAAGACGGGGAGTATGTTTTAGAGAAAGTGAACGCTCACTTGGAGTAGCTGGTGGAGAAGGCTAATAGGGAAAAAGAAATGCTGAGGTGCATGACTCACCATTACATGGCCCGAAACATGAGCTCCAAAGCAAGAATCAGGAGCCTAAAGGCGAAATTAAGGAAGGTGACAAAAAGACAAAAGAGGCAAAAAGAGAAAAATCGGCTCCGAATCTTGGCCGAGGCTTTGTTGGTCCATCATGACATGTGATAGAGAAGGTACAACCCAAATTTCAAGAAATTTGGAGCACATTTTTGCGTTTTGAAATTTTGTGCACAAGAAATAGGATTTTTCTCCCTGTGCGCCGCGCCACCTGGCGCGCGCTTTCTCTAGGGAGCTCCGAATGACAAAAAGTTTATATTGTTGGATTTTCCATGGAGAATTATGACTTTTGGTGCATGCCCAAGAATTTTGGGCTAGTTTTGAGTCTTCAGGAGGTCAAAAACACCCAAAAAATGACCTCTCTGCCCCTATTTTGACACACAAGAAGCAGTCTTGGGAGATTGCAGTTTTGGAGGGGCAAATGGCATCCAAATCCAAAAATTTCACTTGGGTTGGAAAGTAGATAGGTAGGGCTTTCCAACAAGCATACTTGGGCTCAATTTGGACTTCAGGAAGTGCCTCAAAACCACCTCCAAAGTGGCACGACACATACATATTTTGGTGCGGCGCACAAAGACCCAAAGGCCAAAATCACTTCCGCTCCGCGAGATGTCGATTTGCAATTTTCTCCAAATGGGCCCGTTCATTAAAAATACATTTTTCCTGGCATCAAAGGCAAAGTTTAAAAACATTTTCATCAAAGGTTGGCTTCTATCCAAGTGGCAAAAGGAAGGCGAGCAGTCACCCAAAAAATCTACGCTCCATTTTTGTTTTTTTTGTAACACTGCACCTGTCACTAATGGTTGGCTTTTCATTTCCAGTTTGTAATGATTTAAAAACTCCCCAACTTTGGGTCGATCCATTTCCTGATGGCAGAGTCTATTTATTGTATGAAAAATCATTTGTAAAGGGTTGGTTGGAGTTTCTGGGAAGCGGTGGGAGAGAAACTCAGTTACTCACTGTACATTTTGACAGAGAATTAATGAAAGATTGCAGCTCTGGTTCTTGAGATTCTTGTGGCGTGAGTTTAGCAAATGTATTTTCTTTCTATTTCATATGTATGTCGTTATGTTTCACATTTCATTCATATTCATTTCCAGTGAAAGCTTCTAAGTAAGAAAAGATAGAATTCAGTTTACTGCTCTGCCTTGGGAAAGTGTTCACGTTCTATGTTTTCTTCTGTTGAAAAGGATTCATGTATTTTTTCCCTTTTCACCCTCTTAAACAGTCTCTCCATTTCATGTTATTTCAAATTTAATTGCTAGACTTTCGGCCTGTCTTGCCTCACGAAATAATCTGCATCTTTGAGTTAAATTCTCTGCTCATGCTATTCCTTGGTCCCATACGTCCCAGAAAGCTCAGTCATTCATCAAAAAACCTCTTTCATATTTATTTACCTAGCCTAAAATTAGTATCCATTTTAAGTCATTCTCAGACCCTATTTGTTTATTCTTCACTGAGCGTGACTCGGAGAGAGCCCTCTCCTGTTCTGGTAGGGCTAGCTACCAGACTGAGCGTGGTTTGTGGTTACCCTGGATTTTTCCTTCCTTCAGCCTAAGGCAGATTTAAGTGCTAACAATCCCAACCCTTAGTTTTAATCAAATCTATATAAATTACCCATATCCCGATACGACCTTACTTAATTTACCTAATCCAGGTAAACCTAAGTTAATCCCGTCATTAACCTCACCCAATTCCCTAATCCCGTGATTAAGCCCCACCTGATCGCTTAACCCAGGATTAATTCCTAAATTAATCCCAAACCACTGTGATTAAAACCCCTTGGCCCTCACTCAACTCCCGTTCATTTCCTCCACGCATCTTCTCTGCCTGACTACTGTCAGATCACAAGCACCCAAATCTAATGGACCACAGCCATATCAGCCGAGCTCGATAGCCGACCTTTACCCACCCGATAAAGCGATTTTCCCCGACCCCCTGAATGCTACGTGTCGCACTCTAAAGTAGATTGGGTGACCCCTCCTAAAAACCGCCCACGCCACAAAAGCAGTGCAATGACCCTTAATACTGCCTCCCCGCCAACCCAATAAACCACCTATGATTCGTAAATATGAAATTTCGCGCCATATTCAAAAAAGTTGCCCATTAAGCTTAAAACCCTGAAAACCTTTGTTTTCATACCTTTCGCCCGTTTCACAGTTAAAACTGTCAAACCCTTCAGCGCCACCTCGAACCTTTGCGATGCAATTCCACCTCCATTTATGTCCAAAACACTGCCACGACCCCTTCCCCAGGCATCCCTGTGCTAGAAAGCCATCAATTGCCTTCCATACAGACCGAGGTTTTCTTAATTATTGTTGAATTTTGCAGATAATTAGCCAAAGACCAGAGCTTGGATAAACAATTATTATACTAGTCGCAAAACCTTTTTACTCCAAGACTCAACAAGAAACCTATTAAAATCCTATATTCATAAGAAGAAGACCATTATACAAGGAATAAAGATGAAGACAATTACATACAGAACCAAGAAGAAAACACTTATACATAGCATGGACAGTCAAAACAGAGGAACCAAACCAAAGATGCAGTTAGAAGACAAACAGATAAAACAAATGGAGACTTGATCAATATCCACTTCCCGATGCTGATACACATAAAAACAAAAGAATTTACTGTTGAAACACACAGTAAAAGGTTAAATTGTGCAGTAAAGGAAAAAACATAGTGAAGGATAAAGACAGGTCATCGGAGTGAAAGATTATCAGAGTCAAAGAGTATCAGATGAAAGCCAGAAGTAAATAAAGCCTCTAGCGTAATGATTCAAACAAAAAAGACCATAAAGAGATAAAATCAAACCATAAAAGCCAACAGTACCACAATAAAAGGGACAACATGAAAGCAGTTCACTAGTTGTCTCTATCTTCCTGCGAGAAGATATTTGTATTTTCTAGATTAAATATCAAGTTAGTTTGAGATATTTGCAATAAAACCGTAGTATAAATACTTCACAATTCGAAGTATGTGGTGTGGATTCTTAGACATTTCTATAGACTTCTTGATCAAAATACTGTAAAGCCATTGGAGCATTGACTGAGCCAACAAGTTGGATTGATGGATAAAGACCAAATATTTCAAAGGATTCATGTGTAGAGAGAAGTGCAGACAAGTCTTTTCTCGCATTGTTGTTATCTCTTAAAGTTTTTCCATAATGTTTATCTGTATCTGAATGCCATAACTGAAGTATTATCTGAGAATTTGTTTAATTACACTCTGTTATAACAATTAGGAAAATACATGTTTTCTACTGATAATCTAAGTTAAGGAATTCTTAATTGCTCCTTAGTTGAGGTTGTTTCTTTATAATCTATAGCAAAAGATTCTTAATTTCAATCGCAGTCCGAGAATTCTTAATTTCTCTCTCACCCTGATTAAAACCTTTTCACCCCTCTGGCCTAAAGACCTGCACTCTACTCTGCTAGCTTTCCCTTTGAAAATTCCCTTTATTTAGTTGATCCAGTCCTGCTGCTCTTATGTTGGCTCCATAGCCCAATGGACTAGAGACATCATCCTATCCATATGTTTAAAGACTCCCACCACCCAATCTTCAATACAAATCAAAAACCCCTTAAACATTAAGAACTAACCTAAAATCCCATCAAACAAAGCTAAATCATATAGAGAGAGCCCTCTCTGGACTTAGGTTGGCTAGAGCCTATGCCCAAAAGTTGGTTTGTGGTTACCTTGGTCATTTTCTTTCTTCTAATAACTTCTAAAGAAAATTCTGAGTGATAAAAAAGCCGTTGCATAACTATTTGGTGTAACCATAGTTGCGTTCACATGTTTTGTGCTTAACCGTCGGGGTAATGGTCCTATTGGAACCACCAGGTCAACTAACCTTAACATTAACCGCAACTACTATATGTTAGGTGTTCACATGTGGAAGGTTGGCCTACGGGCTAGCCCTTCTAATCGCCATCCCAAAAACCATTATTGTTTAAATATAAATGGTCCCCTATAGTGGTTAAGGACCAATGTAGCAGAGATAGTAGAGAGTCTTGGTCTACAGGTAGGAGGTTGCGGGGTCGAACCCCTCTGCCTCCATAACATTTTTGTTGAACTATGCTGAGCTCAACCTTTTGGGAGGGACATATGGCGGCATCTGGGCTTGTCACTTGTCCCCTCCTCATTGGTCCTGTTCCAAGCACTAATAACCTACCACGTCATCCATCTGAAACGCAATAATAACTCAACACTTGTCACACTGTGATTAGATGTTGATCGTCTGTTGACCCTGCCTAGTCACTTGCCACTTCAGTAGTACAGACTACTGACTGTGCAATGACTGGGCATTTTTTTGTTGTTGCAAATTTCACCTGTTTAGAAAAGTGAACAGAACTCAATAACTTCCTCATACGAACTCAGTTTTCAAAGAAATGGGTTGCTTTAGGATCATTTTTCCAATAAAGACGTGTTCGTTCAGGTTTTGAGCCATTATGAGAACTTTGATTTTTGAACTAAATATTGAGTGCTTGATCATTCCCCCCCACTAGAATCCTTTTTTACCCTAAAATGTACTATCAATTGTTCAAATGGTGAGGGTACATCTCCCTCACCTTCTCGATCCACAACCATTTGTCTTTAGAAGGCTTTTGTCCCTTGAGTCCCACTCTAAGGTTTTCGACATCCCCTCTTTTTGAAGTCTTGGTTCTTCTGTCAAGTATGAGATCCCACTAAAGTTCATCAAGATATTCTAGTGAGAAATCATCTATTTATGGAAGCTAAGCATGCTCTCCTTGATCATCAATCAAAGGAGGCTCAAATAATCTCAAATTATCAACATTAACAGCAAAGTATATTTGCATATAAGGAGGCAAATCAAGCTTAAATGCATTGTTACCAATCTTTTCCAGAATTTTAAAAGGACCATAATGGATTGGTTTAAGCTTTTTACCTTCCCTTGAAGTCTCTCTTTGCTAATATATAACCATACTTCGTCTCCAACTTGAAACTTTTGATCAACCTAGTGTTTGTCATGCCTTACATTGTAGCTACTTTGACTTACATTGTAGCTACTTTGACTTTTCTCAATTTGTTCCTACACTGTATGATGTATCAACTGAATTTTCTCTATGAACTTCCTTGCCTTATCAATGTCACTATGACCATCGATGGAAATATATTTCTCAAAGATGAAGTCCAATGGCAATCTTGGCAATTACCCATAACATGCCTCAAATGGTGATGTGTTTGTGGAAGAATGATTTGCCCTATTGTATGCATGTTTTATGTAATGCAACTATTCATCCCACAACTTGGGATGTTTGCTGCAATATCCTCTAAGAAGACAAATGATTGTTTTGTTGACCACCTCTGTTTTTCCATCTGTTTGCAGATGAAAGGCTTTACTCTTCTTCAACTTTGTGTCCATCATGTCCTACAAATTTGACCAAAAATTCCCAACAAATTTAGAATCTCGATCACTTACAATAGAAGTAGGAAGACCAAAATGAACCAAAATGTTTTGGAAGAAAAGATGAGTTGTTTGTTCAACTATAATTTGCTTTTTACATGGTGTTAATGTACACATCTTGTTGAACCTGTCTACAACTACATACAAGTAATCATGACCTTTCCTTGACAATGGAATACCTCCTACAAAATCCATTGAGATACTCTCCCATGGACATGAAGGTACTAGAAGTGGAGTGTACAATCCAAGTTTCCTATTGCTAGGCTTACTTGTTGCACACAAATAACATCCTCTTATGAAACGAGAAACATTATCATACATGCATGGCCAATAACAATACCTTTGGAGATTTGCTATTGTCTTTCCTACACCAAAGTGTCCAGCGATCAATGAGGTGTGCGCCTCCCTTATGATATTGTTTCTTTCTCCCTATAGAATACACAACTTTCCCAGATGACAACAAATTGTTATGTACATGATAATCCAACTCTTCAAGACTCAAGCTTGCGTACACATCTTGAAAGTCACTATCATTTGCATATTGCTCAATGTAACTTTCATGCAAAATAGAATTATGCTTGAGTATAATGGATGAATTTACAATAGGCCTTGAAATCATATCAGCTACCTTATTGTAGATTCCCTTTTTATACCTGATAAACAAATGAAATTGTTGTAGAAAACCCATCCATCTGAAATGTTGTGACTGTTGTAACTTTGACTGTGATTGTAAATATTGCAATGGTTAACGATCAGTATGGATAATGGTCTCATTTTCCATCAAGTAGTGTTTCCAATTTTTAACACTTTGTACCAATGCATAAAGTTCTTTGTCATAAGTGGGATAGTTAGTTATAGCTCCATTAAAAATTTCAGAATGAAATGAAATGGGCTTACCATGCTACATATGAACTACTCCAATGGCATAATCACTACCATCCGTTTGAATCTCAAATGGTTGCCTAAGATCCGGAAGAGCCAATACCAATGTTGAACTAATCTTTTGCTTCAAACAATCAAATTATTTTTGTTTACATCTCCCCAATGGAAGACTTTCTTGACACTTTTCAATGCATCTAATGGAGCTGCAATGGAAGAAAAATCAGCAATAAACTTTCTCCAATATTGTGTTTCCCCTAAAAATGTTCTTACCTCTCTAATTATATTAGGCTTGGACCAATTCAGAATGACCTCAACTTTATAAGGGTTGATATTTAGCCACCTCCTCCAACAATGTGTCCCAAATACACCAAAGAAGTCCTGCCAAATTCACACTTTGACATCTTTAAAAACAATTGTTCTTTTCTCAAGACATCAAGTACTTTGTTTACATGCATGACATGTTCATCTCTAGATTTGTTGAATATGAGTATATCATCTAAGTACACAATGAGATATTCATCTAGAAATGGTCACACTACATCATTCATAACTCTTATGAAAGAAGCTGGAGCATCTGTAAGACTGATAGGCATAACAAGCCAATCAAACAATCCTTGTTTAGTTTTAAATGTGGTTTTCCAAATGTCCTCTTCAACTATTCTAACTTGATGATAACCACTTCATAAATCTAAATTAGTGAAATACTTTTCATACCTCAACTGATCAATCAAATCATCAATTCTTGGGAGTGGATAACAATTCTTTACCATGATTTTGTTTAGTGCACAGAAATACACACACATGCACCAAGCCCCATCCTTCTTTGGCACCAAAACAATGGGCGAACCACATGGCGAAGTAGATGGGTGTATGATACCTTTGTTCAACAATTCTTGAATTTGCTTCTTGATTTCCATGCTATCCATAATTGACATGCGATACATGCCAATGTTTGGAAGTGGAACATCCTGCTGCAATTTTATCTCATGCTGAATTCCCCTCTTGGGAGGTAACCCCTTTGGTTCTTGAAGCATCTTGCCATGCTTGCTTATCACATCAAACAAATCAGATTTCAATTTGTCATCATAACCTTCAAAAGATTCATAATCAATATCATTCTTTTTCTTGATCATGAGAAGCACAAAATATTTACTTGCATTTACTAGTCTCTTCATCTGCCCTGCATCAACCAAAGAAATGCTCAGCTTTTTCGATGCGCTCTCACAAGGTACTCCACCCCATTCTTGAGCAATAAGTATTTGTTTTAATGGTGATAAAATACTTATTTCCCATCATACAAATAAGGACTACCCAAAATGATTCCTGAGATGTCAAGTGGAACTACATCTAACTCAGCGTCATCAATGAAATTTTCAATAATGGCGAAATTGAACAAACACTTCCTTGTAACCTGTAAGTTTTCATTATTGACTATCCAACCCAATGGATATGGCTTATGATGAGGTACAATTTAAAAGTTCAGTTTTTTAACCAAGTCTTCTGAAATTAAGTTTGATTGTGACCCACTATCAAATAATGCATAAATCTTTGTATGATTTGAAATTACCCTCACATGAAATAAATCTATTCTTGATTCTTCATTTGGAGTGTTGTTTTGATTGTTTGAGGAACTAGTGCTTGCAATAGATTCTTTCGCTTTTGTAACCATGGCTGAAATCTTGGTCTCATCACCAGAATCTGAACCAAGGTCATGTTGTGTGGTAGCGGTCATTTTTTGTTTTCCCTTATTGTTTTGTTTCTTGGACCTTAGTTCGTGATGTAATTTCAACAATGGGCTTCATCATGCCCAGCTTTTGAAAAATGTTGGCATATGGTTTTCTTCCCTTCTTTCTTCACATTAGCATTCTTCTTTCCCTTCCATTTTCCCCCTTTTTCCTTCTCCTTACCCTTGAATGGCTTCTTCTTACTACCCTCTTCCTAAATTTTCTTTCCCCTTGCTTCAAGGTGTGTGGCTTGCACACATACCTCATCCAAATTTCTTGGATTGAACATAAGGATAGTATGTTTCAAATAGGAATGTAAACCCCCAATATATTTCAACAATGTATCTTGGGAATTCAAATTTACTCCTAACAATAAAGCCCACTTTCTAAACTCCTGGGTATAGTCTTGGATTGTTTGGCCTTTAAGTTACCTAAAATTCTGCCAACTCATAATGGCTTTTTTCATATAGGCTAAAGGGTAAAATTGTCTTTTAATTGCAGAAACAAATTCAACCCAAGAAATGGATATCTTACCATGAATTCACATTTCCTCTTGATTCTTTGCTTCCCACCAAACTAATGTTGCTCCTTCTAGCCTTAATGAAGCCAACTAGATCTTTATGTCATCTTCTTGAAGGTTCTAAATTCAGCAATATATCTGCAATTGTCTAACTTTTATGCATTCACCTCTCCATTGTACATGGGAAGTTCAAACTTAATGTCCAATTTGAGTAAGGGAGTTTATCCTTTTGGGGTTTTTGAATGAGTATGGATAGTTTTAGTGGTGGTAGTGGAAGATGATGCTATGTGAGATGATAAATATGATGAGGAAGATGATGAGGATGGTGGAGGTGGAGGTGGGTTTCCACCATTACCCTTTGAATCCTTCTTCTCATATTTTTTATCCTCTGAGCTTCCTTCTCCATTTGGAGGTTTAGAAATCTCTCCAACCATTGTAGTGTTACTCTCTTCATTGAGGACTTTAACCATCTCAGTTAAAGTGTAGAAAGCTTTCTTGAATTATTCCTCTTCTAAAGAAGGACCTTTAGGCTCTCTTTCTCCAGACATAATGGCTGTGGATTCAGGCTCGAAAACTAGTACTACTTGTACCTCTTCAATCTCATTTGAAGGCAAAACCTGAGGAGTTTCAAGTGCAGCTGGAATTGGAACTTTGGGTGGTGGAGATTGTGGCCTTGTGGCTCTCCTTCTTCTGGGCATAACCTCAGGAGTTGCAACCAACAATTTCCCTTCTCCTCTCTGAAACTTTAACCTTATAAGCATCACAATTTTGCAACCATTAAAACCCTACTTACACAAAACTCAGGCAGTCAAGAAAATAAACCTTTTCTCTGATACCAACTTGATCTGTTATTGAATGTTAGTTTTGTTATGTTAATTTCAATTACAGATTTATAAACACGTGCTTGTTCATTGCTTCCTATGCATAGATTTCCTTAGGTTGTTTGGTGATTGAAACATGTAAATTTCATCAAGTTTAATGTGACATTCATGAGAAAAATATCTTAAAAGAACAATGTTGAACAACAACAATAAAAAGTACAGCAAACCATCAATTGAACACTTTAACACAGTGTTTTGATGAAGGAGTTCACCCCTCTTGGGCTACATCTCCTTGGTCCAGCTTCCATGGCTTGGGCCTCTGTATTAGCTCAATATGGAAAAAATGTTTTTTACAAAGCTCTACTACTCCTGATACTTGCACCAATGTGTTCATAATGTCAAAATTAGCTAGGAACAACTTTTCCTAAGCTCAATTTGGTCGAAAATTGCTCCAATTATGGCTCAAACAAGTTTTCCCTACAATTTCTCCTCCAAATCTCGAAGAACTCCAGTTAGGGCTGCTAAATTTGGGGGTAGGCCCGAAATTATTGGAATCCGCCAAAATGCCACCAACTACTAATCCAGGTTTAATTAAATTTAAGTGGAGTTAATTAGTTGTTAACTACGGATTAGTGCACAATTATTGCGTAGTTAACTAACTGTGACCTGGTGGATTTGGTGAAGCGGACACATGGCATATAATAAATGTTAACGATTTATTCACCGTGTTGTCTATCATTGGATAGACCATAATCCTTAACTGTTTGCGTAACCCTTTGCGATCATGTAGAAGTGTTAATATGAATACACTAACCGTTGTGTTGTTGGTTTGTGGAGCTGTTGCATAACTGTTTGGTGTAACCGTAGTTGCGTTCACATGTTTTGTGCTTAACCGTCAGGGTAATGGTCTTGCTTGAGCCATTGGGTCAACTGACCTTAATATTAACCACAACTAATAGATGTTAGGTGTTCACATGTGGAGGGATAGCCTGTGGGTTGGCCCTCCTAACCGCCATCCCAAAAACCATTACAGTTTAAATATAAACAATCCACTATAGTGGTTAAGAACCAACGTAGCAGAGATGGTACAGAGTCTTGGTCTACAGGTAGGAGGTCACTAGGTCGAACCCTCGACGCCTCCATAATATTTTTGTTGAACTGTGTCAAGCCCGACCTTTGGGGAGGGACACATGGTGGCCTGCGGGCTTGCCACTTGTCCCCTCCTCATTGGTCCTGTTCCAACCACTGATAACCTACCATGTCATCCATTTGAAACCCAATAAGAACACGACACTTATCACACTATGATTAGATTTTTACTATCCGTTGACTCTGCCTAGTCACTTGCCAGTCAACAGTACGGGCTGCTGCTGATTGTGCAATGACTGGGCTTTTTTTTTGCAAATTTTGCATGTTTAGCAAAGCGAACAAAACTCAATAACTTCCTCATACGAACTCGATTTTCAGTGAAACGAGTTGTGTTAGGATCTTTTTTTCGAGATGGATGCGGTCGTTTAGGCTTTGAGCCATTTTAAGAACTTTGATTTTTGAGCTAAATATTGAGCACCTGATCAGGCAATAAAACGATGAGTGATTTGCAATAATAGGCGGACTCGATGACAATTATAAACTGCAATACATAATATATATCAAATCTGATAGAATCATCACAAATTGCAATTGGTGGAGCCAGGGGTGTCTTACGATTTATGAATGCAGTGTGTGTGATACGCGATTATGATATCGCAATCGCAACCCTAACTATCAAGGGATGATTCTATAATTCCTTCCCTTTTCGATGTGTGATTGTGATCATCACATTGTACTTTGTCTTTGGCCTGGCGTCGATTCTTTACCACTAACCTGCATCTGATCCACGACTGTGATATCGCAAATCACAACTCGATAGTGTTGGGCTGATTTCCTTAACCACAGACCTCTTCCTTCTATGATCTATGAAATGCGAGGCCAATGGTGGCATGCCACTTGGTTCTTCCCCATTCGATGAGAGTTCTTCCACGTCATCTTCTCCTGCCACATGTCCAAGTCAAATCTGAACTTTGACTTGCTCTAACTTCTTCATATGAGCACAAATTCAAGTGTCGTTCATATCGTTAGAATCGGGATGACAAGCACTTTGATCTGATGCGTTTTTTTTTTATTTTTTTTTATTTTTTTTTCATCGGTCTTTTACCTAACTTTATCTAAGATTATTAATATATTTATATACATATTTATATATATATATAATTATTAATAAATAATTTAGATAAATAAACTAAATAATTTATCTATATATCTTACTTAATTTAACTTTTTTTTTTTTCCATAAATAATAATAATAATAATATTAATATTAATAATATTAAATTAATAATAATATTTTCACTACTAATATTAATAATATATTATTATCAAGGCTATTTTACCAATATAATATTAAGTATAAATAATTACTTATATTATTAAATCAAATAATTTACCTTTTCTAACTAACCGTTTAATAAAAATTTTAACCTCAACTATATAATATATATTTTATAATAATTGATGAATAATTTATTAATAATAATAATATTAAATTATGAATAGTATTTGACCTATGGACCGTAGGTCAAAATTAGCCGTTGGTCGATTTAGCCGTTGGAGTCTCTGCTCAGACTATTTAACATGCTAAGCTGGATCTGTTTCTTCAACTTGTCCTGACGATGAACCACACTGGTTGGTTCGAAACGCGTCGACAAATGATGTCTCATGTGATCTTCGCCGAATTTTTTTTTGTAAACTGATGCTGAGTTTATATATATTCTACCACTTTGAATTTTGAGCCTTTTTACCATGACACTAGTACTTTTTAAAGATCCACCTGGATCAATCCTCCCCACTAAGAGCTTTTGGACCACCAAAATCCTTTTTAGTCAATTGGCAAGTGAGGAAATTTCTCCCTCACTTTTTATTTCTCCATCCATCGAGATTTACTCAAATGCATTCCTCTGAAGCCAAGACGAATGTACTCCACATCTCCCCATCGTGAAGTTTTGATTTTCCTGTCGAGTATGATATATTTGGGCAACTTGTCTGGATACTTTGGTGCAAAATCGGCAACTATAGGAATCTGTGCAACCTCTTCGATATCCATAATCAATGGAGGTTCATAAAGCTTTAGGTGTTCAACATTCACTACTGAGTGCATTTGCATATAAGCAAGCCAGTCAAGATGAAAAGAATTGTCTCAAATCTTTGCCAATATGCTGAAGGGACCATATTGAATGGGTCTCAATTTCTTCCCTTCCCCCTTCATTATATCCTTATTGATGTGGAGCCATACCTTTTCCCCAACTTGAAATTGATGGTCAACTCGGTGCTTATCATGTCGAGCTTTACACCAAGCCTAACTCTTCTCCAACTACTCATGTACTTCCTAATGAATCACCTATATCCACTTAATAAAATTTTGTGCTTTGTCCCTCTCACCTCATCCATTTCCATCCTCATCTTTCCCAAAGACCATGTCTAAGGGATCCCTTGGTAGATAACCAAAACATGTCTTGAACGAGGAGCTCTGTGTGGATGAATGTATTGCTCGATTTTATGCATGTTGCACATAAGGAAGTTTTCCATCCCACAACTTGGGATTTTTTCCAAAATAGCCTTGTAACAAGTGTACCACGTTGCAGTTGATGACCTCTGTCTGCCCATCAATCTGTGGATGAAATTTCGTACTTCTTTTCATCTTGGTGTCAATCATCCTCCACATGCTGGTCTAGAACTCTCCAAGAAAGAGAGAGTCTCAGTATGATATAATAGATATGGGCAACCCAAAATGGACCCAGACATGCTGAAAGAAAAGATTAGTGTTCTCAACAGTGACCTGATTTTTACAAGGAATTAAAATACACATTTTACTAAAACGATCCATGACAACCTACAAATAGTTGTGACCTTTCCTAGACATAGGAAAACCACCTACAAAATCCATGGAAACACTTTCCCATGGTCAACTCAGAATAGGGATTGGTTTGTAGAGCCCAAGTTTTCTATTAGAGGGTTTTGAAACAGAACACAACACACAACCCTTTACAAAATGAGTCACATTGTTTTTCATATGAGGCCAAAAAAAAACCTCCTTAAATGACATAAAGTGTTTTCAACCCCAAAATGACCAGACATAAGAGAGGTATGAGCCTCTCGGATTACACGTACCCTTTCATCAATGGGTATACACATTTTTCCAAGGTGATACAATAGTTTTCCCTGCAAATAATAATTGTCCACCTGCGATCCACGAGTCAGTTTTGCATAAATCTCTTTAAAATCATTATCGTTAGCATATTGTTCAACATAACTTTCTAATGATAAAGAAGCATTTTGAAAAACTACAGATGTAGAAATAGGAGGGCGAGAAAACATATTTTCTACTTTGTTGTTGGTTCCCTTCTTGTATTTTATTACCAGATGAAACTGTTTGAGGAATCCCATCCATCTGAAATGAAAAGCTTGTTGAAGCTTGGTTTGTTCCTGAAGGTACTGCAAGGGATAATGATCTGTATGGATGATGGTCTCCTTGTCAGTCAAGTAGTGTTTCCACTTCTTTACACTCTAAACCAAGGTGTACAACTCATTGTTGTATGTGGGATAATTCACAACAGCCTGGGAGAAAGTCTCTAAATGGTAACATACAGGCTTCCTTTGCTGCATCAATACAGCGCCCATGGCATATCCACTGGCATCTATCTCAATCTCAAAAGGCTGCTGAAGGTATGATAAGGATAGCACTGGTGTTGTGCTGATCTTCTCTTTCGGCATTTCAAAGGATTTTTTACTTCTTTCCTCCCCACTGAAAGGCCTGCTTCACACTTGTCAATGCATGTAAGGGGGCTACGATAACAAAGAAGTTCACAATGAACCTTCTCCAATACTGTACCGCACCCAAAAAGCTTCGGACCTCTGTAACATTTGTGGGCTTAGGCCACTTCATAATTTCATCTACTTTAGAGGGATCTATCTTCAACTACCCATTATCGACTATTTGACCTAAATAAATGAGAGAGGTCTTCCCAAACTCACACTTTGACAATTTTACATACAATTTTTCATTCTTCAAAACATCAAGCACTTTCTTCACATGACATACATGTTCATCCCATGTCCTACTATAAACAAGAATATCGTCCAAATATACAAGCACAAAATTATCAAGAAAAGTCATAAACAAATCATTCATTACCCTCATAAATGTGGTCAGATCATTACACAGTCCGAATGGCATCATGACGTAGGAGGTTGATGGAAATGGGCTGGTAGTCTGGAATTAGACTACTGGTTAACTTTGTAACCAATCAATTGTGCACAAATAGATTATGTACGTGGATTTTCCCCCTGAGGGTCCCACTTATCTGTCCAATCACTGTCGGTCCCTCATTGACTTCTTCTTTTATCAAGCATTGCAATCCGTGCCATTGATCTCACTTCTCTAGATCCGACGGATATCGCGTCATCCACTCACCAACTATCCCAGACGATCTCCACCGTTGATGTGACTCGTCCAATCGAATGGCTGTCGTGCAATCTCGTGCAAATTCTTGCACGACTGATATCAGGTCGAGAGCACGCAAGAAAAGTGGTTTTCTCGTGCTACGTGTCGACTGCTAAGGTTGATCACATGAATTTTCCAAATACCATTTATGACCTTTTGGGCACGCGAGATATTGCTTCCCACTTATCAAATACAACCCACGTTCTCAATTCATACTTTAAGAAAGACGCTTAAGGAAAGGTTTAGTGCTTAAGCTCAGAATTAACGCTTAACACTAATTAACTGTGATTTATAAATAATATGTTTAAACAGAGAAAAATACCCGATTAGGGTCCAGAATGATGATACACAACTACAAATGAATTTCTGCACTAGAACAGTGCGTCCACGCCTCACTTCAATCAATTATTCAATAAAATGGAAATTACAGCCTTGGCCCTCTCAGCTCAATTACAACAGTTTGTCTGACCTCTGTTTCAATCTCAAACCCTATCTCTCACTCAAACTCTCACTTACTCAGTCTATTCTCGATCATCTAATCTCTTTGTCATTACATTCTTTCCTCTTTTATGAATCAAATCCTATCCTAACTGCATTGACAACTCGATGCCTATTTTTATCAACTCAACCATTAAATCCCTATTCTCAAGATTTGATACACACCTATACTAACAACTTATCTCTTATTCTAAAAATAATATAATATTCTAATTATTACAATAATTGAGATAAAGAGCAATTCGAGAGATCCAACCCTCTCTACTAAAACTGATTTTTGACCACTCAGGCCAATGAAATTCATCTCTTGTTAGCCACAACACGTGAACATACAATCACATTGCTGGCTAAGTCCATATGCTCCTGCATCACATCACCATCCATTCAAACAACCTATTGGGTGAAAATATTATTGTTTAATTCTGTTGTAGTACTTGCCCAACTATTTAATTTGTCAATCCGAGGTTCGTAGGCTTACGAGGCACATGCACTATATATGCAGGACCGAAGTGGAACTAATCCAATCTAATCTAATCTAAATTACTGAAATCAAATTAATCTAGGAAGGCATTGAAACATTAACTATAAAAGCAAGACATTTCATAAGGGAAAAGCAATACAACATGTGAAGAATTTGAATGACAAACAACATATTTGAGCTCACAACAATAAAGATATCTTAAATTATATTACAAGAACCAAATAACAAATCATGAGAGTGTAACAATAAAAGAATATGAATCAAAGCTAAGAATCCCCTTCTCCTAATTACAAAACTATCTCTTAAAGCTAATCTCTATTCCTCCAAATGAAGAGAGAGCACTCTCTTAGATACATGAAGAAGATAACCATCTCATAATTACATATCCAATATTCTCTCAAGCACTCTCAACTACTTTCCCATTATTACAAAATATGATCCCTTTGAATCCTCCACACATCTCTCACATATCTTGGATAAGATATGCCAACCAAATCTTCCATGATCTTCTCCTTAGGAATAGACTTGAATAATTATCTCCTTAATATGGTGGAGGAGATATTTGAGAAGTCTCTTGGAATTAATTCTTCACATATTTCCTACACATCACAAAACTCACATATTCTTGAGATATATATAAAAATATGTATATTTTCTAATATTTAATCATAAATTCACTTGTAATACAAAAATGAATAAAATGGAAAATAAGAAGGTGAAACCCAAATGTATTTATGAAAATGATATGATAAAAGGTTAATGGGATGATGAAATGTAAGGAATAGTGAAGAAAAAGGTGGATGAAAATATGACATTTCTGAGTCCCAACATCCTCCCCAACTGAACTTGTTGCATGTCCTCATGCAACCATGCATGGGTCTCTTTAAGAAAATTTGGCATCTTGAACTTTGGCTTTACATGACGATGTCTTTTAATAATGAATGTTTCCAAGATATGTGAAAGACATGAGTAACAACTTACATTTTCTTATGGTTGGTTCTTGTGTGACAACCATGAATACAAAGAATGTTGGTTCTTGTGTTAACAACATTCATTTCATTTTATGTTCTCTTTTCTTCAATAATAATGTAAACACTCACTGGAAATCATAATGTGCATAAGAAATCCCTTTTGTAATATTAATGAAGCATGCAAATATTGCATATGAAGCAAAGTGCAACAAAGTATCATTGGAAAATAAATGTTGGTGAATGGTAAATGAGAAAAAAAAAATGAAGTGATAGTGGTGAAGAAATGGAATCATGGTAGTGAATATGTAGTGAATATAGTTCCCCCCCCAATCTAAATTGGTTGCATGTCCTCATGCAACTTGACATGGCTCATGAAAGGAAATGTAGCATGTGAGGGAATTTTCCAAAATATTCAAGTTAGCATATAAGGAATTGCATGATTAAATATTAGAAAACAACATACCTCTACTTACCCAAGAATGATGAACTATGCAATAGGAATGTAGCTGTTGCTGCTGTTGGATCAGGAAAATGTGACTGATGTTGTTGTAACTGGATCCTGGGAAATGAAGGAATCTAAACTGCTGATGCTGAATCATGGAAAAGATAAACGTTGAAAGTGGAACTGTGGTACTCTCATAGATCAGAATTCATGCTGCTGTAACAGGGAGTCGTGAAAAAGTGTATAGTCTTCGTCTGCTACAAAACTGATGGTACAAGTCTAATCATGTGAAAGAATGTGTTGATGTCGAGCATGAAAAGAGATCATTGGATTACTGGCCATTGATGCATGCCATTAACCAATGCGAGGCAAACTCACCATTGATGTCAATGAGTGCCAAGGTACCTGAGTACATCTTGCGAAATGCGAATAAAGGGGTTGACGTCGAGCCATTTGCAAGATCTGACGATCAAGGGACATTGATGTATTCCCATGATTGTCAGCGAGAGAACTTGCCATTGAGGCATGCAAGTCTCAAGGTACCCAAAATGAACTCTAGTCTATTTCCCAGATAAGGTGCTGATGTCGATGGGGCAAGACTTGTTGAAAGGTGGGCCTTAAGGAATCCCACATCAGTCAACACGAGTTTGTACAAAAATATTTGGTAGGACTATAAATGGAAAGAACTCACGGGCAAGCAGTGTGGATCAGCATGGCGAGAAAACAAGGCAATGTAATCATGGAAAGGGAATAAGTTTTATTCAGAAGGCAAACTAGAAGGAAATAAACTGAAAAGGATAAAGGAATGTATGTGATTCAGAAAAATAGGCGTGCATGAAGTCGTGAAAGATAAGGTAATGGAAAATAGGCTTGAACACCAGGATGGTCAATCGGCTTTGAAGGAGAAATGTTACAGTGTCACAGCATGGATAATGGAAAAAGTGGAAATGTTGGTGTATCAGCATGGTTGTTGTGTAACAACAAACATCAAGAGGCACAAATAGTTTCTGGATAACAACAAACGTCATGATGTTTATCACGAGTTACAGCTCCTTCAAGCTGTTTATCAAAGCATGTTTCTCAAAAAGTTCTGTGATCTTTGAAAATCACTTCAGCAACAAAATGCTATTATTTCCGAAACTTGTCGCCCGCGCTGGTTTCATCATCGATGGCTGTCAAAGTGACTTCAAGAAAACAAATTAGTGTTAAGTGTAAAAACATGCATTCATATTGTTTTCAGGAATTTATTAAAAAGTCCATTTGCAATTTTCATGGGTTTTTTTTATTTTTTATTTTATTTTATTTTATTTTATGTTGATAATACACAGCAAAAGAAAAGGCAAAAAGAAAACAAAACAGGCAAAATCAAAGTCAGATCTCCATTCCTTGGCATGCTTTGCAAAGTATAGGAATACTGTCTCGGCGCTAGCAAATCTTTAGTTTCTTGCTGATTCATGTCACTAAAGTTTTCTCTGCAAGATTGGACCTGTACAACATCAGATATAGTGGAATATTCAAAGCATTCAATTGTAGAGCAGAAAATCCTGGCATCATGAACATTAGTGTAATGAAGTAGTGTGTAAAATGGAGATAGTGAGCATGAGAAAACAATCAGCTTCTGACATAAAATCCAACATAAGCATAAGAATCGACATAAAGCTCCTGGGCCAATTTCTAGTTTCGTTTTGATGCAAAATCCTTTGTGAGTCAAACATCTCCTTTGAGTGGCTGGTATCAACAAAAATCCTAAAAGCAAAATGTTATAAAACGGTATATATCAAAATAAAATGTAACTCATGGCTTAGCATAGTACATTCAGGGCTCCAGACTGAGTTTTTCTTTTAAAGATAATCCAACCCAATTTACAAGTGCGCCGGACAAGAAAGGAAATATGAGTTGTGTTTTGATTCTCATCAGTGATTTGCATTAAGGCTACTGTATTTGCATATCGCAGAAACTGATGACATTGTTTACATCTTTGGAGAATGTCCGTTTTGAAGATTTTACGTTTGATTGCTGCACGGGATTGCTATTATCACAACGTTCAATAATGTATTTATATATCTGCCAATTGGTTCTCTCTCTTATATTTTCCATGGGAAAATATGTTGCTACAATCTGCTGAGTGATCCCTCCTGCCTTGCCTTCCTGCACATTTGTCCGATGGATACAACAGACAGGTGAGCGTAAATCATCTGAACTCCTTTTTTGATAGTGCCTCTGCCTTCCTTGCTTCTTGCTTCATTCCCAATGATCTGCTTACACACTTCTTCATTTAGTTCATATCAGGCTACGATGATGATCACAGATTTCCAGAGGGAAACTAGGTTTAGGTAGATTACCAAAATTCCCTGCGAAAGGTAGCAAGAGTTGTTAAAATAATATCATGGTACGGTGGTTTCATTACCTCTTTTGACTAGATTTGTTTATATCTCATGATAAGAATGCTTCCTCCAAGAGAAGCGATGGAGAAAAACTCGTAGCCAGCAAGGAAGGGATCCTTCTAATAAGCAACAACATAATCATTTAATCTCAATTTAGGAAGGCGAATCCATAAAAATAGTGATACTAATGGGATTTCGTTCCTACTATCTTGAGATGCCAAAGATAATGTAACAACCCGTGGATTTTGGCCGATATTTTTTTAATCAACATCCGCATAGTATCCCAAATTAGGTGTGAGAATTAATGACGAAAGAGAATCCCAGCTTTCGAAATATGTAAACAAAGAAATAAGAATTATGTTTTAGTTTATTGCGCTTTCATTTATTTGTTGCTTATCGTTTTGGTTTTGGTTTGTTGTTGCAGATTGCAGGTTTATGAACAGTGGGCGGGGAGATGGGTGGATACTAGTGCATGATGAGGCAGCTTTGCCAATTTTGCGTTTCTGGAGCAGTCTAATGGTGATCCAACGTCTTTCACAAATCATCGATGCGACAATGCACAGAGGAAGAATCTGCGATTCTTGGTGACTGTCGATGCAGCCTTGAATGTTCCATCTTGAACCTTTCACAAATTCCTTCCGTACACTGTCGACTGTTCTTGTTTGTTTGTTTTAATCTTTGTTTTTTTTTTTTAAGATAGGGTTCGCTGTTTAATGCACTTGCGTTGTTGAATGTTTGATTTTTTTATTTTTTTTATTTTTTATTTTTTATTTTATATTTTATTTATTTTTTTAATTTTATTTTATTTTATATTTTTTTTTTTTTTTTTTTATGTTTTGTTTTTATTGTTTGAATTGTTTTATTAAAATTGTTTTGCGTTTATTTATTTATTTTATATATATATATATATATATATATATATATATATATATATATATATATATATATATATATATATATATATATATATATATATATATATATATATATATATATATATAGATATATATATAATTTGTTTTTAATGTTTTGCATGGTTTGTATTCTATATATTTTTATTTATTAATGTTTTGTTCTATTGTGAATTTTTTTTAACAAATGGACACAGTGATTTGCATATTGAAAGATGTTTTTGATCAAGCATATTGCAAAACATGAATTTATTTATTCCTGAAATTAGTCTAAATCATCCCTATTTTTTGATCCTCGCGATCGCACTAAGCGCGGAGGAGAGCATACTTATTCTAGGTAAAAGAAAAACTGAAAATGAAAGCAAACGCTGAAAATGAAAGCCTAGCTACTCTATACTAATTAGAATTTAAAAATTAGTTATGTGTAATTAAACTTCCAATGAATCCACTCACGTAGTAGTAACAACAATATATTCAGTAGCAATTTTTCAAATGAAAAATGAAAATATTTGAGTGTGAATGAGTCTAGTTGTTGTATCTGCAAATCAATTAAATAAAAATAAAAAGATGAATCTAATCTAGTACTTACCTGGAACCATTGTTCGATAAAGCTTTGATAGGCACAGTTTCTCTCACTTAGATCATGTTGTAACTCCACTTCTTCTTCTCCGATCTGCTGTTCTTCTTCCTCGAATTCCTGTTCGAATGATTGTTCGCCATCAGACATGCATGATTCTTCAGATATTGAATCTTCGTTTATTTCTTGGGGAGTAGTTGAACTTTCAATTCTTGTCAAGATCTCCTTTTCTAGGGAAGAGGAGATTCCGACTTCTGCAAGGATCTAAGTGAGTAGTTCCAAGCTGACACTCATTATAAAACCATGTTGAAAGAGATTCTAAAAACAAAGTGCTAATAATTGTCTGAGTTTTTAATCATTTTACAAGGTTTTAGTTCACAAAAACTCTTCCAAAGCAGCACATTAAAAATTGAATTAAAAACAAAAGGACCACAAAAATAATCTTGAATTCAATACTCAATTAAACCCTCTTACAAGGACTGCTCATTAATTGAGTAATCGAATTCTTCAATACAACCATGAACCATGAATTCATCAAACACTCTTCATAGTTGCAAAAATCAAACACACTTGCACAAATTGAAATTCACACTTGCATAAATGTAAAAACACCCTACATGCCCTGATCCATAAGAGGTCGAGCCCATTACGGTATCTCGAATGCAATGCGTAGGCTGTTCCCCACGTCTTATCGCCTTAACACCTCAGAGTTAGGAACATGTCTAAACACACTTGCATGAAAAATCAAACTAAACTTCAATCCATCGTGCCTCCCCGGCAATGGCGCCAAAATGTTGGGTGAAAATATTATTGTTTAATTTTGTTGTAGTACTTGCCCAACTATTTAATTTGTCAATCCGAGGTTCGTAGGCTTACGAGGCACATGCACTATATATGCAGGACCGAAGTGGAACTAATCCAATCTAATCTAATCTAAATTACTGAAATCAAATTAATCTAGGAAGGCATTGAAACATTAACTATAAAAGCAAGAAATTGCATAAGGGAAAAGCAATACAACATGTGAAGAATTTGAATGACAAACAACATATGTGAGCTCACAACAATAAAGATATCTTAAATTATATTACAAGAACCAAATAACAAATCATGAGAGTGTAACAATAAAAGAATATGAATCAAAGCTAAGAATCCCCTTCTCCTAATTACAAAACTATCTCTTAAAGCTAATCTCTATTCCTCCAAATGAAGAGAGAGCACTCTCTTATATACATGAAGAAGATAACCATCTCATAATTACATATCCAATATTCTCTCAAGCACTCTCAACTACTTTCCCATTATTACAAAATATGATCCCTTTGAATCCTCCACACATCTCTCACATATCTTGGATAAGATATGCCAACCAAATCTTCCATGATCTTCTCCTTAGGAATAGACTTGAATAATTATCTCCTTAATATGGTGGAGGAGATATTTGAGAAGTCTCTTGGAATTAATTCTTCACATATTTCCTACACATCACAAAACTCACATATTCTTGAGATATATATAAAAATATGTATATTTTCTAATATTTAATCATAAATTCACTTGTAATACAAAAATGAATGAAATGGAAAATAAGAAGGTGAAACCCAAATGTATTTATGAAAATGATATGATAAAAGGTTAATGGGATGATGAAATGTAAGGAATAGTGAAGAAAAAGGTGGATGAAAATATGACATTTCTGAGTCCCAACACAACCCCTACTTGGTTTTGAATGCAGTCTTCCAAACGTCTTTTTCTGCAAATATAACCTGGCGATATCCACTACACAAATCCAGTTTTGTAAAACAGACAACATTTTTCAACCGATCTAATAATTCATCAATGCATGGGAGAGGGTATCGGTTCTTCACCATAATTTTGTTTAGCACCCTGTAGTCTACGCACATAATCCTTGTTTCGTCTTTCTTTGGCACCAATGCGATCAGTGAACCACATAGAGAAGAACTCGGTCTGATGACCTCTTGATTTAGCAATTCATGCACCTGTTTCTTGATCTCCTCCATCTCAATAGAATCCATCCTGTACCTGCCAATATTCAATAAAGGAGCATCCTGTTGTAAATGGATCTCATGTTGGATTTCCCTTTTTGGGGGCAATCCTCTCGATTCCTGAAACAATTCATCATAGTTAGAAATAATTTCTAACAATTGTTTCTTATGATCAAGATCACAACCTTTGAAAATGTCAGCCGTCTCGGCCTCTTTCTCTCTCACCACAATGAGCATGCACCCTTTTCTGTAATTAACTAGTTGTTTAATCTATCCTGCACTTACAAGACTAGCACTGAATTTCGTATGATGAGCTTTGACTATATATTCTACCCCATCCTTCGTGAGGTGGTATTTATTTTCATGCCGAAAGAAAACTTCTTTTTTGTCATATAGATACGGACTTCCCAAGATGATTCCACAGATATCCAAAGGTACTACATCTAACTCTACCTCATCAACTAATTTGGAAGCAATAACAAATATGGCCTTACACTGCTTGGTTACTTGAAATTTTGCTTTATTTCTTACTCAACCAAGCGGGTATGGACTCGAATGAGGCTCAGTTTCAAGGCCTAACTTTTTAGCAAAGGACCCTGAGATTAAATTTTCTTGAGAACCAGAATCGAACATAGTTTCCACCTTTGTGTGTTTTATAATAACCCTAATGTGGAATAATTCAATTCTCTTTCATTCATTACTTACAGGCTCATTCAAGGAACTAGAACTTACAATCGAATTAGAATTAGTATAACCAGAAAGAGTACCTCTTGCGCCCACAGCTGTGATCAATTTCTCGTCACCAAAATCGGATCCAAGGTCCTGCCGCATTGTTTCCATTGTATTTCCTATTCCATTGAATCTCTTTAGTCTCATATTCGGATGTATATTCCAACAGTGATCCTCATCATGACTTTATCTCTTGCAAGCAAGGTGGCGTTGCTTCGTCCCCTTTCTTGGCTGCGATGGTCTTCTTATCCTTCCCCTTGCCTTTCCTCTAGAATTTTCCATGCTGAGGTTTGAACGGTGCTTTCTTGGCTTGATCATCTCTGTCATTCTTGCCTTGGCTTTCAAGATGAATGGACTTTACGTTGGCCGCATCAATCAGAGTAGGCTCGAATAATAACAATGAGTGTCTTATGTAACTATGTAACACACCAACATACTTAGTTACAGTCTCAAGTGAATCTAATGAGATGCCCAAATTCAATGCTTGTTTCTGAAATTATTCAGTGAAGCTTTGCACATTTTTACCTTTAGCTTTCCTTAGAAATTTCCATTCCTTTAGTGCCTTTTGTTTATAAGCCAAAGGGTAAAATTGGTCTTTCAATGTAGAAATAAAATTTGACTAAGAGGAAAGAAGGTTACCCAACTTTTTCCTGCGCTTCTGCAACTTTCTCTCCCACCAAATGAGTGTAGTGCTACTCAACCAAAGAGATGCTAACTGGACCTTTGCCTCATCTTCTTCGATATGGTGAATTTGGTAGTAAACCTCTATCTGTCTGATCCAAATGTTTTTTTTTTTTTGCACTACACTCTCCATTATACATGGGCAGGTCAAACTTTAAATCTAGCTTGAAGAATGGTTTCTTAGATGTATGTTTGGAATCTCGATTAGAGTGATGAGAAATATCACTTGAAGAAGGAGAGGGAGGAGGATCTTCTCCACCACCTTCATGATTTACTGATCTATTGTCATCGACATCTTTCTTCTCGTGCCTAATTTCCTTCTCATACTTTGAAAACAACTTGTCCACTTTCTTTGCCATATCTTAGAATACCTTGCGGTAATTTCGTTCCTCTTCCCAACAAGCTTCTTCATCAGCCATGTTTCTTCTTCGTTGCGCACGTCCTGATTCGGGATCAAAGGACTTAATCTTTCCTTTGCATTTTCGAAGCTTTTTCTAGGTTAGCACATACTCATGCAATTTGCATCGACAAAGACCTGCTCCGATACCAAACTTGATCCAAGATCTTTTACTTATAGATGCATCAGAATTACATGAAACAGAGATTATTAACCGTGGAACTTAAAAGCACATAAAACAATGTGGAAATAACAAGATAAGCATGAAACCATGACATAGAGATTTGATTACATGGTTTAGCCAATTTGGACTACGTCTCTAGGCCCTGCTCAATAGTGGGGAGGCCTTCATTCATTAAGTGGCATAAAAAGAGATAAAATACAAGCAACATCTAATTACAATCCTTATACCTCCAAGTTGGAAAATGGACAAAGAATTTAGAGCCCATATTTAGAAACATATAGTACCACTGAAATCCTTGTGAAAAATCATGCAGAATTGCCTATACAAACACCCAATTTCAAAACCTCTTTGCTGCTCAAGGCGAGGTTCTAGCCAGCTACCAGGTCAGGTTATTTCTATACACAATAGCTTCTAAACTTCCATGCTAGTCTCTCTCCTTTTCTTGTGCAGATAGTCCATTATATATGATAGTGGCTAACTCCTCAACCCTAGTAGTTTCAACAAATGACAAGTATAACAACCAGGTGGCTTCCATACCAAGAATCTCGTACCTAGAATAGGATGCAGGTAATAACCTGTTTAAACATAGAAAAACCTTCATAACCTCTTAACTGCACATTACCTTAACCCGACGGCTTGAACACAGAGAATCAGTGTTTAAATAGGTGGACAGACCCATGCCTTTACATTAAGCGATGAGCAAAAGGCGATAAAACGATAAGCGATCTGTGATAATAGGTGGACCTAATGGAAATTATCAACTGTAATACATAATATATATTGGATCTGGTAGAACCATCGCAAATTGCAATTGGTGGAGCCAGGGGTGTCTTATGGTTTATGAATGCGGCGTGTGCAATATGCGATTGCGATATCATAGTCGCAACCCTGATTGTCGGGGGTTGATTCTGTAATGCCTTCCCTTTGCGATGTGTGATTGCGATCATCAAAACACACTCTGTCTTTGCTCTGGGGCTGATTATTTACCGTTGACCTACCTCCAATCTGTGATTGTGATATCGCAAATCGAAACCTGGTAGTGTTGGGGCCAATTTTCTTAACCGCAAACCTCTTCCTTCTGCGATCTACGAAATACAGGGCCAATGGTGGCTTATCACTTAGCGCTTACCCATTCAATGAGTTATGCCACATCATCTTCTCCTACCACCTGTCTAAGTCAAACCTGAACTTTGACTTTCTCTAACTTCTTCATATGAGCTCGGATTTGAGTGTCATTCATATCATTAGAATCAAGATGACGAACACTTTGGTCTGATGCTAAGTTTATCTAAATTCTACCACTTTGAGTTTTGAGCCTTTTTACCATGCCACTAGTACTTTTTAAAGATCCACCTGGATCAAAATGAGTGGTGAGATAGTGAGTTCTTCCCATGAATTATGTTATACTTTATTGTGTGAGGCTTTTCTATCAAGATGATCATGAAGTGTTGTGAATCATTCAAGAATGAATTGAAATGTGAATGTGAATTCACATAGGTTAATGGTGTAGGGAATGGGTAGTTGGTGCCAAGTTCATTTTTTTTGCATCATACCCACTATCAAAAATTGTGGATCCATCACTCCTGCAAGAATTATATGCCAAACAAAGTACTTGGTGTATTCCATATTTCTCTTGCATGTGTAGAAGTAGATCTTGATTTGCGACCCGGGATGAAGAATATATTTGATTCTCTTGACACAACTGAGTTGCATCACAAAATTGAAAAGGCTACCAAGCTATACAACTTGTTCATCTGTTTACTCTATTTTATGGGAGTTATTGTTCCCAACTTTTGACTCATTATTCTATTGAGAGTCATATCCAAGTGCAGAATCCATGACATGCTTGACCTTCTCTCCATCTGCTTTATTCCTGTATCTATAGGAAGAAATCTTTTGTTTCCTATGGAGATCATTCAATGTTAAATTGAGGGTGCAATTTAGTCCCCATTTTTATTAAAGTAGCCTTCTAAGAGCATTTATTTATTTATAATGCAATTTTCAACTATTGTAGAGTAAAAATGTGCAAATTTTCACTTTAATTCATATGTTTTATAGTTTCATTTCATCTTGTGTATTTAAAATAGCATTATGGAACTACAGATCCCAGATCTATTTTGTATCAGAAACTTGAGATTTCTTCCATGGACTCTAATGACACTAATTGGATTTTGTATTGCAGTGGAAGGAATATCGAGGCAAAGTAACAGGACAAGTTGATGTTCTCACTTGTATATTCTTTTTATTAATCAATTAATAGCAACTTTATGCCTATGTATTGACATTTTTTAATCAGAAATTGCCAAGTATGTCCTTATAATGGCATTCTCTTGATATGGAATTTTGTTCCCACTATACTTTCCTGCACCTCCGAATCACATAGCTTGTACACAAACTAGCCTTCACTATTATTTACTCATTCTATAGTTGTATTAAAATCAATTTCTAGATGTTCCAAGTTCTCACTTTGAATGCAACCTATTGATAATAAAAGAGTCCCAAATCTTGTATCTGAATTTTTGGACTATTGAGCAGTTAGTTGGATGATTGGTCAACTTGATATTATGTAGAACTTTAATCATGGTAATTGCTTACAAACACCTGAACTATGTGCAGTCTACTTTTTGTGCCTTTTCATTACTCTGTAAATATTAATGTGACCTTCCCTCTATAGATAGAGTCGTGGTATACAATGACCAATAAAAATATCATACAAATATGTATAGGGCACTTTAGAGTTTTTCCTAAGATTTAAGAAGTTATTGTATAAGACATAATTACAATTTATACTTTTTTGTATTTTCAATTCATTTCAATATGGGATTTAATAATTATTGATCTAAAATTCCCAAAAATATCATTACTTAAATCTATTATATAATGAATAAACTTGCATAACCATCCAAGTAAATGAAATAGATTTCAATGCACCAAAATTTTCAACATAATAATAAAAAATTAACATGATCAAGATAATAAAAAATATAACATGGCAATTGATGTTGGGGGTTCTTGTTCACCTTCTTCCCACAACATTTGCTTCCCTATATTGAAAATATAAGAAAAGAAGTTGAAATCAAAGACCGGTGAATATTTTAACTTAAATATCATGGTAAAAGTATAACTTGGTCTTTTTTTCCCAATATGGATAGTTGTATGGCCAAATGTCAAACAAAGAGACTTAAAAATTATTAATGATCAAGCAATCATCTAACACATTTTTTTTCATTCTACCTCTTTTATTCCACCCAATGAAACATTTGGAGGGAAAACTCCATCACATGTGATGGCACCAAAATCACACTGGCACCAAGATCATGAATCCACTCCATACACATTTGTGCATTTACATTAATTTCACAACATTTCCTGAAGCATTCACTATGCACACTCAATATAAAAATATAATTCATGAGAACCCATTATCTTTCTTTCCATTAAGCACATAGAATAATTATTCTTCATAAAATAATACCACTCTCCACCATTTAATACATGCAGTAAATTTAATTTCACTAAATATTCAGTAAGATTTCTCTACCCAATTCACACACATAAGCACTTAATTCTACCAATTCCAAATTTTAAGAATTTTTCAAAGATCGTGCACATAGACATTTCATACATAGAAGATATGAAAACTTCATTTCATTAACAAAACTTGTACATACAAAAATACTCAAAACCATTTGTTTCTCTCTATGAACATGATTATACATTTATTTGCCCATTAGCTTTGCTTGTAGGATTACAATGATTAAATACAAATTAGAATAAAAGTATGTTTTTCTACATCCATAAATCACTCCTAATTTATTCCCTAAATCTCTCATGATTTGTTCCATAAAGCTCTCATGTTTTTCAAGGTAAATTAGCAGCTTTTGCCTTATGGACAAAATCTTTCCTATACATAGCTTTTTCTAAGGCTATTCTATAATAATTAAATGAAACTAAGAATATAATTATTAAATGAAACTAAGAATATAATAATTAAATGAAACTGAGAATATTTACAATTAATGAATTATAATTCCTTTATAATATTGAAACCCCTTTTGGAGCTTTTCTTCAAAAATATTGATGACTTGGAAGCTCTAATGCTCTTGTATCATACTCCCAAGTAGAAAAAATCCATGACCTTCTAGTCATTTATCATTAATTCCTAAATCCTCCTCAATCCCAAAATTTGTACTATAACCGATCATCTCCTTCTTCATGTTGCTTCTTTGTTGTTGTTTTCACTATCTTCTTCAGCCTTCTAGGTTTCCAAAGTAGTTTTCCACTCTATTTTCTTATTAACTCTTGTATATTCATTTTCCTCCTATAGTTTACTTCTCTTCTTACAACATTGGGCAATTTCTCAAGAACTTTCATCATTAGTATTCTCATCTTCTCAATTTCCATGTCCAAAGTTTCCTCTTGCTGGTACTTGTTGCTCCTTGTTGCTTAACTTTGTTGTTGTTGCTTCTAATTGGTTGTTGTTGCATGTTTTCTTCTTTAATATATGTTGAATTGTTACTCTTTCCTTCATCTGATGCCTTAAGCACTCCTTATATGCCTGCAACTTTCATGTAGTATTCTCCATTAATCCTTGGATTAATTAACCATTCTTCCAACATCCTTAGCTCTTCTTCAAAAATTTGTCAGAATTAAGTCTGAATGTTGCTCTTCCTCTTTATGCTTCCTTTGAATACCTCCATTAGACGAATAGTATTTTTCCTCTACAACAACATGTTTCTTTAACTGTCTATCAGCAATCTCTTTGTTCATTAGTTTATGGCTTTCATCATGGTTTTCTTCATGAGAGAATGCTACCTCATCTTTTATCAAAATGAAATTTTGAGTTTGTCTTCCTTCTATGCCTTGACAAGACATTTTTTTCTTCCTTCACCTTCATGATAGTTCTAGGTGACTGTCCATCACCATCCACAAAATAACCTGCAACCATACACAAAATATCAATTTAAAACATATTTGGATTTTTAACCTCTTTTATCTCCTCTATCAACACATCTACATGTTGATATGAACTATCCAAGTAGTTCATGAGACTTGTAGAAATACCCTCATCTTCATTCTCACCGAGAAATGATCCTTGCTCTGGTTCACAAATGTACACTCTCTTTATCACTTTCTCCAAGCATCCTTAAGCAATCTTTGATCAGATGCCTTGTCCATCTTCTTTGATTTCGTGCATGCATCTTCTTAACTGGCCATTTAACTTTCTTCTTAAAAATCCATCTGCATTTCTAGTCTTCAACATCTTTTTGTAGCAGCTCCATAAGTACATCCAACTGTACTTTAATCTCAGTGACTTCTCTATTAAACTCTTCGTCACTTGTTTTCTAATTCTTCTTGATGTATTTCTCCTTGAAATCTTCTTTCCTTTTGTTGTGACTTATGCCTGAACCTTTGTCATGACCCTTTGTGGTCATCCTTCTCTCTATCTTTGTGAGCTTCTCCATGCTCAACAGTGAACTGTAACCATGCCTCTCCTTTGTAGCAAGTCTCCTCTTCTTGCTACTCAATACCTCATAAAGCTTTAACATTTTGGTATTTTCTCTAGTTCTCTCCTTAGAACCTTCTCTTGGCAATTATACCCACACTCACTGTGGAACTTCCTTCTTACAACTTCTACCCAGCTGCTACTTGTTGGAAGTTGTCATTATTCTGGTTACAATCCTCAATTCCAAAGTGTGTACCAACTCTGATACCACTTGATGGCACCAAGATCATGAACCCACTCCATACGCATCTATGCATTTACATTAATTTCACAACATTTCCTAAAGCATTCATTATGCACACTCAATATAAAAATATAATTCATGAGAACCCATTATCTTTCTTTCCATTAAGCACACAAAATAATTATTCTTCATATAATAATACTACTCTCCACCATTTAATACATGCAGTAAATTTAATTTCACTAAATCTTCAGTAAGATTTATCTACCCAATTCACACACATAAGCACTTAATTCTACCAAATCCAAATTTTAATAATTCTTCAAAGATCGTGCACATAGACATTTCATACCAGAAGATATGAAAACTTAATTTCACTAACAAAACTTGTACATACAAAAATTTTCAAAACCATTTGTTTCTCTCTATGAGCGTGATTATACATTTATTTGTCCATTAGCTTTGCTTGTAGGATTACAATGATTAAATACAAATTAGAATAAAAGAATATTTTTCTACATCCATAAATCACTCTTGATTTATTCCCTACATCTCTCATGATTTATTCCATAAATATCTCATGTTTTTCAAGGTAAATTAGCATTTGCCTTATGGACAAAATATTTTCTATCCGTAGTTTTTTCTAAAACTATTCTATAATAATTAAATGAAACTAAGAATATTTACAATTAATGAATTATAATTCGTTTACAATATTGAAAACCCTTTTGCAGCTTTTCTTCAAAAATCTTGATGATTTGGAAGCTCTAATGCTCCTGCATCAACATGCAACCCCCACATAGTTGTCAAATTTGGCTACAATATATGTTGGAGGCTCTAGGTGTGAACTTCTTGGATCACACACAATTTATTGAACAACTTGTCCCATTTGGAGTGTTGTCTTTGTGCATGATTTTGAGGTATCACCCTAGCTTCAACTATTGTAATAAGCTAACATTTTTATTATTACTTGCTTCCTACACAAAATGGTTGCTCTTTACTCTTGCATTGATGTCATGCACAAAAAGCTTGTTGTAGGTATTTCAAATGATGCTTATGGTTGGCATGATCAAATGACTACTTGTTGAAATATATAGAGAAGAATCAATACAAGATATGGATAACCTCCAGTCACCTATAGTTGGCAGCATGTTTCTAACATTCAATAACTATTGATAAAGCATTTTTTTATAGGCTTGGTCCATCTTCCTTGAACATGGTATCAAAAATCACAACACATATCTGTAATGCTTTGAAGTAACACTACATAAAATTTTAAAATTCTTGATATTTTGCATAATTCCATTTCCCATTACTAGCCAATGATTAAAAACATTAAGATTAATAAAGAAATTAAGCAAGATACAATTTTATAAATAATAACTAAAAATTAAATTTAGGGAAACATTTTAAAACAAAGTTGACATAATATTAAATTTTTGTTTAAAAGTTATAATGGAGAAAATGAAATAATTATTAAAAATTGAGAATTATTGTCATTCTCCTCATCATCATTATTATGAATAAGATAATGTTGTTAAGGTTTTATTAAAAAAGAAAAGAAATTTAGAGATCTAAATTGTTCTATAAGCATATTATGAAAACTATAAAAAATGTGGTCAAAATTATTAGTTGTTTTTGTGTTGAGTGTTTTTTATAGTAATTGTTATAGTTGTATTAATAACAATTGTGTGTTGTAGTCATACCTATATAACTTAATACAAAATTGAGGGAGTTTAGATCTCTCAACTTCTCACCTAGTCTTAAGGAAAAATTGGTTGCTAAAAGAATATTACTTTTATGAGCTTCTTATTTTAACCTATGAAATGACTTGAGCATTGCTTGATAAATTGTCTTTATACAATGAAAAAAGATACCTAAATTTCAAAGGAACTTCACATAGTAGCCAAATTTGGCTAGAGATGCTTGTGAGCCTAGTGTTATATCCAAATTAGCATCTCTTTCTCAAGTTTCCTTTTTTTTCCAATCTTTTCTTCTTTCTCATTATGGGCAAGGAGCTCGATTATTTTTCTATTTGATCTAGTGTATGGGGGAGTTCATGGATCCATTTTCTATGCTTCTTGAATGTAAAGGGTTTCCTTTCCTTCATTTTCTCTCTTCATATTTGTCATTGATTAATTCCTATCCCACCTTGGTACTTCCTCCATTTCTCAAATGTCATATAGTAAAGTGTAGGATGTGGAGGGAGTAGGAAGGGGAAGGATACCATCATTACTATGCCATTGTTTTGGGAAATTTATGTTAATGTAACTTTTTTCTTAAATTTAACCTCTTACTACTATAAAAACTCAAATTTTGATTATATTTAATTGTTGGTATATATTTCACTTGATTATTGTCTTCCACATTTTCCTACTCCTATCGGTGTTCCTTTGCACATTTCAGTACAATTGCTAATTTATACTATTTCAATAACTTCTTCATTATACCCATAATGCCACAATGAAGCATGACATAATGTCCTTTTTTTTAAATTTCCTTTTTTTTCACATCTCAAGATGATAGACTTTTATATCATGAAAAATGACGAATACACATAAACATTAAAAGTTTGAATATACTTAAATTTCCCATATAGATGTAACATTTATAAGTAGTAATTTATGGTCAAATATTAATATTAAATATTATAATCATCTTGAAAAATCCAAACAATATTAATATATCATTTTAAATTAAAACAAATTGAATTATCCCAAAAAAAAATGGTGGTTAAGCTTGGGGTATTATTTTCCTATTTAAAAAATAAATTTAATTTACATTTATTTGTTTTTTATTTAAAAAATACACATAAATGATAAATGAATACATAATTTAAATTAATAAATCTAATAAAAAAATAGAATACGTAGAATAAAAAAATACATGTGCCTTGAAGTAGACTCCTAGTTTAGTTTATTTATATTTAACTAATTTTATCGAACAGGAAAAATGTTATTCATTAATAGTTTTCGCAAACCATTAAACATCACGAAAACCATTAAGTTACCCAAAAAAACGTACTTAAGATAGTAGGGAGGGAAAAAAAAATAAAAAATATTGAATAAATAAATAAGATTAGCAATACACATTAAAAGAAATATAAACATTAAAAATAAATATACCAAAAGCAATTTAAAAGGTTTAATATATTATTTGAGTTATTAGTCCTTGTCTCGTTACGGAATATAGCATTCGTCTTGTGGTCAAATAGCATTGACTATGCATTATTTTACTTTTTTTTTTTCGCAATTTTAACCAAAGTTTCGGGAAATGTTGAATTTATTTATTTTCCATAAATTCAAAAATAATTTTCTAATTTTCTGTAAATTTTATTTTTAATTTTTTATTGGCCTAGCAACTTCTGATGGGACATAATTCCCTTGGTGGAGAACGTTTTATTTTTGTATTTGTCAGTGTCTGACAATTGATTTACAAAAAAAAAACTAATTTTCTGAGTGGCCATTCCATTGGTGAGTGCTCTAACATTAACACTGACACTGTTATGGTACTTCACTTCCCCATGATGATAAAAATAACATGGTTGCAGGTCCTTTGTCTAGGCCTAAAGGGAGGGTGAGATACATAAGTCGTTGTGAGGAGATACTTTTACAAATTTCCAAATCGTATATCATATGAATGTTTATAAAGGAAAGGGTATGTGCGGGAGAATGGGGAATATTATTATGTTTCATTGTACATAGCTTTTACTATAAAGAGTATGAAGTGTGTGCAGGAGAGAAGTTGCATAGAGCTTTGATTTTAGAGCTATGAATCTTTGTGGAGGACGGGGTATGTGCAAGAGAACATAATGATTAATATTGTTAATTTTCATTATGTGGGGTAGTTTCCAAGGTATGTAAGTGAAAACATGGGGTTTTTCAAATGCTCTGACAGTGCATTATTGCTCTAAGCATTGATGTTAGAATTGAATATTTAAAGAGGATGGGGTTTGTGCAGGAGATTTGATTGTGCAGAGATTTTACTATGTTGAGATTTTATATTGGAAACTTTATTCAGTAGTGACGAAATTAGGACGGGGTATTTTCAAGAGAATGAGGGGTGCATAGGGAAATTAATATTAAATTACTAATGTTATTGTGTTTCATTGTGCAGAAGATGGAGTATGTTTTTTGATTTCCCGAACAAATCTCCACTTAATATTTCATTGTGAGGAGATTCTTTTACAAAATTCCAGATCATATATCGTATATTGTATGAAGGTTTACGGAGGACGGAGTATGTGTGGGAGAACGAGGAATATTATTATGTTTCGTTGTGCGGAGATTTTACTATGTGGAGTACGAAGTATGTGTGGGAAAGAAGCTACGTAGAGCTTTGATTTTAGAGCTATGAATCTTTCTAGAGGATGGGGTATGTCCGGGAGAATGTAGTGATTAATATTGTTAATTTTCATTGTGTGGGGTTTTTACTATGGGTTTATGCGGGAGAATAGGTGTCTATGATTTTTTGTGCACAATGGATTCACTATGAAATGTGGCACATATAACGAGTTATGTGAAGAAGAACGGGGGGTTTTGCGACTGCTTTGGCAGTGTATATTTCTCTAAATGGGGTATGTTCAAGACATTTCATTGTGCAGAGGTTTTACTGTGTTGAGTTGTTATATTGGAAACTTTTTTCAAGAAGGAAAAAATTAGGAAAGGGTACTTTCATGAGAACAAGGGGTGCATAGGAAAATTAATATTAAACTATTAATCTTAATATGCTATTATTATTATGTTTCACTGGGTGGAGTTTTGAATGTGCTTAAGATGGGGTATGCATGTCGATTTCCCAAATAAATGTGTATGTTAGTCGGAAAGGAAAATCAATAATGATTTATTTTGACGTAGGGTATAGGCAACGAATTACATATAACAATATAGATAAATGTCATGCATGGAAATTAATTGTTATTTTCAAATTTAACCAAAATTTCTTGTTCTAATGTTCAAAAATTCAAATAATTATTGACAAAGTTCACAATTGGGCTACAGACGCTATTATAAACTAATTTGCTTTATTAACAAAAAAAAAAAAAAGACTATGTAAATTACTACATATCCTCGATATCAGAAGTGATGCGGGCTTTATTAACTTTTGGCTCAAGCTAAGAAGGGAGGGAACCTTAGTTAATGGCCATGATATGATCTTCTCTTTCATTAGTGTCTTCTTTATCATTTCCATTCTTTGTGTGAGCCAAATTATTTAGGCGAAAAATTAATGTTTCATTTGCCAATTGCAATCGCTCCATCTCCAATTCCAGTATTTCCATTTTCTGATTTAGAAGATCAAAATGGACCCATGCTTCATATTTAATAATTTTAGCATGCTTTAAGACCAAATTGATGAGAAATTCTAGAGAAACGACTATTCTAACTAAAGAAGTACTAAGCTCTTGCTTTGCAACTCTAGAATCGTGCTCAATAAACTTTAACGTGTGTTACACTTGCTAATAAACTTGGTGAATTACGGTTTTAATGCTTGGCTCTATGTTTGCATAGTCGCTCTAGAAATGTAAATATACCATTGATGTAACTTTCCTTGATTTTAGGCCTTTGCCTTTGCCGTTAATGTCGATTTTGAATCCACACAATGTAAATATTCATTATCCAAAGGACATGCAGAGAACGGCTAATGGGTGAGAAAATGAGGGTGCAAAGGGAAATTTATGTTGTTGACGCATAATTAATTTAACTATGGACAAATTTCGAATTAGTATTATTTTGTTTCCTCTTATGAATCTTTCCTTGTGTGAAGCTTTTATTGTGAGGAGGATGGGTAATGTACGTGAGAATGTGGGCGTAGACAAAAAATAAATTTTAAACTATTTTTCATTTAAAACTTTTACATATTTAGTTGTGCGGAATCAAGGATGTGCGAAGAACGGATATGTGTGAGAGAATGCAGGTGCAAAAGAAACTTTATAACTTTAATTCATAATGTAATGATATTTCATATTTTCTTATTACATATATACTAATTTTCTTGATATACAAATTGATTAAGGTAAGTCTTTTCTAGTTTGCATTTTCTGCAACAAAATATTCGATTAGGTTTTCGTGCTTCAGACATATTTCATTTTACGGAGTTTTCTCTACACTCAGTGCAAAGTTTAGTAAATTATTTAGCAATATTTATAATCAAAATATTATCAATAATAATAATAATGTCGAATAACTGTGCGGAAAGAAAAATATTATGGAAGTGGAGAGCTTTCATTATGATAGCACAACCTTTAATCAATTAATTAGAAAAGTCTTTAGTGCAAAAGAAGTCGATTATGGGGGGGTGCGGAAAAATCACTATTGTGCACATTTAAGCAATTCCTCCTAAAGTGAGCTAATAACATAACATCATTATGCATCATGATGGACTTATGAAATTGTACCACAAATGAGCAGATTGCAGACATCTTCACCAAAGCGTTTGGAAGAGAAAAGTTTGAAAGACTCAGAATGATGCTTGGACTCACCAACATCCCTTCAGATTAAGCAGGGGAATGTTGACACCTAATCTTTGGGATTAGGAGAAATATGTAAATATTATAAATAAAAAAATAAGGAAGGTGAAGAGACACTAGAATTTGAATTCCAAGAGTATCCCTTCAATGTATTTATCAATGGTCTCTTAATGAAAATACAACAACCACATTCGTGGAGTTACTCATGGCCCGACAAAGACAATTATTGATCACATTTAGACAAATTTCCCTCTTCAAAAATGTCATTCTCATATCTCACATTCATACTGGAGTGACTATGATGCATTTCATGCTTCGTTATATTCTAAGTGATTTCAATATTGCAAAATCTATACATTTTTTGTTTCGAAGCAATAAAGTTCATATGCAATTATAAATGCAATACAACACACTTTTGTAAATTTTAGCGATTTTCATATTAAGTTGTAAAGATAGATTTGTTTATTCGTTGTCATGTGAATTCCAAAATGAATAACCAATTAATTTAATTGTTCCAATGAAATAAAAATTTCAGATTTGTTAATTATATTATTATAACTTAAGCTAATTAGTAATTGTACAATTGCAGGAGATAGGAAAAAATACACAAACATTGTGTGAAAGTTGCAAATGTGCAAAAGTGATGTTGTATTTTTGCATCTTCCTTTCTCTATACATACTCGCTACTTTGCATATATTCTCCGCAAATTCCCATTTTGTGTGACACTTTTCCCATATGTTCAGAGACTTTTTAAAAATGCATTTAAGATTTGAACCAACATTTATTTAGGTTAGTAGATAAGAGAGCAAAGAAATTTGCAATAATTGGTCAAATTGCATGCGTCTCTAAGATTTTTCAAATCTGTTTTTCAGGTTATTTGTAATTCAAAGACAATAATGACTAGGTAGTGGGCACCATCTACACAGCCTTGCAGTTTCGTAATAGGCATAACTTGGAACACTTGTTTGCAACAAGAATTATTATCGATAGTCTGTGAGCTAGCTACCATTATTCTAAAGAATTTATAGTCACACAAAAAAAGATGTGTAATAAATGGACGAGATGGTTTTGTAGCTTCGAGGTATATTTTCACTCATTTTCGTAAATGTTAGCTTTGGTATCTTCAATTATTGTTTATTGAGAAATGTTTTATGTAACAAATTTCACAATTGAAATAGTCAGATTCAATTTTATGTTTATGAAAGTAAGGTCTAGTGAATATATACAAAATCAGAAAATAAATAAATAATAATAATAATAATAATAATAAATAAAAAATAAAAAAATTATGCAACTTAGTGGTGTTGAGAACATTATTGATTCAAAAAGTGTTTTTAGCTAAGAAGCAAACATGATTAGCAAATAAAGCAGGAAATCTATTTGGACTAATACTATTAATTTACTTAGTCTTGTTGATGAGAATGTCCATTGGCCGATTGAATACGAGAGTTATGATCATTTGACAATGGATGAGAAGAATAATAAAAATATTTGGACTAGTGGATTAGGGAATGCTGCATGTGTGTCAGAAGTTTTTTATTTCAGGGAAATTCTTCATTTGTGCGCAAAAAAAATAAAATCAGAAACAAGAACAATTATGCTACGAGTGAAGAGGATTCCCTTGGAAGCGAAGACATTTAGGAAAATATTCACGTTACCAAAGATTAATATTCACTTGGCATTGTCTGAAGAAAATAGTTTCAGGATCTCAGAAGCATGTGAGGCTAATGTTATTGTGTATTTATTTTCACCAAGTTACCAAGATCCCTAAGATCTTTATGTTCTATAAATATATTTGTTTAAACAACTATTTAGGGACTTTTGTTGGCTTTGTGCACGTGTCATGGGCCAATAAACTATAACATGTATTCCAAAATACATTCTCTATATGTGTTAGGTCCCGATGATACTATTGATGCCCCCATTACTATTGTATTTGTATCCCTTATTAATATTATTGTGCCCCTATTGTCCCCATATTGTTATTACTGTGCCCCATAGAATCCCTCTATTGTTATCTTTGTGCCTTTATATTATTATTTTTAGGTCGACTTGGTTATATTGTGACCCCTTAGACTCCTATATATAGAAAGGAGGTTTTGTCATTTGTATCATCCAAGAATTGTTCCTTTGTGTAATGTAAAGGAGGTTGCCCCCTCGAAGAGGCTGAATTCTAAGGCGTTCAACTATCTTTTCTATCTTTTTGTGAGCTGGTTTCATAACATTTGGTATCAGAGCTTTGGATTCTAGGGTTTCGTTGCTCCAAATAGGTCATCGTGGCATTTTCGCTATAACTTTTTTTCTGTGATGTTTCAGAATCGAAACAAAAAACCCATTTGAGATGAAATCGCGATGAATCTTGGGTCCGAATTTCAAAGCTTTTAGCACTATATTTGCAGAGATATTATCTAAGGAAGTTGGCCTTTTGCAGGCTCCTGAATTACATTCCAAATAGGTGACTTTGGGAAAATCATCATAACTTTTGTTTCGAGCATCATATTGAAATTTCATAAGAAGTTATAGAAAGAGGACAGACTGTAGTTTCTTGTGTATATTTTTCAGATACTAAGGTCAAAACAGTGACACGTGGCACTTCATACAAGTTCGCTCTCCGGGAAAGGTCTATAATCAGGTCATCTTGGGAGATTTTGCATAACTCTATCTTGGAGAATCTAAACTTGATCAGACTGGTGGCATTGGAAAGAGAACATAGAGGGCTACTGCAGATCGCAAGTTCAAAACTAGATGATCTGAAATTACAGAGATACATCAGATTCAATATCGAGCTCCTACAAAGTGAAAAAATGCGTGTAGTTTTTTTAAATTTTTGCATAAGCTTGGTTTGAAAAATTAGTTTGAAGGAATTCAAAGGGCATAGTAAAGCATTATTATCGGTAATTGATGCCCCAAAGAAAGAAAATGCAAACACCTAGTAAGAAACCTGAAAGTTCTAGCATGACTCATGAAGAAGAGGAAGAAATGCAACATGATTTATCAAAATTATGAGACCAAGTGCAACAAATATCACTTGCACAAAAAGTAACAGAATCTAAGATGGATGGTTTAAAGAAATATGTACAAGTTAATATGGATGGTTTAAAGAAAGGCATAGAAGCTAAGATGAATTGTTTAAAGAAAGGCGTAGAAGCTAAGATGGATGGCATGGAAGCTAAGATGAATAACATGGACGCTAAAATGGATGGCATGGATGATAAGATGGAAGAATTGATGATAAATTTGAATAAGTTGCTACAAGAAATGGTCACTAATGGTGAAAGGGTAGTAAAGGAAACTCATGATGAGAACAAAAGAAATGTTAATCATGATTTCATAGACTCTAATGTTGGATCGAAGACCCACCATATTCCAAAAATTGATATGAGGAAGTTTGATGGCAAGGATCCCGTAACATGGATACTACAGATGGAGTAATTTTTCAATCTCAATAATGTGCAAAACACACAAAAGGTATGTATTGCGACTTTATATTTGGAACCAAATCATTTTGTATGGTATCAATGGATTTACTCTCGTAAACAAATTATCACTTGGGCAATTTTTATGGAAGAAATGACAACACATTATGAGGATACAAAAAGCAACACTTTTTTTAGCCAATTGATAAGTCTCAAACTAAAGGGTTCAATGATGGAGCACATTGAGGAGTTCCAAAAATTGAACATAACTTGGGTAAAAAATATTCCAGAGGAGCATAGGATTGATGTATTCATAGGGACTTGAAAGGATAATATCCAACATGATGTTCGCCTTTGGGAACCTGATTCTTTAGAGAAGGCATTCAGGTTAGCAAGAAAAATGGAAAGCAAAATTATGGCAACCAAGAATCCTACCACTTACAACTATAAATATGGAAGTGTGTTGCCCCTAGCCTTCCACAATCTATAAGGTTGACACCACAAAAATTGGAAGAAAAAATAGCAAAAGCGCTTTGTTACAGTTGCGATAGAAAATACACTAAAGGTCATAAGTGTGCTGAGAAGAAATTATTCTACATAGATTGTGAAGAGGAAGAAGAAAAGGAACAAGAAAGGTCAAAAGAAGAGGATATACTCCAGGAACAAAGCCTAGATAAAGAAGAAATGAATTCGACCATATCTTGTAATGCATTGGTTGGAATTACCACTCCTCGAACCATCAAGATAGAATGACATATAAAGAAGAAAAAGGTAATAGTGTTGATTGATTCAGGAAGTACTCACAATTTTATTCATTGTAAGATAGCAAAAGAATTGAATTGCTTCCTATATCCAGCACCAGAGTGTCAAGTGATGGTTTCAAATGGAGGAATGATAAAGTTCTCTATAAAGTGCCATAATATCAAGCTATCCATGGGAGAATATGTATTGAATAGCCCAATGCTTTCCATTCCAATGGGAAGTGTTGATGTTGTACTAGGAGTCCAATGGCTACAATCCTTGGGTATAGTAGCTTTTAACTTTCAAGAACTTTTCATGAAATTTTATGCCGAAGGAAAGGAGGTTGAATTAAGGGGTATTGTAGGGAAACCAAGAAAGATAATAAGCTCTAACTCTATGACAAAGCTTCTAAAAAAGGAACAACGTGGTGTAATTGCACAATTATGTTCGCTAGATGTTTCCACATCGAAATCATCTATTTCTCCAGATCTCCAAAAAGTCTTGGACAATCATTCCAAGGTATTTGAGACTCCCAAAGGTCTCCCACCTATTCGTGAACATGATCATGCTATTCATTTGATTCCAAGAAGTGTTCCTCCAAACATCAGGCCGTACAGATATCCTTATGTCCAAAAGAGTGAAATTGAACGTATGGTTGCAGAAATGCTTGAGGCTGGTATAATTCAACCTAGCCAAATTTCTTTCTCTGCTCCAGTAGTATTGGTGCACAAGAAGGATGGATCATGGCACTTGTGTCTGGATTATAAGGAGCTCAACAAGCTCACTATTAAAGATAAGTTTCCCATTCCTGTCATTGATTAATTATTAGATGAATTGCATGGATCAATTTACTTCACCAAGTTAGATCTTCATTCAGGATATCATCAAATCAGAATGAAGACTCAAGACATTCTGAAAACAACATTTAGAACTCATGAGGGTCACTATGAGTTTTTGGTCATGCCTTTTGGCCTTACCAATGCACCTTCTACATTTCAAGGTTTGATGAATTCCATTTTCAAACCCTTAGAAAAGTTGTGTTAGTATTTTCTGATGATATACTAATCTACAGTAAGTCTTGGAAGGATCATGTTGAACACGTTGACAGGGTGCTACAACTATTGGAGGAGAAACAGTTATATGCAAAAAGATCCAAATGTTTCTTTGGAGTACAAGAGGTGGAATATATGGGTCATATTGTATCTCATGAAGGAGTTAAGGTAGACCCTAGCAAAATTAAAGCCATTAAGGAATGGGAAATCCCCACATCCATAAAGCATTTGCGAGGATTTCTCAGGTTGACAAGGTATTATCGCAAGTTTTTTAAGAATTATGGGAAAATAATAGCACCTCTAACAACATTGTTGAAGAAAGATGCATTTTCATGGACTCTAGAAGCAACAAAGGCCTTCGAACATCTTAAAGAGGCAATGTGCCAAGCACCGGTCTTAGCTACACTAGACTTCACAAAAACCTTTATTGTGGAATGTGATGCTTCCGAAAATGGAATTGGTGCTGTTTTAATGCAAGATGAAAGACCCACTGCTTTCGAAAGTCATCCAATCAAGGGAAAGTATTTACACAAACCTATTTATGAGAAGAAAATGTTGGCAATACTACATGCATTTAAGAAATGGCGACCCTACCTAGTGGGAAGACACTTCATGGTAAAAATTGATCATGATAGCCTTAAATACTTTTTAGAACAAAGATTATCCTCCGAAGAACAACAAAAATGGGTCACAAAGATATTGGGTTATGACTTTGAAATCATACACAAAAAAGGGAAGCAAAATGTTGTGGCAAATGCACTCTCAAGAAAGGATGAGGATGTGGAAGCATTGTTGTGCACCATTTCTATTATCCAATCAGATTGGATAAATGAAGCAAGGGAGGAATGGAATAATGACGAAGAAGTGTGAGAACTTATTCGAAAGTTACAACAAGATTCCAGTACATCTGATACATTTAGCTAGAAAAATGATTCGCTATGGTACAAAGATCGCTTATACCTCTGTAAGAATTCCCAACTCAAACAAAAGATTCTTCTGGAATTGCACGCTTCTCCCTTAGGAGGGCACTCAGGATTTTTAAAAACTTACCACAAGATTAAGAAGGAATTTTTTTGGGATGGCCTTAAATCGGATATTCAAAAGTTTGTGGCGGAATGTTTGGTATGCCAACAAAAAAAACTGAAACAATTAAGACACCAAGTCTATTACAACCTTTATCCATTCCAAGCCAACGTTGGGAGGAGGTTTCAATGGATTTTATCACAGGTTTACCCAAGTCTAAGGGGAAGAGTGTCATCATGGTGGTAGTTGACAGACTTACCAAGTATGCACACTTTTGTGCATTATCACATCCATTTAAAGCCAGTATAGTTTCTACGGCATTTATGGAAACAATTCAAAAGCTACATGGAAACCCAAAGATTATTGTAAGTGACAGAGATTCCATTTTTACTAGAAATTTTTGGACAGAATTATTTTCTCGTCTTGGTACTCAGTTAGCTCATAGCTCATCTTATCATCCTCAATCTGATGGGCAAACTGAGATAGTAAACAAGTGTTTGGAAGGATATCTTCGTTGCTTTGTATCTAATAAACAAACACAATGGGTCAAATGGTTGCCTCTGGCTGAATGGTGGTATAACACTTCCTTCCATACTGCAACAAAAATTACCTCATTTATGGCACTTTATGGATACTAGCCACCATCCATCACATCATATTTAAGAGAAAATTATAAGGTTCAAGCAGCGGAACATCACATCGAGCATCAACAACAAGTTCTCCAACTCTTAAAGGATAACCTCGTGTTGGTGCAGAATAGAATGAAACAATAGGCAGATCAACATCGCAGCGAAAGAAGTTTTGATGTAGGTGACTGAGTATTCCTACGGCTACAACCATATAAACAAATGTCCCTTAAGCAAGTTAAGAAGGATAATAAATTGTCACCAAAGTATTATGGTCTGTACAAGGTGTTGCAAAAGATTGATACTATGGCATACAAATTGGAGCTTCCTGCAGCTTCTCGAGTGCACCCAGTTTTTCCATGTTTCATGTTTAAAGAAGGTTATAGGTGACAAGCTCCCAGTTCAAACAATATTGCCAGAACTTGACGAGGAAGGAAAAATTATATTGGAACCAGAAGCAGTCATAGAAACAAGAACTTGACAGCTATGAAATCGATCCATTTCAGAGTATTTCATCAAGTGGAAGAACTTATCCGCTGAAGATTCCACATGGGAGGATGAGAATTTTATACAGAAGCATCCAGAACTACTAAAGCATTGAGGACAACACTTTTTTAAGGAGAGGGGCATGTTAGGTCCCTATAATACTAGTGATGCCCCCATTACTATTGTATTTGTATCCCTTCTTAATATTGTTGTGCCCCTATTGTCCCCATATTGTTGTTACTGTGCCCCATAAAATCCCTCTATTGTTATTTTTGTGCCTTTATATTATTATTGTTAGGTCGGCTTGGTTATATTGTGACCCCTTAGACTCCTATATATAGAAAGGAGGTTTTGTCATTTGTATCATCCAAGAATTGTTCATTTGTGTAATGTAAAGGAGGTTGCCCCCTCAAAGAGGCTGAATTCTAAGGAATTCAACTATCTTTTCTATCTTTTTGTGAGTTGGTTTCATAACAATATGATTTATCACACATACAAAAAGGATTGTATATTCAACTAGGCTAATATAATTTCTAATGAATTAACTTCTTAGTTAATCAATATATCCAAGACCAATAGGTTCTTCATGATGGTGTATCTCATAATAGCTTTGATTGTTGGCATTATGGTGTGCATGGTTTTGGCTAGATGATGTTGGCATTGGTTCATGATCATAGCTAGCTCTGTTTGCATTGATGTCAACCCTATGTAGTCTAGTAGATGTGTGGATGTCTTCCTTGTAGCATGGTTGTATCTAGTTGAGTTGGCGTTGATTTGGTTACGTTAGCATTGATGTCAACCTTTGATGATGTAGCTTGATTGTCATATGGTGTTCATGGAGGTGTTTCCTTGTGTTGCCTTGTGTTTTTGGCTTGTGTTAATGTTGGGTCCCTATAATACTAGTGATTACCCCATTACTATTGTAGTTATACCCCTTATTTATATTGTTGTGCCCCTATTACCCCCATATTGTTATTTCTGTGCCCCATAGAATCCCTCTATTGTTATTTTTGTGGCTTTATATTATTATTGTTAGGTCGGCTGGATTATATTGTGACTCCTTAGACTCCTATATATAGAAAGGAGGTTTTGTCATTTGTATCATCCAAGAATTGTTCATTTATGTAATGTAAAGGAGGTTGCCCCCTCGAAGAGGCTGAATTCTAAGGCGTTGATCTATCTTTTCTATCTTTTCTTGAGCTGGTTTCATAACATTTGGTATCAGAGCTTTGGATTCTAGGGTTTCGCTGCTCCAAACAGGTCATCGTGGAATTTTCGCTATAACTTTTTTTCTGTGACGTTTCAGAAGTCGAAAAAAAAACCCATTTGAGAAGAAATCGCGCTGAACCTTGGGTCCGAATTTCAGAGCTTTTCGCGCGATATTTGCGGAGATATGATCTGAGGAAGTTGGTCTTTTTGCAGACTCCTGAATTACATTCAAAACAGGTGACCTGGGGAAAATCGTCATAACTTTCTCTCTGGGGATCGGATTGAAATTTCGTAAGAAGGTACAGAAAGAGGACGGACTGTAGTTTCTTGTATTTGGGTTTCAGATCCAAAGGTTGAAACAGTGACTCGTGGCACGTCGTACAAGTTCGCTCTACTGAACTAGTCTAAAAGCAAGTCACTGTGGGAGATTTCACATAACTCTTCCTTGGAGAATCCAATTTGGGTCAGACTTGTGGCATTGGAAAGAGGACACAGAAGGCTACTACAGGTCACAATTTCAGAACTAGATGATCCGAAATTACAGAGATACATCAGATTCAATATCAGGCTTCTATAAAGTGAAAAAAGGTGTGTAGTTTTTTTTAAATTTTGTGTAAGCTTGGTTTAACGGAATTCAAAGGGCATAGTAAAGCATTATTATCGGTAACTGATGCCCCGAGGAAAGAAAATGCAAACACCTAGTAAGGAACCTGAAAGCTCTAGCATGACTCATGAAGAAGAGGAAGAAATGCTACATGATATATCAAAATTACAAGAACAAGTGCAACAAATGTCACGCTCACAAAAGCTAACAGAAGCTAAGATAAATGGCGTGGAATCTAAGATAAATGGCATGGAAGCTAAGATGGAATATTTGAAGATAGATTTGAAGACAGATTTGGAGAGAGACATGGCAAATTTGAAGACAGATTTGAAGACAGACATGGCAGATTTGAAGACAGATTTGACAAATTTTCTACAAGAAATACTTACTAATGGTGAAAAGGTTGTAAAGGAAACTCATGATGAGAACAAAAGAAATGTTAATCATGATTCCATAGACTCTAATGTTGGATCGAAGACCCACCATATTCCAAAAATCGATATGAGGAAGTTTGATGGCAAGGATCCCGCCACATGGATATTACAGATGGAGCAATTCTTCGATCTCAATAATGTGCAAAACACACAAAAGGTACGTATGGCAACTTTATATTTGGAACCAAATCAGTTTGTATGGTATCAATGGCTTTGCTCTCGTAAACAATTTATCACTTGGGCAATTTTTACGGAAGAATTGATAGCACATTATGAGGATACAAAAAGCAACACTTTTTTTAGCCAATTGATAAGTCTCAAACAAAAGGGTTCAATAATGGAGCACATTGAGGAGTTCCAAAAATTGAACATAAGGGTAAAAGATATTCCAGAGGAGCATAGGATTGATGTGTTCATAGGGTCTTTAAAGGATAATATCCAACATGATGTTCGCCTTTGGGAACCTGATTCATTAGAGAAGGCATTCAGGTTAGCAAGAAAAATGGAAAGCAAAATTATGGCAACCAGGAAGCATACCACTCACAACTATAAAGACGGAAGTGTTGTTGCCCCTAGTCTTCCACAACCTATAAGGTTGACACCACAACAATTGGAAGAAAAAAGAGCAAAAGGGCTTTGTTACAGTTGTGATAGCAAATACACTAAAGGTCATAAGTGTGCTGAGAAGAAATTATTCTACATAGATTGTGAAGAGGAAGAAGAAAAGGAGCAAGAAAGGTCAAAAGAAGAGGATATACTCCAGGAACAAAGCCTAGATGAAGAACAAATAAATCCGACCATATCTTGTAATGCATTGGCGGGAATTACCACTCCTCAAACCATCAAGATAGAAGGACAAATCAAGAAGAAAAAGGTAATAGTGTTGATTGATTCAGGAAGCACCCACAATTTTATTCATTGTAGGGTAGCAAAAGAATTGAATTGCTTCCTATATCCAGCACCAGAGTGTCAAGTGATGATTGCAAATGGAGGAACAATAAATTGCTCTGGAAAGTGCCATAATATCAAGCTATCCATGGGAGAATATGTATTGACTAGCCCAATGCTTTCCATTCCAATGGGAGGTGCTGATGTTGTACTAGGAGTCCAATGGCTACAATCCTTGGGTACAATAGCTTTTAATTTTCAAGAACTTTTCATCAAATTTTCTACGGAAGGAAAGGAAGTTGAATTAAGGGGTATTGCAGGGAAACCAGGAAAGATAATCAGCTCTAATGGTATGACAAAGCTTCTAAAAAAGGAGCAAAGAGGTGTAATTGCACAATTATGTTCGCTAGATGTTTCCACATTGGAATCATCTATTTCTCCAGATCTCCAAAAAGTCCTGGACAATCATTCCAAGGTATTTGAGACTCCCAAAGGTCTCCCACCTATGCGTGATCATGATCATGCTATTCATCTGATTCCAGGAAGTGTTCCTCCAAACATCAGGCCGTACAGATATCCCTATGTCCAAAAAAGTGAAATTGAACGTATGGTTGCAGAAATGCTAGAGGCTGGTATAATTCAACCGAGTCAAAGTTCTTTCTCTGCTCCAGTAGTATTGGTGCACAAGAAGGATGGATCATGGCGCATGTGTCCGGATTATAGGGAGCTCAACAAGCTCACTATTAAAGATAAGTTCCCCATTCCTGTCATTGATGAATTACTGGATGAATTGCATGGATCAATTTACTTCACCAAGTTGGATCTTCGTTCGGGATATCATCAAATCAGAATGAAGATTGAAGACATTCCGAAAACGGCATTTAGAACTCATGAGGGTCATTATGAATTTTTGGTCATGCCTTTTGGCCTTACCAATGCACCTTCAACATTTCAAGGTTTGATGAATTCAATTTTCAAACCATTCCTTAGAAAATTTGTGTTAGTATTTTTTGATGATATACTAATCTACAGCAAGTCTTGGAAGGATCATGTTGAACATGTTGACAGGGTGCTACAACTATTGGAGGAGAAACAATTATATGCAAAAAGATCCAAATGTTTCTTTGGAGTCCAGGAGGTGGAATATTTGGGTCATATTGTATCTCATGAAGGAGTTAAGGTAGACCCTAGCAAAATTAAAGCCATTAAGGAATGGAAAATCCCCACATCCATAAAGCATCTGCGAGGATTTCTTGGGTTGACAGGGTATTATCGCAAGTTTGTTAAGAATTATGGGAGAATAGCAGCACCTCTAACAACATTATTGAAGAAAGATGCATTTTCATGGACTCCGGAAGCAACAAAGGCCTTTGAACATCTTAAAGAGGCAATGTGCCAAGCACCGGTCTTAGCTACACCGGACTTCACAAAAACCTTTATTGTGGAATGTGATGCTTCAGGAAATGGAATTGGTGCTGTTCTAATGCAAGATGAAAGACCCATTGCTTTTGAAAGTCGTCCAATCAAGGGAAAGTTTTTAAGCAAAGCTATTTATGAGAAGGAAATGTTGGCAATACTCCATGCACTTAAGAAATGGCGACCCTACCTAATGGGAAGACACTTCAAGGTAAAAACGGATCATGATAGCCTTAAATACTTTTTAGAACAAAGATTATCCTCTGAAGAGCAACAAAAGTGGGTCACAAAGATGTTGGGTTATGACTTTGAAATCATCTACAAAAAAGGGAAGCAAAATGTGGTGGCAGATGCACTCTCAAGAAAGGATGAGGATGTGGAAGCATTGTTGTGCGCCATTTCTATTATCCAACCAGATTGGATAAACGAAGCAAGGGAGGAATGGAAGAATGACGAAGAAGTGTGGGCACTTATTCGAAAGCTACAACAAGATTCCAGTACGTCTGATACATTTAGCTGGCAAAATGATTCGTTATGGTACAAAGATCGCTTATACCTCTGTAAGAATTCCCAGCTAAAACAAAAGATTCTTATGGAATTGCACACTTCTCCCTTAGGAGGGCACTCAGGATTTTTAAAAACTTACCACAGGGTTAAGAAGGAATTTTTTTGGGATGGCCTTAAATCAGATATTCAAAAGTTTGTGGCGGAATGTTTGGTTTGCCAACAAAATAAAGTTGAAACAATTAAGACACCGGGTCTATTACAACCTTTATCCATTCCAAGCCAACGTTGGGAGGAGGTTTCAATGGATTTTATCACAGGTTTACCCAAGTCTGAGGGAAAGAGTGTCATCATGGTGGTAGTTGACAGACTTACCAAGTATGCACACTTTTGTGCATTATCACATCCATTTAAAGCCAGTACAGTTTCTACTGCATTTATGGAAACAATTCAAAAGCTACATGGAAACCCAAAGATTATTGTAAGTGACAGAGATCCCATTTTCACTGGAAATTTTTGGACAGAATTATTTTCTTGTCTTGGTACTCAGTTAGCTCATAGCTCATCTTATCATCCTCAATCTGATGGGCAAACTGAGATAGTAAACAAATGTTTGGAAGGATATCTTCGTTGCTTTGTATCTGATAAACAGACACAATGGGTCAAATGGTTGCCTCTGGCTGAATGGTGGTATAACACTTCCTTCCATACAGCAACAAAAATGACCCCATTTATGGCACTTTATGGGTATCAACCACCATCCATCACATCATATTTAAGAGAAAATTCTAAGGTTCAGGCAGTGGAACATCACATCGAACATCAACAACAAGTCCTCCAACTCTTAAAGGATAACCTCGTGTTGGCACAAAATAGAATGAAACAACAGGCAGATCAACATCGCAGTGAAAGAAGTTTTGATGTAGGTGATTGGGTATTCCTACGGCTACAACCATATAAGCAAATGTCCCTAAAGCAAGCTAAGAAGGATAATAAATTATCACCAAAGTATTATGGTCCGTACAAGGTGTTGCAAAAGATTGGTACTATGGCATACAAATTGGAGCTTCCTGCAGCTTCTCGATTGCACCCAGTTTTCCATGTTTCATGTTTAAAGAAGGTTATAGGCGACAAGCTCCCAGTTCAAACAATATTGCCAGAACTTGACGAGGAAGGAAAAATTATATTGGAACCGGAAGCAGTCACAGAAACAAGAACTCGACAGCTACGAAATCGATCAATTTCAGAGTATCTTATCAAGTGGAAGAACTTATCCGCTGAAGATTCCACATGGGAGGATGAGAATTTTATGCAGAAGTATCCAGAACTACTCAAGCGTTGAGGACAACACTTTTTTGAAGGAGAGGGGCATGTTGGGTCCCTATAATACTAGTGATTACCCCATTACTATTGTAGTTATACCCCTTATTTATATTGTTGTGCCCCTATTACCCCCATATTGTTATTTCTGTGCCCCATAGAATCCCTCTATTGTTATTTTTGTGGCTTTATATTATTATTGTTAGGTCGACTGGATTATATTGTGACTCCTTAGACTCCTATATATAGAAAGGAGGTTTTGTCATTTGTATCATCCAATAATTGTTCATTTATGTAATGTAAAGGAGGTTGCCCCCTCGAAGAGGCTGAATTCTAAGGCGTTGATCTATCTTTTCTATCTTTTCTTGAGCTGGTTTCATAACAGTTAACATGATTAGAGGTATTGTTTACATTGCTATAGATAGATGTTGTTGCTACTAGTGTTGGAGATGATTGCTCAAGTGATCTATATTGTTGAGTTGGCACACTTGATGAGTGCTAGGTATTCATGTTAGAGATCACTTGTTGCAATAGTGTGTTGGCTTGATGATGATGTTGCAAGATTATTACCATGGGACAAGTATTCTTGGTATTGGTTTGTGTGTGTAGAGTAGGGTGGCACGTGATATTACCTTGGTGAAGATAGTCTTGGTATTGACATAACCATGGTTTTTTCCCATGGTATTGTTTTGGAGATTACCATGGTACAAGAGTCTGTGGTATTGACATAACCATGATATTTTCCAATGGTATTTGTTTGGATATTACCATGGTGCAAGTGTCCATGGTATTAACATAACCAAGGAATTTTCCCGTGGTATTTTTTTGGAGATTACCATGGTACAGGAGTCCTTGGTATTGTCATAACCATGGCATTTTTCCGTGGTATTGGTTTGGAGATTACCATGGTACAGGTGTCCTTGGTATTGACATAACCAAGGTATTTTCCTATGGTATTTCTTTGGAGATTACCATGGTACAAGTGTCCTGTGTATTGGCATAGCCATGATATTTGCATGTGGCATTCACTTGGATAATTATTGAGGATATTTTTGCTTTTACTTATGTGAAAAAATAAAAATAAAAAATATAGTGTTGTTAGTTGGTTGGATGAGTTGATAGTGTGACTTAGAAAGGGTTACATTGTGTGAGTATGCTTTAGACCTATTGATGATAAATATTTCTTCAGAGTATGAGTTCTAATGAAAGCAGAACGAGCATATCTATTTGTTGAAGTAGTGTATTGATTCAAAATTTCAGATAACAGATCGGAGAAGCAGAGAGTTGTAGTAGAGTGTGTCGGTAGAAATGGAGAGCTTGGTATAGCTCCATATTTGAGACTTTCATTTTTGCAGGCATTGTTGATGCATTTGGCACATATCCATTGTGTTTTATGTTGTTGATTGTATTATGTAGTAATCATATTTTGGAGTGAGGGTTTGATGGATGGTTGAGTGTGAGTTTGTTTTAGCTTTTGGTGATTATGATATTCAGATTTGATGTATGCATTATGGTCATTATTTTGCTTGAGTGGAGAGCATATGATTTTGGTGATCTTATTTTATTTTTTTATGATGTCTTGTTGTTGGAGATCATATTGCAGAGATAAAATGAGTTGAGCATAAAGTATCAGGATCTTGTATGAAAATAGATAAAATGAGGTCTGCATAGACTAGAGGAACAATAACTTCATGGGTGTGAAGCATTGATTGCAAAGTTTCAGCGAAATGAATAATTTCTTCATCCAATTAGAGTTGGATAGTCCAACCCGAGTTGGGTGAGGATCGTTGATCGTGGTTCCTTTTAGCGGATGGTATTCCATAGATTTGCGTGAGAATAGAATTCTAAGATATTTGTAGTATCAAGTCTCTTGGTTGATTGGTGTTGGCCTGTTGTATATGAGGTTGAGTCTCCTAGCTGATGGGAGTCAACAAATCTATGTAAAAGACATATTTTTCTTAATAGAAGATTCAGAGTAGCGCAACAACAACAAGGTTGATTTTTTTTTCCCAATGAAGGGTTTTCCACCAAATATCTTGTGTCTCTTGTGTGGATGTATTTTGATGTGTTATTTATTGTTTCTCTCATGGTTATCTTGTTTTAGTTGCATATATGGTTTATGTTTATGAGATAATATAATGTGTTGTTTGTTAATACATGTGTGATGTTTTAATTGGTAAAAATTATTAAGTCACACTATCAATTCACCCTCCCCCTCTCAGTAGTTCTCAAAGGTTTCCAACAATTGGTATTAGAGTGGGGCTCTTGGTTGTCGCTTGATTTTTGGAGAGTGGATCTAGGGTTTGTTGGCTAAAAATTTGAATTTTTTTTCTAGATGACTTCTCAAGGAGTGGTTGTCCTTACTACTGCAAATTTCAAGGTATGGAGGAAAAATGTTATATCTCCATTTTTTATCCTATGGATATAACATTTAGAGATTAGTATGTGAAGGTTGTGGAAAAGATTCAATTGCAGTTGAAGTTTTGCAGCAAGATACACAAGCTAGATGCATAATCTACATGAATCTTCATGATGATGAGTTGAAGAAGCTAGTAGTTTTGAAATATGCCAAAGAAATGTAGGACAAGCTAGAATCTATATTTGGATATGGTACCAGCAAAAAAATGGAGAATGAGAAAAAGATCAACAAGAAGAAGGGTCGTTAAAAACAAGAAACTTAGCCACAAGAGTCTCATCCTACTAGTGAAAATGATTTAGTTGATGGTGAGAAGAAACCAGAAAATCATGAACCCAAAAGTATAAATATTAATGATTTTCTTTTGAGTTACAATTTTCATGATTCAAATTTTGATCATGCTGAAGTGCTTAGTGAAGATGAGAATGTGTTGATGGTGTTGGACCCACCAACATGTAAGAGTATCTCCCCGGTAAGAAATCCCAATCAGACCTCAGACCATTTGTTGTAGTAGTCCTAGCAATGGCTCGTATGGTAATTCCTTGACCATGATGTCGCGCAGAGGCAAGTAAGATAACTCTGTCAGTAGCAAGGGTGTGACCGCTGCAATAAGTCAAGGAAGGTGCATGAGATGTTCTAACACAGGTGGGTTGAGATGAGGGTGAAGGTGAGTTCCAGGTTGAAAGGGATCAATCCCAACTCGACTAGGAACACACAACACATAGGAAAAACACAGCTTCCGGTGGAGCAGTCCACACGAATGTGGCAGTCAAAGCATACAAGGTAAGATAACATGTACAGAACTCACGGATCAATCTGAACGAGTGCAACGGTTGCTACAATGAGCTTCATATGAGAGGTTTGTCTGATGTGTGACAGAGCAGTCGACATGGACAAGACAACATTAAGAACATATACAACACATTTCCATTAATAGATTATGAATTACAACAAATGAAATAGTTTAGATGTAGAATACAAGTTAAAGCAACATGCATTACAAGTGCTAAAAATCAGTCTTACAACATATACAATACATGTGTGAAAACGTGTTGGCTCTTACTATATAAAGAAGTGTAAGTTCCAATCATATAATGCATCCATGTAAACCTACTAGCACCAACAGTGAAACGTTACAGCCAAATCTGCCTACTCCTCCAAAGAGATGAACTAACTCCATGCAGTGGAGAAGCCAAGGCGCATTACAATATTGTCCAAGCTTTCTTCAAGATAGTATTAACAGAAGCTTGGCTGACCAAAAGCCTATGCAATGAGTTATGAGGGACTATTTATAGCAAAGGGGTGGATGACCCTTGACATTCCCCTTTGTGATAGCTCAACTACCCTCATGACTCTTCACCTACTCTATGACTATCACATCTGACTATTGACACTTGACATGAAGTTACATTACAATGCACATGTTCTCATGTGAGATAACATGGCTTGAGTAAGCTATGCAAGACATCACTGACACTCGGTCCATTGTGATGAGACCAACTCTTTGGCATGCTTGTGATGGTGAAGGTGGTGAGTTGATTCCAAGCTTGGTCATCCGTGATGGTGTGCATGCACCTCATGGTGAATCTTGCTGAAGTGAACTCTTGCCTCCGTTGCAACCGGTGCATTTGTTTGCCTTGTTCATCTAATTCGTTTGCTAACATGCGCATGGTCTTCTTGGGTGCGATTGAAACGACAACACACTAATGCATAGTGTCCATGTTGATCTTCAAGTGCATGCTGGTGGCCATGTGCATCAACTTGCCGAAGTACATGTTCATCTCCAGTTGGACTTGCTTCTTATCTTCACCTTGGTGAGTGTGCTAAATGGGTTGGATTGCATGCGTGCGCCCAATGACATGCATGATGTCGAATCCCTTGCATGTGATCAACAACACTGCTCACAATATCTACTCCGAGCCAGTTTCTGGGATGGATCTTTAACTTGTATGGGCACAGTTTCGTCTATGAGTGCATGTTGTGCCCACTGTTGTTCCTGTTTCTGCTGCAACTCATTCGTCTGTATATGCAGCTTCATGTTCTTTCTTGAGTTGCTGCTTCAACACATGAAACTCCTTATTTGTTCCATTCTCTGTCTTCACGCGATCCTCATGTCGTGTCGTCACTTCATAGCCTAACTCTCCAAAGTTTCTTTCATCATCAATGGATTTTCTTGATCTTGCAACTTTGTTCCACCTTTGTGTTGTCAACAACCTTCCTCTTGCATTCATTGCATTCGCTACACTCATTGCATTCGCTACACTCATTGCATTTGTTGCGTTCATTTTATTCAGTGCGTTCACTACATTTGGTATCTTTCCTTCAGCTATTGTTCATGATGCTCCTCGTTGTGATGTTGTTGCTATCATATCTTGATTTCCTTGTCTACAAATGACTTTATGTCTTCGTGAGTAGGCAATCTCGTAGACACTTGATTGACTGCATCTCCAGGTGTGCTCTGAATGGTGTCTTTGACTCTACTCTCTTGGAAACCATTTTTCCTGCACTGCTGAGAGGCAGATGAGCACCTACAATACCTGGGGACGTGGAAACACAAATGGCAAGCAATTTGTTAGTCGAAAACCAAAATGAACTTGAGAATTGACTTGCAACATACCTGTGTGACTGATCATGAAGGTTGCGCAATTTCGGTTGGGAGGTCGGGAAACCGATTGCCAAGATTGCACAAGGCATAGTCTGGGCTACTGGGAGACTAACTGATTGCTGGAATTGCACAATGCACAGTCTGTTCTGGCTACTGACTGCTGGGATTGTGCAATGCGCAATCTCAATTGGCAATGGCTGCATGCTCAATCACTGCATTGCACAATTTTCTTGGCCAGCAGTCACTATCCCTCAGGATTGTGCAAATTAGACTTAGGGAACAACTAATGGGCAGAAATGCACATTTTTTGGGAGGAAGGCAGAGCCTTTCCTCTCAGGATTGCACAATGCTGTCTTGGCGAGGCAGAGTTCTAGCCGAGGTTGGTCGGACTCGCCGAGGGCAACTGAAAGTGAATGCGAGTGTGAATGCATGGTGATACCGAGTCTAAGAATAAGTGAATGATCATGCATGCAAACAATGAATAATGGATTCAGAAGATGGAACAACATGCATGTGGGTGAGGCGAGTCACCGAATCAGCGACCGTTAGTGAAAAACGGTTTCATGCATGCAACAGCAGTGAGATGTTGATGAAAATTGAAACAGTGTTAGGAAAGGCTAACATACATGTAAATGAAAACAAGCATTCAAATAAATCAAGCAAATAGTACTCATACAAGAGAAAACACAAAAAGCGACAGAAATGCAACACAAGGCATGGGAAGCAAGCTTACCCCAAAACAGCTGAGCTGAATCTTCCGACTACTCCTAGATGTGATGTGCGATGTTAGAGCTGCAAGGTCGATTTGAGGAATGAGATCTATAGCATTCGGTTGATGAGTTGTGATAACATTGAGGTTGTGATGCGCATGCCACAAATCTAGGGAAAGCGAAACTTGCTGGGAGGTTTCTGAAATGATCCTTGCATGTAACCTCCAACTGCTAAACATGGATCCATGAAACAAGGGATGCCTTTTGCATGCAACCTTGGGAGAAGCAGCCCATGCATACAAGTCTATTTTTCTCGGTCCTGGAGGGAACGGTCAACTCAGATGCACATGAAAGAGGTTGTTCGACTGCTTGAAGGAAATGCACATTTTTGGTTGGGAGCAAGGCTGACTGCCCAGGAGATTTGTGTAATTTATGGGCAAAGCAGTTGATTGCTGCCCAGATTTGTGAAAATTCTAGGTTGAGCAACCCTGCAAGGGAAAATTGCGTAATTCCTCCTGGGAGTGTTGACTAGCAGAATTGTGCAATCTTGGAGCCGAACGGGCTGCCAGACAGGATTGCGCAATTTCTAGAGGGAAGGCTGGTTTCCCTCTAGAAATGTGCCATTTTCTTGGGGAAGTTTCTCAGCCTACAGCTGGACCAAGTCCGAGTGAATAACCTGTGAGGGGAATGCATCAAGCTATGATCAACAGGCTGCCTTTGTGCAATCAAAACACTGAATCTTGTGAACTTGATGAAGCAAGGCAAGCTGCTGTGAAGGTTAGAAGGGAGGCTCCAAAACAAAGCTAAGGAAAATTTTGGAGGGTGGTTGTAGCCTCTACAACACTTGGCAACACAATGGTAGAACTCCAGCTCTCTAAATGGACCTTGTTCGTGAAAAGCAAGTCTAACACCTCTGGAAGTATTGTTCAGTTCTCAGCTCCTCTTTGTTTCACACTAGCTTGATTATAAGATGTAGCATCTGCCAAACTCTTGGTCGATTGACACACATTCCAAGCCAAGTCAACACAGTTGTTTCAATTGGGGTTGAGGGTTATATTGATGCACAAGCAGTATAGTCTTCAGAGTCTTAGTTTCATCTCTAGTGTTGCTCCACTGCTAGCAGGCCTGGAAAGTACCTCAATGGAGTCACATAGGAACACAGGCATGGCTCTGTTTCCAGCGAGCCTAGTCAATACCCCAACAGAGTTACTTGCATCACCTCCCTGTGCAAGAAGCCTTTCCCTTCTTTTGCCTTATTCATTTTTCATTTTTTAAAAACTTTTTCACTTTTTTCATTTTTTTCAACTCTGCATAGCACTTATTCATTTCAGAGGGGGAAGAGGGATCCTGACTTATTGAGAGCAGAAGAAGTTGTTCCAGCAGAGAACTAGTTTATATATCTCTGACGTGCTTGTTTAGGTTTCCCCCTCACCTTACTCTACTTGAATGAGTTGAAAAGTGTTAACACAAAAAAAACCGACTAGAGCAGGTGACACCAATTAACGTGCAAGCATTTTGTTTTCACCAAGGTTCACTTCGAACAATACGTATTTTCCATCGATGTATCATGGACTGAAAGTAACAAGTTCTTCATACAGAGGTAGGATGATAAATAACCAAGTAGTGATAGCAGCACAAGGCCTCTTCTACTTTACCCAGCTTGTTTCAAGAGTCATACATGGTTTCAAGCGAAACTATCCTAAGAAATGAAACAAGCGAACTAACAAACAACAAAGGAAAGCAAGAGCAGAAGCCAAAGCAAATGCAAAGCAAGTAAGAAAACAATAAAGCAAAAAACAAACAAACAAACAAAGTAAGCAAAAAAGAATGCAAGCAAACAACTCAAAAGAAAACACTACTCGTACTCCTAAGCTAACAATGCATTGGTCATCTCACGTGAAGTTATACTTCCAATGCAACCATCGGCGCACTGGTTGACCCATGTTGGTGAAGGCAAGGTTTGCGAACAAGACATTTGTGCCAACCAGCAAACAAGAAATATGCAACAGTGAAGAAAAACAAACTCCGATCTTATAAGTGACCACAGAACAAAGATGAGTGATAGTGCATGACATGCATTCTGTGGTGATGCCATGATGTTGTGCTACACTGCGTGTAGATGTTGAGTGTATGCATTCTCTTTATTATGACATGCAAGAAAACGTGAGAAAGGTAGACAACTTGTGTTGTGCATGTTTGCTTGCCATGTAAAATTCCTCCAACGCATGAGCGATGGGATCGTGTAGTTCGAGTGGAGGAAGCGAAATCTGGGTGTATGGTTGATCTTCGATGCAAAGCAAAGAGTGATGAGGAGCCTTGAGTGTTTCAACAACTTCCTGACCGGAAGTGAAACCAACCTCAGGACAGCGAGGGCCTGACATAACCATCAGCTTGGGCTGAAGTGCCTCAATATTCTGGGGAGTTTCGACTTCATTGGCAGATAGACCATTGTAGACCAATGTCTTGGATAGAGTTAACAACGATTGAATCAACATCATGATCAAATGAGGAAGTGAAAAGATCACGACAACCAAGATCAGAAAATTCAGGATGTTTGTCAGCATCCTCATGATTTGATGAATCGGGTAGAGGGATGGATGAGAAGTAAAGATGTTCACCGTCTGTGTGTTTAAGAAATATAGATGACAGATTGAACGGATTTTCCGAGGAAGATGTGTTCTCTTCGCACTGTAATGTCAGACTGACATCCGAGGTGCCCTGTGAATGATCAGAAGTAGAAGCATCCTAAAATGAGTTTTCACAAGAGAAATCAACAATGGAAAAATCATAAGGGATGTCAGGATGAAGCGGATGAGGCGCGGCTAGAAGGGAGCCATCCTTCACCGTGGGCTCTTCTTTAGATTCTCGTACACACTCATCATGAATGATGGTGCAGGTTAGCTACATAACACCAACTCCGTCAATAGCTTGATCCTCATTCACAATAGTTGAGGTGTTCGGAATGGGAGAACACAAGACAGTACAATCCAGAGGATCAACAGAACGCGAGGACAGAGGTCGAGGGGAATATTCCACGTGACAACCAACAAGATTGCAAGCCAAATCTACGCAAATCTCAGGAGCGAGTGGGGTGGGAGAGTGTAACAATTCAACAGAGGCAAGTGCATGATCTCCCACATTACTCTGCAGTGGTGGAGCTGTTTGATGAGGCGAAGGCGGACAGTCACTTATTTCAGCGATTGTGCCTGCTTGTTGTTGAGTTACAAAATGGGTATGTATTTACTCTTAATTTCATCACCTTTTTCCTCTTTTCTTATCTTTTTCATATCTTAATACACTAAAATATTGATGGATTATGATAAGGAACGAATGAACTACTCGCAGTTAAGATCTAGCTATCATAACTAACTTTTACTCCTCTTTATGCAGAAAAATGACGAAAGGAACAATTGTTGTTCCCTAATGATGGAAAAGCATAAACCAACAAATGAAGAATGGAATGCGTCGATTGTAGATAGGGCGGAGGACGAATCAGGATGATCAGCGAGAAATAGGAAAGGTGTCTGAAGATAGCAATCAGTTGTGAATCCCTCAAGATCGGGAGATCCTGAGGGATCGCATTTATCTTTTACCTCTTTCTGACTATAAAAGAAAATGATTGTAGGAAGAAAGGGGATCAATCTCTGTTATTTCAAAATGTAATTTTAATTTACAAACTCGTGATGTTGGAGAATGCAACCATATTGTAATGCTACTTAAGTTCAATGATTAATATATAATTGAAGTTGATGTTCATTCGTATTCTTTGAAGTAGCTCAGCAGTGTTCGCTGGTGGCTAAGGGCCCGACTTCTGGTGGATTAAACTACTTTCTTGTGTTATATATTTCTGATTCTCACAAGTTTGATTGGTTTGTTAATTTTCCAATTTTCTGTGAGTTTATCTTGTTCGCTATTTACCGCTTTCCTGTATTGAAGTAGTACATCTGCTTTACATATTTTACAGCACTGTCATTTGATTTGATTTACGCTTATTCTAGAATCAATTATTTATATAGTGAATCGTATTGATTTAATCAACTGTAAGCATTTGGTTATTACTATCAAACTCTCAGATTGATATCATTTCCATTTGGATTGCTTTGTAGAGATTGAGTATGATTTAGATTGAATCAGCTAAGAAGAGATGAGTTATTGCTATTGTGCTCTCGGCTGATGCTATTGTTAATTGAATTGCTTGTGTGAGATTTGATTATGATTTCAGTAGAGGATTGAGTCTTGAAGCTTAGATGTCATATTTCCTTTAATGATTGCAATTTGATTTTATTAGATGCATTCGTTTACTCTTGTATCAAAGTTCTATACTTCATTTTAAGAAACATTACTCTCTGGATTTATAGCATGCACATATTGTGTACACTCTTGGAATAAAAGGACTTTCCCGGGTTGATGATTAATGTGGGGTAATTAGGAGTTTTAAAAGACACCTGTTATCAGCCAACATTTTGGCACCGTTGTCGAGGAAGAGTGTCACCACTTTAAAAAGAGTGATGTATATCTGATAATTATTGTTGGGAAAGAATTGGGTATTGAAAACAGAAGGTAAGAACCTATGTAATGAGCAAGTAAAGTGCTTGCTCCTCCACCCGCTTTTCAGCACAATTACAGAAAAGTGAAGTAGGTGTTTGATGTTTGTCTATTGAGAGAGAACTGGGTATTAAAAATGGAAGGTAAGAACCTGCATACGGAGCAAGTAAAATGCCTACTCCCCCGCCCACTTTCTAGCAGAATTGCTAGGAATTTAAGGTAGAAATAAACATTTGAATTTTTGCATGAATGACTAAGAAGAAAAGACCAGAAAACAATACAATTCCACATCCCAAACCCGAGAAATATAAGGGACCAGTGACCCTTGGAATATCAACTTTTATTAACGACATCTTAAGAAAAGCTAAATCTCAACCATCAGTAGGTCCCCGAACCATTGCTTCCAGGCAACCTACTGTCTCCCTTCGGGCCACAGGCTCACCATCCATAGCCTATGCTGAGGTCCACAGTAAAACTGAAAGGACTGAGCAGAGTTTTCAAGATATTGAAAATTTGCGACCAATTGATGAGCCTCATAAATGGGTAATTATATGGGCTCATTTTACCTCCTAACCTAGTCAAATCAACCATTCTCTTAGCTTATTGTATGATTATTTGATTATATTTATGCTTATAGGGTGAGTTGAGTTAGTTATTATGCCATGTGGTCTAACATATATTTAATGCAGATTATTGATGGATTTCGAGGTCAAAGTCAAGGATCTAATGGTCAAACTGAAGAAATAACTCGAAGTAGATAAAGGAGAGGACTTACAGGAGGGAATCCCCCCCCATTTATTGCTCCTCACTTTGAATTCCTCTTCATTCAGCTCGGAGTACAAGCAGCCGAATCATGCAGTAGAAGGCAGTCGAGCAAGTGGTAGATGATTTATAGTTATCTCGAGTTTTGGAAGCCAAGCCTCCCTGATTTTAAGGAAGTTGTTGGTAGCTTCAGATGTATAAGTAGAGAGGCCTAGGCCTCACTAGGGTCAACATTTTTTCTTGTGTAAACTTTGATCAAATTCCGAGATTATTATCTTGTGATAGTTTCATGTAATCTTGCTATTTTTTGATAATGAAGATGGAATCCTTTTTGAGCTAGCACTAAGTTACCTCAGAGAGCTGAAGCTCTTGGGTTAGGGCCCAATCCAAGTAGCTAAGATCCTCTTTACTTGTGTTTGTATGCTTTACTTCAGTTTGTATATTAGTTTTCCGTTATATGTATTTCTCTTATGGTTAAGAATAGGTTGCTTTTGATGATTTAGTAGCTTGTTTCCATTTGTGCTTTCTGTATTAGGTTAAGCAATGATCAGAGAAGATTCAAAAGGCTAGCAACAGTGCCTTGGCCTCTCTTCCTCCCTCTGGGACCATGATTTGAGGCAAAGACTCTCTCGCTGCCCCAAAAACACAGATTTTCCTCATTCCTACGACTTCTAGTGTTTGCAGCTCTCTAGTAGGTTGATAGTCCAGTTTTGCTTTGCTTTAGATCTTCTTTATCATGTTCACTTCCTTATTTGCAATATTCCTTTTGCATACTTTCCTTTCTACAGCATTTCCTTCTACACATCATAGTTTAGGCCATTTTGATGCAAAACTCTGTTTTTCCTAGGATGCACTCATATCATTAGTTGATTGTCAGTTTCTATGCAGTAGATCTCTTCCAGCAGTAGGCCAGCTTACCAGTAATCACACCCTCCATCTGATCCATGCCCTATAGGTCTCCCAAGCCTCACCTCAATTTTGGCCTAGTTTCCTTCATTTTTCATAGAACTTCTTCCTCTCTCCTTGAGAAAAACCAATCACCTTTCTCTCTCCTGGTGACTCATGGTAGACCTTAAGCACACTAACACCTCATTCCAACCTTCATCCACCCTTTCCACCCACTCTCACACCCTCAAAACAATGAAAATTGCTCTCGACCTCCTCCTGTAGGCCACCTGTAGTTTCCCTGTTTTCCTCCTATAGTTTTCCTGTGTCCTGTTGTTGTTTTTCTTGTAGGATTTCTTTTGAAGGCCGAGTGTGGGAAAAGCCTCCAAAAGGACACCTAAGACCTCCTAGGACCCATCCACACCATCCTATCTCCTCCCAAGCTCCAAAACTACCCTCCAACGCCACCTGTTCGTTGCCACACTCACACACAATAAATTAGATGCATGTTAAATTCACATAAAAACACATAAAAATCCAAAAATATGTTTTTTTCTTATTTACTTCCAGAAGTAGCATGGTTAGATGTTTTTTACTTCCTTGAGTAGGTAATGGCATTTCTTTCATGGTTAAATAGTGTTTCTGGCAACAGTAGAATCAACTTGTTGATTAGGGTTACTAGGTTTTGCTTTACATTCCAGCCTTTCTCCTTTTTGCAGTTAGAATAGCATCTGTAGAGTAATATTTCTTCCCTTTCATCACACATAGAGCTTCTTCTGAAATCTATAGAATTTGGCTTGAGCTCCTAGTGATCTTGCATTGGCTAACCAAGTGACAACCTGCAATGAGAACTAGTACTTGTGCATATAGCACCGACGCTTCCAAGTTTGTTACAAACTACCGGGTTGATAAAAGTAAAGTTCACAACCCAAGAGTTGTAGCATTCTTGCTGCAATACTGGCACTCAAAAATTTTTGGCGCCGTTGCCGGTGAAGCATCAGAGTATTCTGTGATTACTGCTTTCTTCTATTTCCTATTGCAACATTCTGGTAATAGTTTATTTCAGCAAAAGTAGACTAGTCATTTCTTTTATTTCAGTTCTGCATTTCCTTGCTTTCCTTTTCAATTCTGTAAATTTCCATTTAGAAAGTTCATTTCAGCTAGTTGCAATTTGTTTTGTTCAATCACAATTTTAGTTTCTGCGGGTACTTTCAGTGTGGGGAAAAAGAAGCAAAAAAAAAAAAACCAACCAAAAATATTTCCTTTCATGCCTCATAGGAGTAGAGATAACTTAGGAAAATTTTTGCCCAACACCCCCACTGCTTCACACAACCAACTTTCTCTCTTCTTTGATGGTTGCAATCAAGAAGAACCCTTAGGTGAACATCCAGACATATTTGAAGAACCTATAAGGGAAGAAGAAGAAGAAAACATACCTCTGGAGCCAATGGCGGAAAACAGAAATGCTAGGGGAAATGGAGAGAGAATCGAGGGTACCTTCCCCATTTGGGAGACCAAAATGAAGAATATAAGTCCTTCAGCCCTACCTCACTTCCATGGTCTGACTACAGAAGATCCTGACACCTTCTTGTTCGAGTTTGTTGTCATCTATCGAACTTATGATTATGCAGAAGACGAGAAAAAGTTGAAACTGTTCCCTTCTACTCTCAAGGACGCAGCACTGCGCTGGTTCATGGGATTACCTGGCAACAGCATCAGAACTTGGGCTCAGATGCAGCAAGCCTTTAACAACAAATATCAAGACTATTGTAGGTCAAAAGACACTAAAGAAGAAATCTTCTGAATGACCATAGGAAGTGATGAGACCCTGGAAGACTATGAAGAGAGGTTCCAGCTCAATTACAAAAGGGCCGAGTGTACACTTGACCCTAAGTCTCTAAAGTTGGTCCTGCTCAGGGGAATTTGGGAAGACCTTTTAGACACCCTCCATCTACTAGCCGGGGGAGACATATACCAACTATCCTATGAGGACATAAGGATTGTTTTTAGAAACCATTCTAAAGCAGCCAGAAAGAAAGGCAGGGGGAGTCAACCCATAGCCAGTACCTCTTCTTCCAATTCATCCATTAAAGGTGAAATTGGAAACATGCTGGAAGACTTCAAGAGTGAGATGCTACAGACTCTAGCCATGCAAAGGGATACCTTACATATCAAAAGAAAACAAGAGGAAGCAGAGAGGAATTTGGCCATTTTTTTCCCTAGATCCACCTCGAGGCATCCTAGGAATCAATGCCCATTGAACTCTATAGAGGTTTGTTCAATCTGTGAAGAATATCATGCTAGAGATAAGTGTCCTTCCTTGCTCAGACTTAAAACTGTATACCAAGGGACTGAAGGAGTCACTGAACAGATCTATTACATAAACCAAAGGAGGCTGCCTGGACCTAGACCATACCAGCAGGGGATGCAAGGGACATCTCAGGCATACTACAACCCCAACCAAGTCACCTCCATACCTTCTTGGTCCCCCCCTACTCATCCTTCCAACTCCACGCCTCCTCCTTGGTCCTTCGCATCTCAATATCATGCCCAACCAGCCACTCATTCATTTCAACCCTATGTTCAGTCGCAACCTCAATGGAATGCATCTCATCAGCTGTGGAGGCCCCAATACAACTCTTTTCCTACTCTTCTGCCTCCACCACCTGCCCAACCACAACCATTACCTTCTGCTCCACCAAGGCAACCCCAAATGCCTACCCATCGAAATATGAACCTGAACAATAGACAGGTTCAACAAGTGTATAGTGGGGAACCATCATGCCCAACTTATGCTGTGGAGATTCAAGAAATTAACTTGTGATCCAGGAAAGTTCTCCCAGATAGCTAGCCTCCACCCAAGGAGGTTGAGGAAGATAAAGAGGAAAGTGAACCTAAAGCAAATCCACCCTTTCCTGAGAGACTATCCATGACAATCCAGCCTACCCTAGAAGAGACTGAACTCCTGGGAGAATTGAAACATTTATGTGTGAAGATACCACTTCTCCAAGCCATAAAAGATGTGCCTATCTACAATAGGTTGACCAAAGAGAAGTGCTTTAGGCATCTAGGAATGCGCAAGAGAGATGCTCCAACCATCAATGTCATAGGACAACTATCCGACCTGATGTTGGGGCAGATAATCTGTCCAAAATATATGGACCCTAGAAGCCCAGTAGTTGATGTCCACATCAATGGCACAATGGTCCCACATACCTTGATTGATCTGGGAATTGCCATTAATGTGATGACAAAGGACACAATGCTCAAAATTAATCTCCAAGGCTCCTTGAGGAAGACCATGACAGTGTTGTAGCTAGCAAACCACTCCACAGTGACCCTTGAGGGGATTGTGGAAGATGTGATGGTCTCCATTGATTCTTGGGAGTACCCTACTGATTTCTTAGTTCTCTAGCCAAAGGCAAAGCTCACTGGGTATCCTCTCATTCTGGGAAGACCTTGGTTGGCTACAGCCGATGCCTACATCAGCTGTCGAGCTGGGAACATGACCATAAAGAATGGGCACATGTCCAAGAAGTTAACCCCATATCCTCTTGCCCAAACCTTGTTAGAACATGATCTACCTCTCTGGCTGGAGGAGGAGGATGAGGATGAAGTTTATTCTGCACCACTTTGTACGTTAGAAATTTCCATGGGGGGAACCGCAAGATGAGGATAAGATGATTGAAAATTTGATTCAGAATCCACCTCCCAGTGTATCACCATTAGAAGACATAGTAAGAGAAAGCCAAAACAACCCCTCAATTGATCTCTGTGTGGCTGATCCCACTTCTCTCTGTGTTAAAAATATAGAGTTCAGCCCAGAAAGAACATTGAAAATCGATCCATCCCTATCTACTTCCCAGGAGGAGTAGCTATGCAGCATATTGAGAAAACATCTAGATGCCTTCGCCTAGAATTATAAGGAGATGAAGGGATTCCACCCTTTCAGTATGTACTCATCATATATACATCAAGGAAGATTGCAAGTCAGTCAGGCAGCCTCAAAGAAGGATGAACCCAACACTTAAAGATATTGTTAAGGAAGAACTGCAGAAATTGCTCGATGCAAGGTTCATCTATCCCATCTCTAACAGTGAATGGGTCTCTCCTTTGGTGCTAGTGCCAAAGAAAAATGGTAAGTGGAGAATCTGTGTCAACTATCGAGAATTGAACAAAGCCACTAAAAAGGACCATTTTACTTTACCTTTCATAGATCAAGTGTTAGACGGTATGGCAGGGAAAAAGTTTTTCTCCTTCCTAGATGGGTTTAGCGGGTACAATTAGATTCAAATCAGCCCAGAAGACCAATATAAGACCACATTCACTTGTCCTTGGGGTAGCTTTGCATATCGGGTCCTTCCTTTTGGTCTGTGCAACGCTCCAGTCACTTTCCAAAGAGCGGTATTGAGTATATTTTCTGAACTGGTTCATGATGCAGTAGAAATATACATGGATGATTTTACTCCTTATGGCTCTAATTTTTAGGAAGCTTTATCTAACCTAGGAAAAGTTCTAGATAAGTGTATTGAGATGAACTTGTCCCTCAATCTAGAAAAATGTGAATTTTTTATGACTGAAGGGACCGTTAGCGCTTGAAATTTCACCTCAGGTTGAGAAAGTTAAACCTCAAGGCAACATCAAACCACTTAGCCTTGTAGCTAGCCCTACGGGGCAGGAGAGGGCTCTCTCCGGTCTATCTCGGTAAAGATCTTCAATTGGTGAGATGACCAATAGGGTAACACTAATTTTAGGCTAGTAAACTGATCAAAGGGTTGATTTGGGATTTTTAGGGTTTTTGGTGGAAAATTGGGGAAATGGCAATTTTGGGTGCGGGGATTGGACACAGTTTCTGTAGGGGGTTCTTTGGGGCAAGGTAGGAGACAGTATTGATGCCTTTGATTGAGGTGGATGGTCAAGAATGATAGGCGAGGAGCTAAGGAGAGCAAAAAATAACTTTGAATTCTCCTTAAACAGTAGAAAACATTGAAATTAAACAAACTTAAAAGCAGAGCATGACAGTCATGAATTCTTACTTTAACACTTCGTTTGCTTAATGTGCAGAAGGAAAAGAAAGGAAATGATTCACATAACAAACTTACAATTACATAGAGAAACACACCATCAATACATGTAACCACAAGAATCCCAAAAAGGACTGCAAAACCCTGGTCTTCCTTAGCCAAAAATTGCAGAGATACAGTGAATAATACAATGATAGCTTCTCCCTCAAGAGTCCAACCTTCCAACCTCTGAAAATGACTAAGAAAATACATAATATAGGCAAGCTAACACCTTTCCTTGCCTCTAGGGGTCGAGCTCATCCTTCTAGGAGCTGTTTCAACCAATTCTAAACTGAGCACTAAAATCTAGGCAGTCAAAACAACTTGCCTCTATAAGCTAGGAAACCAATTCATTCATTAAATTTTCACCTATCTCATGAATGAATCTTCTAGAAGAGATACATAAGTGTAAAAGTGTTATAAAAGTACATTAATTACATCAAAGAGCATAATAATCCACCCCAAAAAGTCAAACAGGGTCAAACTGCGTTTTTCTGAGCTGTACACTGAAATTTGGAAAAGTTTGCCTGACGGGTCGCGCGCCTTTGGGACCACATTTGGGGAACTTCCAAATGTCCAAATTGAGCAAGAGTAGGCTTGTTGGAAAGGTCTGTGAGTCTACTTTCCAACCCAACTAGAATTTCTAAATTTGGTGGTCATTTGCCCCTCCAAAATTGCAATCTCCCAAGACTGCTTTCTGCAACTCAAAAATGTGGCAGAAAGTCAATTTTTGCTTGTTTTTTGACTTTCTGGAGGCCCAAAACTTCATAAAATCTCAAGTCCATTGATGAGCATATGTAACTTCTCATGAAAAATCTGGAAATGCTGAGTTTTTGCAAAATGGAGTTGCCAAGATGAAGGGTCGCGCGGGGGGTGAGACCCATTAATGGAGAAAACCTGTAAATTGCCTGAAAAAACCAAAATTTACCCAAAATGCTCAAAATTTCTTGGGATTTGTGCTGTGGCTAGGCTATTTAGTGCCTTGGTCCTTCAGTGAAGCCTCGGCCAAGATATGGAGGGGATCGGGCCTCTTTCTCCTTTTTTGTGCTTTGGCCAACCGCCTTTGGAGCATCTTCATTTTTGCCTTGCATACATGCATTCGGGCCCAATAGTGGTTTTTCATGTTCCGGAGCAGGCTCAACTTCTGGTGTTGACTCACGATCCTCACTTTGCTCATAGTCAGTTTCGGTTTCTGACATGGTTTCAGGGGCAAAGTGGCTGAAATGTACTGCTGCTTCTGCTTTGAAATCTGTTGTTTTAACTGTTTTGAAATGCTGTTTCAAGGGGACAAGTAGCACAAGGGAAATGTTAGTGAAGGGAGACTTGGAGGGGAAATTGGGAAAAATATATGAAACAGGGGTTAAAGAGAGGAATCATGACATCAACATCATCATACAATTTCATTTGCAAGGATGTTATGGAAGGTAGGGTTAGGGTTTGATTTTTACTTGTTAGGGAAGAGGGGTAGGGTTTAGGGCTTTTCACTAATTTTGCAAGGGAAATTTACATGGAATGTCAAGGAAAAAGAAATGGGAATGGGAAAAAAATGATTACAAGGGAATACCTTAAAACAGTCTTTTACAACTTTAAACCAAAGCAAAGTGGAGCTTTTTCTCTTGCACATTGAGATCTTTAAAAAAAATGTATTCATGATGTCTTTAACCATAATAAGCAGCAATTTATAAGTTGGAGGGCCTACCTTAGGCAATTTAGTGATTTGTTGGCTCCTTGGATGAATTTACAGGAAATTTTGTAAGGAGGGCACTGACGGGTCGCGTGCCTCACCCAACGGGTTGCGCGCCTCTGACGGGTCGCGCCCGTTATAAATTTACACTGTTGGAATGATGCTGATGGGTCGCGCGCCTCTGACGGGTCGCGCGCCTGGTCTGACGGGTCGCGCGCCTGTCCAGCTCCCAAATTCGCTCCAACTTTCACTCAATCGCTCTTGCAAACAACTTGGATGCACAATGAGGGTCGATGGAGGGAGATTGGGCCTTTATAGCTTTGATTTGAAATAATTTCATGCTCAAACCCACTTTATAATGTTTCTCTTTGACACTTTATAAAATTGACTTTTCTTGGTTTCCTTTGTCCTGAAATTGACTGATTTAATGCTTTTGCTTGACACTTTTTGCAGGGATATCATCTGAGGGATCTTGGCAAGGGAGCCAGGGTTTCATACTGTCCTTGGAAGCTTTTTGAGATTTCATCACTTTTTACAAAAATTTGAAAAATGACCTTGGCTTTAAAAACAGAGTTTTTAAATCCAAGGTGAACATTAACTGTACAAGATTGAAATTTGCGAAGAAACATCTTTAAAATCATCCCTTTGGCTTGCTGAGCACTTATTGACCTTCAGAGACATGACCTTGTAAACCATTTTGACCAAACCCTAGACCTAGGAATTTGACCTGAAGACGAGACAAGACAAGCTTGAAAGTGACTAAGGACTGAAATGACTTGATCCAGCAATGCCAAGAGGGGGACAAAGACACCAGCTCCTCCATCAGGGTTATGGCATGCCTAATGGGATGCAAAAATTGACACTGATGAGACACCCACTTATGCAAATGCAAAGAGCTTTGATCCCTGATGGAGGGTTACTAGACCGACTCTAACATTGGCTCCAATGGGGATGGTAGCTCCTTGGAGGTACCAAGAACCTTAGACCTCTGGGAGAGCAGACCAGTGCTTTATCATCATTGGGCAATGGAGTCAATATTTACACATGTGACCCAAAGTTGGACAACTTTATTGACTTTGACAATTGACTGAAACCTGACTCAAGCCGACACAATTATGAAACCAACATGACTGAAAACTGACTCATAAATGACTCATGACTGACTTAACGAAAACAAGAACTTACAAAGCTTATTGAAGGGCAGCAGTCCATCAAGATTTGAAATCATGATGACAACCACCTGCATACTGATATAATATATACAATCATGTATAATGGGCCTTCCAATGCAACCAATCCAGCAGATGGCTGCGTAGCATATTTCTGCTTTTACTCTCGTCGAGCAGGCAGAATACTAAACTTGTAGGCAACTCAACACAATCACTGAAACCAATGCTTATAACAATAAACCAGACAATATTTATCCTTTCTAATGCTTGCAGAAGAACGCTGAAGGGGTCTTGAAAATCCTGAAACACTGGCTTATCTGGAGATCCAAATGCAAAAATACGAGTATTCACTTCACTCTGATCTGAAAGGACAACTGATTTCTGAGGAATAGAAATGCACAAATCTGCCATCTGAGCATTAGCTGTAGGTTCCTTGACCATGAGAATTTCGGGCATATATTCCTCAACTTCATGATCTATTTCATTCTTAAACAACAAACAGTCTTCAAGATTATCGAACATGACATCCTTATCATCTCTGTGAAGGAAAACATTATCTGTTTGTTGATCTACAAGACAGTCATCATTTTCAACAGAGGAAGAGGTTTCCCCAACACTTTCCTGACTATGTGTGCACTGCAAATCTGCTGTAGCTTGGGCTGTAACAAGACCTTTCAAGAGCTGATCTATCTCCTCTTCAGACAAAGGAGACAATGCCTTTTGTTTTCTTCTGCTTAAATAGTAATTATCTTCATATGATAGGGCACTCAAACTATCATTTATTACTGAGTTATTGAAAGGAGATTCATCACTTACTTGCACAAAGATCTCACCTTGCTGTTCATGAACATCTGAATCCAAAACTCTGTCTATGATCTCAACAACAAAACTCTCCTTTTCAAGATTCAGCACAAGGTATGTTTGGTCATCACAATCTGAATGTAGTTCTGAAGTAGCTGTCCTAACATTATCACATTCTGCAATCTGGTTTTCCTCTGTGGGTAGATCTGATACAAGCTCTTCTCTTTCATCAATTACATCCATATGACCATCTTCAACCTGCTGATCTTGATTCTGCTGCAAAATATCCTTATCATCTTGATGGAAATTCTCTAACTTTTCTTTATGCTGCTGAAACGGATTTTCATACAGATCCTCCATGATCTCAGCATCCATGAAATTATCATCTTCATAAAATTTCTCAAGGCTTTCAATAAAAAAAGCATGCTTGCAACAATCATGAACCAAATTTAATGATGGATACGATGCTTGATATCTTTCAATAAACAAGGCATGAAAATCCTTTAAACAGTAAATACAAGCAGGCGGCAAACTTTCATACCATGATTGGGCTTCACCTTCCAGAGTGGTCAGGAATATCTTCATCAAGCAATCTTCAGGAAAATCCACCTTCAACTTGCGAATATGCATGTGAAATCTAACCAGATGTAAAGCAGCATCCTTCTTACCATCATCATTAAATATAGGCAGATTCCTTGACCAATCTACCTTTGGAATTTTATTTGGAAAACCAGGGATGTGATCTCGGCTCAAGGGAGCATATCTTCTTGTGATTTGGTCCATCTCACAGCTACTGAGCTCTCTGCAGTGAAGTCACCATGAAGCACTGATCGCTGGATTCTTCAGTGAAAGGAGTCGCCAAGTGAATGATTTCAGCCTTGTCAGTGTCTGATCGTTGTTCACCATCAACAATCAGATCTGAACTTGATACATGTACTGGGGTAATTAACAAGTTAGATGTCACGTTTACAAGCTAGACCGGAGATTGACTGAAGCAGCGTTTATCTACTTCCGCTTATGCAAAGCAAAAGCGTTTCGAAGGCTACCTGGCATAACTTCAGGCTCCGTCTGTAGCTTATAAAACAAACACATCAACCCACAAACAAGTTTTTTCTCCCCAGTATGGTCGCCAATATGTTAGCGCTTGAAATTTCACCTCAGGCTGAGAAAGGTAAACCTCAAGGCAACATCAAACCACTTAGCCTCGTAGCTAGCCCTACGGGGTAGGAGAGGGCTCTCTCCGGTATATCTCGGTAAAGATCTTCAATTGGTGAGATGACCAATAGGGTAACACTAATTTTAGGCTAGTAAACTGATCAAAGGGTTGATTTGGGATTTTTAGGGTTTTTGGTGGAACATTGGGGAAATGGCAATTTTGGGTGCGGGGATTGGACACAGTTTCTGCAGGGGGTTCTTTGGGGCGAGGTAGGAGACAGTATTGATGCCTTTGATTGAGGTGGATGGTCAGGAATGACAGGCAAGGAGCTAAGGAGAGCAAACAATAACTTTGAATTCTCCTTAAATAGTAGAAAACATTGAAATTAAACAAACTTAAAAGCAGAGCATGACAGTCATGAATTCTTACTTTAACACTTCATTTGCTTAATGTGCAGAAGGAAAAGAAAGGAAATGATTCACATAACACACTTACAAGTACATAGAGAAACACACCATCAATACATGTAACCACAAGAATCCCAAAAAGGACTGCAAAACCCTGGTCTTCCTTAGCCAAAAATTGCAGAGATACAGTGAATAATACAATGATAGCTTCTCCCTCAAGAGTCCAACCTTCCAACCTCTGAAAATGACTAAGAAAATACATAATATAGGCAAGCTAACACCTTTCCTTGCCTATAGTGGTCGAGCTCATCCTTCTAGGAGCTGTTTCAACCAATTCTAAACTGAGCACTAAAATCTAGGCAGTCAAAACAACTTGCCTCTATAAGCTAGGAAACCAATTCATTCATTAAATTTTCACCTATCTCATGAATGAATCTTCTAGAAGAGGTACATAAGTGTAAAAGTGTCATAAAAGTACATTAATTACATCAAAGAGCATAATAATCCACCCCAAAAAGTCAAACAGGGTCAAACTGCGTTTTTCTGAGCTATACACTGAAATTTGGAAAAGTTTGCCTGACGGGTCGCGCGCCTCTGCCTGACGGGTCGCGTGCCTCTGCCTGACGGGTCGCGCGCCTCTGCCTGACGGGTCGCGCGCCTTTGGAACCACATTTGGGGCACTTCCAGATGTCCAAATTGAGCAAGATTAGGCTTGTTGGAAAGTTCTATGAGTCTACTTTCCAACCCAACTGGAATTTCTGAATTTGGTGGTCATTTGCGCCTCCAAAATTGCAATCTCCCAAGACTGCTTTCTGCAACTCAAAAATGTGGCAGAAAGTCAATTTTTGCTTGTTTTTTGACTTTCTGGAGGCCCAAAACTTCATAAAATCTCAAGTCCATTGATGAGCATATGTAACTTCTCATGACAAATCTGGAAATGCTGAGTTTTTGCAAAATGGAGTTGCCAAGATGAAGGGTCGCGCAGGGGGTGAGACCCGTTAATGGAGAAAACCTGTAAATTGCCTGAAAAAACCAAAATTTACCCAAAATGCTCAAAATTTCTTGGGATTTGTGCTGTGGCTAGGCTATTTAGTGCCTTGGTCCGTCAGTGAAGCCTCGGCCAAGATATGGAGGGGGTCAGGCCTCTTTCTCCTTTTTTGTGCTTTGGCCAACCGCCTTTGGAGCATCTTCATTTTTGCCTTGCATACATGCATTCGGGCCCAATAGTGGTTTTTCATGTTCCGGAGCAGGCTCAACTTCTGGTGTTGACTCACGATCCTCACTTTTCTCATAGTCAGTTTCGGTTTCTGACATGGTTTCAGGGGCAAAGTGGCTGAAATGTACTGCTGCTTCTGCTTTGAAATCTGTTGTTTTAACTGTTTTGAAATGTTGTTTCAAGGGGACAAGTAGCACAAGGGAAATGTTAGGGAAGGGAGACTTGGAGGGGAAATTGGGAAAAATATATGAAACAGGGGTTAAAGAGAGGAATCATGACATCAACATCATCATACAATTTCATTTGCAAGGATGTTATGGAAGGTAGGGTTAGGGTTTGATTTTTACTTGTTAGGGAAGAGGGGTAGGGTTTAGGGCTTTTCACTAATTTTGCAAGGGAAATTTACATGGAATGTCAAGGAAAAAGAAATGGGAATGGGGAAAAAATGATTACAAGGGAATACCTTAAAATAGCCTTTTACAACTTTAAACCAAAGCAAAGTGGAGCTTTTTCTCTTGCACAATGAGATCTTTAAAAAAAATGTATTCATGATGTCTTTAACCATAATAAGCAGCAATTTATAAGTTGGAGGGCCTACCTTAGGCAATTTAGCGATTTGTTGGCTCCTTGGATGAATTTACAGGCAATTTTGTAAGGAGGGCGCTGACGGGTCGCGCGCCTCACCCAACGGGTCGCGCGCCTCTGACGGGTCGTGCCCATTATAAATTTACACTGCTGGAATGACGCTGATGGGTCGCGCGCCTCTGACGGGTCGCGCGCCTGGTCTGACGGGTCGCGCGCCTGTCCAGCTCCCAAATTCGCTCCAACTTTCACTCAATCGCTCTTGCAAACAACTTGGATGCACAATGAGGGTCGATGGAGGGAGATTGGGCCTTTATAGCTTTGATTTGAAATAATTTCATGCTCAAACCCACTTTATAATGTTTCTCTTTGACACTTTATAAAATTGACTTTTCTTGGTTTCCTTTGTCCTGAAATTGACTGATTTAATGCTTTTGCTTGACACTTTTTGCAGGGATATCATCTGAGGGATCTTGGCAAGGGAGCCAGGGTTTCATACTGTCCTTGGAAGCTTTTTGAGATTTCATCACTTTTTACAAAAATTTGAAAAATGAACTTGGCTTTAAAAACAAAGTTTTTAAATCCAAGGTGAGCATTAACTGTACAAGATTGAAATTTGCGAAGAAACATCTTTAAAATCATCCCTTTGGCTTGCTGAGCACTTATTGACCTTCAGAGACATGACCTTGTAAACCATTTTGACCAAAACCCTAGACCTAGGAATTTGACCTCAAGACGAGACAAGACAAGCTTGAAAGTGACTAAGGACTGAAATGACTTGATCCAGCAATGCCAAGAGGGGGACAAAGACACCAGCTCCTCCATCAGGGTTATGGCATGCCTAATGGGATGAAAAAATTGACACTGATGAGACACCTACTTATGCAAATGCAAAGAGCTTTGATCGCTGATGGAGGGCTACTAGACCGACTCTAACAGGGACTGTGCTAGGTCATGCAATATCTCAACAAGGACTGCAGGTGGACCCCAACAAAATTGCCATCATTCAAAGGGTCCCACCTCCTCAAAAGGTGAGAGATGTCAGAAGTTTTCTAGGCTTAGCTGGATATTACAGAAAATTCATTAAGACTTCAGCAAGCTATCCTTTCCTTTGTTTGGCCTCCTAAGCAAAGATGTTGAGCTCATATGGTCAGAAAACTATCAAGAAGCCCTAGATACCTTGAAGAGAAAGCTAGTGACTACCCCAAATCTCAAAGGCCCAAACTGGGCCCTACATTTTCACATTCACAGAGATGCCTCGAACAAAGCAATAGGAGCAGCCTTAGGACAAACTGATGGAAATTTACCTTATGCCATATACTTTATAAGAAAAAACTTGTCAAAGGCATAGTTAAACTATACAGTGATCGAGAAGGAACTCCTAGCTGTCATGCATTCCTTAAACAAATTCAAACATTTTATCACAGGCTATCAAACCTTTGTGCACACTAATCATGCTGCAATTAGATATTTAATGAACAAACCATATGTAAATTCTCGTATTATTAGATGGTTGCTTTTACTGCAGCAGTTTGATCTGACCATTATCGATAAGCCTGGTAAAGAGAATGTTGTTGCTGACTTTTTGTCTAGAGTAAATTTGCCTACAGGTGAAGGAATGGTGGATGACCAAATGCGATATGAACACCTATTTTCTATATCAGTACTCTCTCCATGGTTTGCTAATATAGCAAACTACTTAGTTTCAGCACAGTTCCCACCACACCTATCCTCAAAAGAGAAGAGCAAGATAGTAAGGAAAAGCGCCCCTTTCACCTAGATTGGAGGCAATCTCTTCAAACTTGGCCCAGATCAGATCTTGAGAAGATGTGTCAGGGAGGAGGAAGTCTTTGACATCCTCCTGACCTATCATGATGGGCCTTGTGGAGGTCATTTTGCAGCAAAAAGAACTGCCTTCAAGATATTGCAAGCAGGCTACTATTGGCCCACTCTTCATCAAGATGTGAGGAGATATACGAGCCAGTGTGATTGGTGTCAGAGGATGGGGAAATCCACTCCAAAGGATGAAATTCCCATGCAACCTCAAGTGACCTTTGAGCCATTTGAGAAGTGGGGCATGGACTTTGTGGGGCCTATCAACCCACCTTCAAAGTAGAAGCAGTACATCATTGTGTGCACTGACTACCTGACAAAGTAGGTGGAGACAAAAGCAATCAAAGCAGCGACAGAGGAAAAAGTACCTGATTTTTTAAGAGAAAACATATTCTACAAGTTCGAGTATCTGAGAGAGTTGGTCACAGACCAAGGCAGTTAGTTCACTTCCAACCTGATTGAATACCATCTCACACATCATAAGATCAAGCACAGGACTTCCAACCCTTACCATCCATAAGCCAATGGGCAAGTGGAGGTCACTAACAGAGAATTGGAAGGGATCCTAACTAAGGTAGTGAGCAGCAGTAGAAAAGACTGGGCAGATAGATTAGTTGAGGCCACTTGGGCCTACAACATAACATGGAAGACCACCACCGAGTTCATACCCTATGAACTGGTCTATAGGAAGAAGGCTTTGCTGTCAATAGAGTTTGAATTCAATACCCTAAGGATGGCAGCTCAGCTGGACCTAGACCTCAACCATGCACAAAAGGAGAGATTACTTCAGCTCAATGGATTGGATGAATACAGATTGCAAGCCCTTCTCCATACAGAGGTAGTTCAGCTTCAGAGAAATATATGGCATGACAGAAATATTAGGGAGAAGCAATTCCAAGAGGGAGATTGGGCATTACTCTATGATTCAAGATACAAGGATTTCAAAGGCAAGCTGATGACAAGATGGCTGGGACCCTACACTGTGGAGAAATGCAATGACAATGGTTCAGTTCTGATCAGAACCATTGATGATGAAGCCATCCCCATGCTTGTCAATGGGCATCGGTTGAAAGTCTATAAGAGACCCCTATCCAAGCGAGAGTTTATTGAATATTTGAATAAAACAATTATGGTAGTGGAGCATGTCTTAGCTTCCACTTCACCCACTCACTGAAGAAAAAAGAGAAAATAAGGACTCAAGTGAAAACCTCCATGAGGCGCTTGAGTCCCATCATTGGGTTGAAAACCTCTTCTAAGGCGGCCCAGTGATGTCAAAAAAAAAGAAAAAAGAAAAAAGGGAAAGAATAAGATCCATGTGTGAAAACCTCCCTTGGAGGCACCCAGGGCAGGTAATTAGGGTGAAAACCTCTCTGAGGCACCCTAGTTGTTTTCAACAAAAAAAAAAAAAAAAAGAGAAAGAAAAATGAATTTTTATTGCATTGCAGGTTTGCAGGAGGACTACAGGGAGCAGAAGAAGGTGCCAAGGGAACCCTGACATTCATACCAGCATCCATCTCATCTTCTCCACACCTTCCTCCATCATTTTTGGCATCTCTTTCACCCCACTATACCTTTTTCTTTCAAAACTGTGTTTTCTACAGGAGGCTCCTGTAGGAATTACAGAGAGCCAAAAGTGTCTACAGGAGGCAATTTGAGGGACAAGGAAAGCTTCATGAGGAAACTATCATCCCTCTTACCATCTTCAAACCTCCTTGCCATCATTTCCAAGCCTGCATCACACTCCAAGCATCCTTTATTTTTTTCTTCCCAAAAAAAAAAACACAGAAAAAACAACTTTTTCAGTTTTGAAAAAAAAACAAAAATAAAAGGAGGAAAAGGCACCATCAACTTTACCTAAATCTTACCTACTATCCCTCCATCATTCATCTCCACCTCTGGCATCATTCTTGAGCTCCAAGCACAGGAAAACGCTGAAGTTTCAAGGGGACAAGCAGCTATAGGAGTTTCTGTAGGAATTCCTGTAGCAGCTGATCCCATAGAAGTCCAACACCAGCAACAAGAGAGTGCACATCTGTAGGTTGAAAAGGCACATGCAGCTCAACTCCAGCAAAAGAAGAACCTGCAAAAGCACACAACAACACATCAACAAGCAGAGACAACATGCATGAAGGAAAATGAAGGCCACAACACCCCACAGTCAATGGCAGCAAATACACTCGGATCACAGGTAAGTAGCTAAGTCACTCCTCTATATGCATTTGTGTAATTAGAAATCATACAAAGGCAATGAAATGGTTAAAAGAAAGGTGTCAAGTTAACTTGGCCACCTTCATTTAGTTGGCTCCACTCAACTGAGATGTCACCCACACGTACGCACAGTCAACTCAAGCAAAAGATGCGAAGGACAGGTAGTGGGAGGAAGAGTTAACTCCGATGTCACGATGAGGGGATGATTACGAGGGGAGGTCATGATGACCAAGTAGGTGGGGACCAATGGTCCTAATCGGGGCAACGTACACCTTGCCAGATCAGCACTCATAACTGAAAATAGCCATAAAAAGTAATGAGCACTCCTCCCTGCGCATTCTCACCACCTTTTCCTCAGTTTCTCCTCGTAACTCGGCCACACAACAGTCTTCTTATGCCCCCACAGCCTCGTATTCACCATCCTCCATTGATTTCCTCCATATTCTTGCTCTCGACATTTTCTATAGGAGCACCTACAGGAAATCTACAAGAGCACCTATAGGAAATCTACAAGAGGGACAGCAGGCTTCTACAGGAGGGGCAGTGAGTCATTTTGAAGGAAGGAAACGTGATTTTTGGCACGAATTTCAGTTTGAAGAGGTAGGGTTCATAAATTCCCTCTGTTGAATACTAAAATGTGAAAGAATTGGTCTCAAATTGAAGATGAAATGAGTCTTTGAGAGGGTAGAAATACAAAAAAAAATATATGTTTTTTTTTAAAACACAGTCCCCTCTATTTTTCTATTCCACTCAAAATTCTTTGTCTCCACCTCCATATTTGGTTTTTCAAAAAGAAGTACAGGCAGTATGATAGGGGGGTTATGAGAAAAGAGCCCACTAACTCCACTAGACTCCATGCACATCCTCAAGTGGTGGAAATATTTACAAGGGCGAACTGGATGAATTTCTTTGAGAAATTTAGAGGATTTGATGAGGAAATTGCCCATGAATTTGCTCTCTCTTTGGTCCCTCACACAAGAACTCATGCTACTGTAACCATTAGAGGCCTCTCCATTGAAATAACCCCTGAACTCATCAGTAGGGTCACTACCCTTCCTCTTGGGCTGCCTTGGAGTAAAGATGAGAAACCAATTAGCTAGGCTGCCAAGAAGAAATTTTTCCAAGATAATGAAACCCTAATTGAAGACAAAAATGGAATTAGGAGGGCTAGTATACCATATCCCTGGGATGAAGTTAGCTACCAAGTGATAAAGTACATTTCTTTGTTAGGGGAGGCACAACATTTTTTATAGATATCATTTCAGAATCCTCCAAGATTTGAGATATGGCATGAATACCCTAGCACATCAAAAGCTCAGTATCCCTTACGTTCTCCTTTAGTCCCTCATTGACTCCAGCACCAAGGTACAAGTAGTAAATTCATATTAGCTATCTCACCATGGCCTAATCAATATATTAGTAGAAGAAGCCCTCCATACCCTTACACACCCTATAGCATGGGAAGTTTAAATATGACAGTTGAGGACAACATTAAGGCATTATAGAAGCCCTCCATACCCTTATACATTACAGTATCCTATTGTTGACACAACTATCAACGCCCCCATGAAAGCTATCCCTATACAATATATTCCCACCTTTCATGGACTCACTTCAAAAGATCCGAATGCATTCCTGTTTGAATTTGACGTCCTATGTCGAGGTTATGATTACACCACCGATCCCTAGAAACTAAAGTTGTTTCCATCCACATTAAAGGGAGCAGCCCTGTGTTGGTTTATGGGATTGGGTGGGGGCACCATAAATGATTGGGACCAAATGAAAGCTGCATTCCTTAAAAAATATCAGGATTATTACAGATCTAGAGAACTAAAAGATGAGAATTCCAAATGGTAGCAAAACCTAGTGAAACTTTGGAAGAGTATGTGGAGCATTTCCAATATAACCTCTAATTGTCTCCCTACACAAATCTGCCTCTGCCTGATAATGTGCTAAAAACCACGCTGATTAAGGGGATGAAAGACTAGTGGATAGAGACATTAATTATTATGGGTAAAGGTTATATCTATCAAGAATAATATGCTAACATTATTAATTTGTGTATCAGGTACTCGAGGGGTAGTACAAGACTAAAACCAATTTAACGCGATATGATCACCGAGGACAACAAAATATCTGGCGGAAGCATTACTCGTACTGAAATCAACAACCTGCTGGAAGATTTCAAAATGGATATCTTAGGAACCTTGACAACACAATTAGACATCATGCAAGCCAAGCAGAAGTAGGCCAAAGCAGAACAAAACCTGGTTATTTTTTGCCCTCGAAACAAGAAGAAACATAGTCATAAAGAATGTCCACTAGATATGGTATAGACCTGTTCCATATGCACTAAAGAACATGCCACAGAAAATTTCCCATCACTCCCAGGATTAAAAGTGGTCTTCAAAGAGGCAGAGGAAGAAATGGAACCAGTCTACCTGTTAAATCAGCGTCGCCAATGGCAAGCACGACAAACAGGTATGCCTACCGACCCATCTTCATTCTTTCAACCCTCACAATATAATTCTCAGCAATACACAGGGGCTACATGGCAGAACCAGCCACCTTTTCCTAATTGGTCACCACAAGCATTTTCTATGCCACCTTGGTCCAATCAATCAAATCGAAACAATAGCTAGCTAAATTCCTCTTGCTTTCCACTATTTTGGCAGAACAATCCATATCCATCTCAATGGGCCCCCTCCACTTCACAAAACCAAAACTGTCAATCAAGCTAGAAAAGACCTATAAACCAACCAGCAGGAACAATCCCCCTACCTCAACCTACGTTACCAGCACCTTACACATTGCAACAGAATCCTCAACCCAATTTATGACCACAACTCCTAGCCCAGCCCAACCCGAATCCCAACAATAGACCAGTCTAGTCGGTACAAATTATTGAAGGGCTGGATCTGGAAACTGAGTTGAGAGAGTGTAATGAACTCAAATTGAGGTCTAGATGAATAATTGAGTCAGAGGAGGATAAAAATATACAAATAGAAGAACCACTACCTATAAAACAAACACCTCAAATGGAGAATACAGTTAAACAGAAAAGCCACGATTAAACTATTACCTCTTCTCCACCATTCCCAGAAATATTGATTATACCTCGCCCAATCGAATATCCCCGTTTCGATCTCCTAGGAGAATTAAAAAATCTTTGTGTAAAAATACCCCTCCTCTAGGCTATTCAGGACATTCCAATTTATGCAAAAACCATTAAGGAATTGTGTACCAAAAAACCTAAGAGGAAAATAAAAGCAACACCAACTATCCATGTAGTCAGAACTTTGTCTGACTTATTATGAGGTATAGAAACACCGATGAAATATGAGCACCCAAGAAACCCTATAGTCACAGTACAAATAAATGGATGTTCCTTTCCCAATGCATTAGTCGATATAGGAGCAGCCATTAATATTCTCACAACAAAAACCTGTCAAAGACTTGGCATCACAGCCTTAGATCCAACTACGACCTTGGTGGAACTTGCTGACTGATCAGTTTTCAAACCAGAAGGGACATTACAGGATGTAATGGTGGCTGTAGATTCTTGGGAATACCCAGCAGATTTCTTGATTATTAATCCTAGAAACCGGCTAGATGGACATCCTCTAATATTAGAAAGACCTTGGCTAGTGACTGTAGATGCTTATATAAGCTATCGAACAGGCATTATGACTATAGCAAGAGGAAGTAGTGTGAAGAACCTAGCTTTATATCCTCCAGCTCAACCAAGCCTAACTATAATAAAAACTAGGAAACAACCTGTAACATATTTAACCGAAAATATTCGATCGCCACTAACTGTAGTAGATGCTCTTGAATTTGAGAATCAAATAGAAGAAGACATTATTAACACTTACAGTAACCACTGATCCGAATTGGATCCATGAAAAATAATCAAAGTGCCATGACTATATCAAATCAGGACAGACTTTGAATTTATGAACAAGGAGTGTTCAGGAAGACCTCTGGACAGTGGCAGTTTGCAGCCAGCAAGGAACGATGAGGACCTCGGTCAAATCACGCTAACTGAGGCCCAAGAAGACCGCACAGGAGGCAAAACTGGTAGTTAGGAAGTTCAGATCAGAAAACGGAGGCCATTTCTGATGCGCGATTAGCGAGTCGCTAGGCAAAACCCCTCGAGAAGGAAAAAGCCCTGAGGCACTCGGTCGCATGGCAGCTGAGAAACCGTGGGGAAGGCGCTAAGGTGAAAGGCGGGTCCTGTGCTCCAAAACCAATGGTATATCAGGGACATTCTTGGGCGGTAAGCGGATTTGGAGAAAAACAAGTGATTCCATTTAGCGCCAGACGCGTGTCCGACGGATGAGAGAGAAAACTATCTCTCATCGCGTGCTAACAGTTGAGCAATTCAACCGCATGAAATGAGAAAATATCGTAGGATCTAGGGGCTCTAGATTTGACGACGGAGATTGCGCCCGATGGAGAAACTGGATTCGACAGGGGATTAAGCCGCGACATAGAGAAGTTTGACGTCCGATTTGACCGCTAAGTTGGCGGATGAGTCATACCACAGTGTAACTGGAAAACTGAACCGACGAGGAAGAGCTGGCATAGTTCATGGAAGGATAAGTGGCCACTTCCCTGTGGACGCTGGCGATGATGCAGAGGTAGGGAACTCCAAACGAATAGCAGCAGGTGATCTGAAGCGGCGAAAGAGGAAGCAAATAGTCAAGGACAAATTGGCTTTAAGCCATGAACAGACAAAGAAACAAAACCAGGTGAGCACTGTAAGAAAAGAAGAGACAGTGAGATTGAGAGAGAGAAGAGATAGAAGCAACAAGCAAAAAGACAGAGAGATGAGCTGACCTGCAATGTAAGGCAGCATTGAGCCGACAGAAAGCTTGAGAGGTTCAAGCAATCCCTAAGAGGATCTGTCGGGAATTGAGTACTATATTGGGTTCCTCCCATTAAAGACCAGAGAGGTCAAGACTTGGATAGGAAAAGAGTTTATGCACTCTAGTGGCTTGGAGAATCCAAGAACCACCCTACCAAGCATTCTCTATTTCAGGAGACTCAAGTTGAGCTCCTCATTGTAAATCTCTGCTTTAAAGACACAATAAAAGAAGGCCACCACTAAAAGCTGGACCAGAGACGTAGCCTTGGAGAATAGGGTGAACTCGTTATTAATTGTTGTGTTCTTGCATTTGCTTACTGTGTTTCTCTTACTGCTTTCCATTTTCTAGTGTCTGTGTATTTTGGAATCTGATCGATCCGTTGCCTAAAATAAAATAGACACACACTAGCACATGAGTCTGTAATACCTTCATTCATTAATTAATTAACTGAGATCACTCAAGGGTGATTTTCAGATCAAGTGGTATCAAAGCTTTAGGTTGTTAAGGTTAGACAAGCTTGTGTTGGTTTAGCTGTTGAATGCTAACTAGCTCAAAGCTCAAATTAGGAGAAGGAGAGTTGGTCGAAACTAATCCTAAGATTGGGAGAGCCTATCCTCAGAAGACAATGTTAGAAGAAGGCTCAATGGGGCCAGACCCTCAATTCATAGATAGTTTACTAGCCATAAATTCCATGGTAGAAGAAATGTATAGGGACTTTAGAAAACATAAGGATGAAGATTCACCAGGCTCTAAACAAGACAAAGGAGAAGATGAGTCTCACTTCCATGACCGCTCAAAAGGAAAAGGGAAAGAGGAAAGCTTTCTCACACCTCCTAATAGCCCTGAACACAAAAAGAAAACATCTTTGATCAAACTAGATGTCAAATTTGATTTACCTATATATGATGGAGAGTTGAATGCAGAAAAGATGGAAAATTGGATTAGACAAATTGATGTTTATTGCAATGTGCAGAATATTGATTCAGACAAGAGCAAGATTCAGCTGGCAAGCCTACGCCTTGGAGGCACTGCCTTGGTTTGGTGGGAAGGCAGGACCCAAGCTGACATCAAAAGACATGGTAAGACTATCTCTGTCTGGAGTGAATTTTTTTCTGCAATCAAAAAGCAGTTCTATCCATTGGCCTACATGCAGCAATCCATGATGAGCTGGCAAACTCTTCCATAGTTGAAAGGGCAAAGTGTGCAAGGGTACACTCAAGAATTTAGAAAGAGAGCATTGATTCTAGGAATATCATTAGAATCACCTGAGACTCTGTTGAAGTACATTGGTTGTCTACACAGCTACATGAGGCACACTATCCTCATGTTTAATCCCACTAGTATAGATGAGGTATCTGTACAAGCTACTCATCTAGAAGCTAGAGGAAAGAATGGAAAGCAAGGAAGGCTAACACTACACAAAAAAGAAAAGCTTCATGCACTCATTGTAAAAAGGATGGGCATGATGATGAGCATTGTTGGATTCTGCATCCAGAGCTGAGACCTAAGAAGTTCGAGGGCAAGAAGAAGAAGATTGCTGCAGCTACTCAGAAAGATTTGGGGTCAGACTCAGGAGATGAAACAACTATTGCAACCACAGGTATAAAAGGTAAGAATTATGAAGCATCTACTAGTAATTCTACGCAATCTACTATTGATGAAAAAAATGAGAGAAATAGACATGAGCTTTTCCATATTCAAGTTATTTCCAAACATTAGAAGATTGATACTTTGTTTGATAGTGGCTCACAAGTAAATTTAATTTCTGAAGCAATTGTAAAGAAGCTGGGATTAGTAACTACACCTCACAAGAAACCATATCCATTAGGATGGTTAAATGATAAAGCACAACTACAAGTGACTAGACAATGCAAACTCAAGTCTTCTTTTGGGTCAGCGTTTGTAGATGAGGTTGAGTTAGACATAATTCCTTTGGATATATGTGGAATTGTTTTAGGAAGTCCTTACTTGTATGATAGAAAAGCTATTTTCTATAGAGCTGAGAACAAGTATCTACTTAATTAGAATTATTATATTAGAATTAATTAATTATTAATTATCACTTATTAATTATTAATATTGATTTTTTTATTTTTAATATTAATTAATTCTAATATAATTATTATTATTTTAAGTAATTTTATTATACAATACACTAATATTACTATTCATTAAATACCAATATATATTAATAATAGATATTTCACATACTATTTTATAATAAATATTATACTAACATATATTATATTATACTAACATAAATTAAAAATTAAAAATTAAAAATTAAATACTTATATGTAGTATTAGTATAATAATCACTAAATATTTATAATAAAGATTATTATATTAAAATTAAATTAATTAATTATTAATATAAAAATAATTAATTAAACTTCATTATAATAATAATTTATAATAAATTAAAATCAATTAATTAACTCATCAATAATTAATCAAAAATTAATATTATTGAAACAAGGCCAACATTCATCTCATCCCAAAACCAAATTCTACTCTCCTCATTACTATTTAATCCCTCAATTAAGCTCTTCTACTATCAAGCATTCAAGAAGTCCTGATGATGGATCCCAGTTGGGATTTGAAACGTTGACGAAAAATGGTTTTTACTGTGGATTCTCCGGTAACTAAGTCAAAAGTATCTACTTGTTAAAGATGGAATCGAATACTTTGTAAGAGCTCATAAGCTCAAGAATAATTATACTCTCATAAACTCAGGGCAAATGAAAAGAATGATAAATTAATGCAAACAATTCTTACTGATGGTTGTAAAGGAAAAGAAACCTGATAAAACCAATGTATTTGAGCGTTGTAATGCTAAACAACAAGCTAATTTAGAGAAGGTTGTTTCAGAGTATGATATCTTGTTTCAAGAACCTAAAGGTCTGCCACCCAAAAAGGAAATAGTGCATGATATTATTTTGCAGCAAGATGCTCCATTGCCTAACATTGGAATGTACATATTGTTCGCTTTAAAGAATGCTGAAATCAAGAAGAAGGTGTAGGAGTTGCTCAAGAAAGGGTTCATCAGGCCTAACACATCACCATGTGGGTCACCAATCGTTTTGGTGAGAAATAAAGATGGCTTGTGGAGAATGTGCATTGATTAACGAGCACTGAATAAGATAACAATAAAAAATTGTTATCCCCTTCCTTGCATAGATGATCTTTTAGATCAATTGAGAGAAGTTGTTTATTTCTCCAAGCTAGACTTGCACAGTGGATACCATCAGGTCATAGTTGCAGAACAAGATGCATGGAAGACTGCTTTCAAAACAAAGTAGGGATTGTATGAGTGGCTGGTTATGCCTTTTGGCTTAACTAATGCTCCTGCTACTTTCCTGAGATTAATGAATGATGTACTCAGAGCTTTTCTTGATGATTTTGTTATTGTGTATCTGGATGAAATTATCATTTTTAGCAAAACATGGGAAGAACACTTAAAGCATGTTAAGCAGATGCTAGATGTTTTGAAAAGAGAAAAAAATCATGTTAAACTCTCAAAATGTGAGTTTGGAAAAACATCTCTGAATTATTTGGGTTATACAGTAGGGGGTGGTGAATTGAAGATAGATCCCTCTAAGGTGGCAGTCATTGTAAACTAGCCTAAGCCCAAATCTGCTACAGAAGTTAGAAGCTTCTTAGGAGCAGCACAATATTGGAGGAAGTTCATTTCTAACTTTTCCTTAATTGCAGCTCCCTTACATGCTTTAATAGGATTGGACAAGGTGTTTCAGTGGGGAGGCAAACAGCAGAAAGCCTTCAACACCTTGAAAGAAAAAATTAGTATAGCACCTGTACTAGCACTGCCTGATCTTCAAAGACCATTTGAGATCCAAACAGATGCTAGTGACTATGCCATGGGAGCAGTGTTGACACAGCACAGTAGACCCATATGTTATCATTCTGAGACTTTTAATTATGTAATAGTTAACTATCCTACATATGATAAAGAATTGTATGCATTAGTACAAAGTGTGAAAAAGTGGAAACATTATTTAATGGGCAAAGAGAAAGTAATACATACTAATCATCAACCACTTCAATATTTACACTCCCAAACTAAGTTGCAGCAATCAAGACACTATAGATGGATGGGTTTTCTACAACAGTTTCATTTAGTCATCAGACATACAAAGGGCATACATAATAAAGTTGCAGACATGTTATCTAGACCCATTATAAATGCATCTACTATACTTAAGCATAATTCTGTGTTACATGAGAGTTACATTGAACAATATGCTCAAGATATAGACTTTAAAGATGTATATGCAACTTTAAGTCAAGGTAGACGAGTAGAAGAATTGGATTATCATGTAAAGGAACGACTCTTATACCATTGTGGGATGTTATGCATTCCACAAACTGAAAGAGTAAAGATAATTTGAGAAGCACACACTTCTTTAATATCAAGTCATTTTGGAGTAAGTAAAACAGTTGCACAGCTGCAAAGATTTTGTTATTGGCCAAAAATGAATGAGACAGTTTCTAGATATGTAAGAGGTTGTACTATGTGTGCTAAAAGCAAGCCCAACAATAGAAAACTAGGCTTGTACACTCCATTACCAGTTCCTTCTCACCCGTGGGAAAGTGTTTCCATGGATTTTGTTGGAGGAATGCCTAAATTTAGGAAAGGTCATGATTAGTTCTATGTTGTTGTGGATAGGTTTAGCAAAATGTGTATTTTTATACCTTGCAATAAACAAATTACAGTTGAACAAACTGCAAAACTATTCTTTGAATATGTATGGGTTCATTTTGGATTACCCACTTCCATTATATCTGATCGAGACACTCGATTTGTGGGGAATTTTTGGTCAAGTCTGTGGGAACTGATGGACACCAAACTGAAGAAAAGCACAACTTTTCATCCACAAACTGATGGCCAGACAGAAGTAGTTAACAAGACAGTGACCCAGTTACTCAGAGGATATTGCAGCAAGCATCCTAATCTTTGGGATGAACATTTGTGTTATGTGCAACATGCTTACAATAGAGCAAAACATTCTTCTACACAGAGATCTCCTTTTGAGACCTGTTTTGGTTTCACACCAAGGTCTGATTTGGATTTTTGTCTTTGGTAAAGACACCACAGTTGAGGGACACAGTGATGTAGACAGGGTAACTAGGTTCATTGAACAAATCCAAGAAATCCACCAGGCGGTACAGGAATAGCTGGAAAAGAGCCAAGCCAAATACAAGGCAAGGCATGAAAAGCATAGGATGGATCATAGTTTCCAAGTTGGTGACCAAGTCTAGCTGTATATCAGCAAGGACAAGATGCAAGGTGAAGGTAAGAAGCTAAAGCCTATCAGGTATGGACCTTTCTAGATACTTGAGAAAATTGGTGAGAATGCTTTTCACCTTTATATACCAGCTTACATGCACATCTACTCAGTCGTGAATGCAGATTGCTTGAGAGTGTTTGAACCTTCACTAATTGAGGATCCCGAAGAGCAGAGTCAATTGCCTTCTATTGGTGACCTGTTACCTGAATATATTAATGAATTGCAGGAAGACACAGTTTTGGACAGGAAGGTGAGGACGACGTGGAGAGGAGATGTAGAGTACCTCAGAATTGGGCTTAAGGGTTCAAAGCCGAGCAGTGCAAAGTGGATAGAGATTCGACAACTGAGACAGTTGTACCCTCACTTAGTCAATGCTTGAAAACCAACTTTTGGTGGTCCAAAAGCTTCTTCAGTGGGAAGGCCGTGATCTGAATTGGATCCATGAAAAATAATCAAAGTGCCATGATTGTAACAAATTAGGACAAACTTTGAATTTATGAACAAGGAGCAATCAGGAAGACCTCTGGACAGTGGAAGTTTGCAGCCAGCAAGGAATGACGAGGACCTCGGTCAAAGCGCACTGATTGAGGCCCATGGAGATTGCGCAGGAGGAAAAACTGGCAGTTAGGAAGTTCAGATTAGAAAACGGAGGCCATTTCTGATGTGCAATTAGCGCATCACTGAGCAAAACCCCTTGAGAAGGAAAAAGCCACGAGGCGCTTGGTCGCATGGCAGCCGAGAAACCGCGGGGAAGGCGCTAAGGCGAAAGGCAGGTCCCGCACTCCAAAACCGGCGGTATATCGGGGGCGTCCTTAGGCAGTAAGTAGATTCGGAGAAAAACGAGCGATTCCATTCAACACCCGATGCATGTTTGGAGGATGAGAGAGAAAACCACCTCTCATCGCGCGCTAACGGTCGAGCAAGTAAACCATGCGAAATGAGCAAATATCGTAGGATCTGGGGGCTCCGGATTTAACGGTGGAGATTGCGCCTAATGGAGAAACTGGATTTGACAAGGGATTAAGCCACGACATAGAGAAGTTTGACATCCAATTTGACCACTGAGTTGGCGGATGAGTCATACTACAGTGTAACTGGAAAACCGAACCGACGAGGAAGAGCTGGCGCAGTTCATGGAAGGACAAGTGGCCACTTCCCTGTGGACGATGGCAATGACACAGAGCCAGGGAACTCCAAATGAACAGCAGCAGGCGATCTGAAGGGGCGGAAGAGGAAGCGAACAGTCAAGGACAGATTGGCTTTAAGCCATGAATAGACAAAGAAAGAAAACCAGGCAAGTACTGTAAGAAAAGAAGAGACAGTGAGACCGAGAGACAGGAGAGACAAAAGCAAGAAGCAGAAAGATAGAGAGCCGAGCTGACCTGCAGTGTAAGGCAGCATCGATCCGATAGAAAGCTTGACAGGTTCAAGCAATCCCTAAGAGGATCTGTCGGGAATTAAGTACTACATTTGGCTCCTCCCATTAAAGACCAGAGAGGTCAAGACTTGGATAGGAAAAGAGTCTGTGCACTCTAGTGGCTTGGGGAATCCAAGAACCACCCTGCCAAGCATTCTCTATTTCAGGAAACTCAAGTTGAGCTCCTCATTGTAAATCTCTGCTTTAAAGACACAATAAAAGAAGGCCACCACTGAAATTTGAACTAGAGACATAGACCTGGAGAATAGGGTGAACTCCTTATTGATTGTTGTGTTCTTGCATTTGCTTACTGTGTTTCTCTTACTACTTTCCATTTTCTAGTGTCTGTGTATTTTGCAATCTGATCGATCCGTTGCCTAAAATAACATAGACACACACCAGCACATGAGTCTGTAATACCTTCATTCATTAATTAATTAAATGAGATCACTCAAGGGTGATTTTCAGATCAAGTGGTATCAGTGCTTTAGGCTATTAAGGTTAGACAAGCTTGTGTTGGTTTAGCTGTTGAATGCTAACTAGCTCAAAGCTCAAATTAGGAGAAGGAGAGTTGGTCGAAACTAATCCTGAAATTGGGAGAGTCTATCCTCGAAAGACAATGTCAGAAGAAGGTTCAATGGGGCCAGACCCTCAATTCATAGATAGTTTCCTAGCCATAAAGTCCATGGTAGAAGAAATGTATACGGACTTTAGAAAACATAAGGATGAAGATTCATCAGGCTCTAAACAAGACAAAGGAGAAGATGAGTCTCACTTCCATGACCGCTCAAAAGGAAAAGGGAAAGAGGAAAGCTTTCTCACTACTCTTAATAGCCCTGAACACAAAAAGAAAGCATCTTTGATCAAACTAGATGTCAAATTTGATTTACCTATATATGATGGAGAGTTGAATGCAGAAAAGATGGACAATTGGATTAGACAAATTGATGTTTATTGCAGAGTGCAAAATATCAATTCAGACAAGAGCAAGATTCAGCGAGCAAGCCTACGCCTTGGAGGCACTACCTTGGTTTTGTGGGAAGGTAGGACCCAAGCTGACATAAAAATACATGGTAAGACTATCTCTGTCTGGAGTGAGTTTGTTTCTGCAATCAAAAAGCAGTTCTATCCATTGGCCTACATGTAGCAAGCCATGATGAGCTGGCAAACTCTTCGATAGTTGAAAGGGCAAAGTGTGCAAGGGTACACTCAAGAATTTAGAAAGAGAGCATTGATTCTAGGAATCTCATTAAACTCACCTAAGACTCTATTGAAGTATATTTGTGGTCTACACAGCTACATGAGGCACACTATCCTCATGTTTAATCCCACTAGTATAGATGAGGTATCTGTACAAGCTACTCATCTAGAAGCTAGAGGAAAGAATGGAAAGCAAGGAAGGCTAACACTGCATAGAAAATAAAAGCTTCATGCACTCACTATAAAAAGGATGGGCATGATGATGAGCACTGTTGGATTCTGCATCCAGAGCTGAGACCTAAGAAGTTCGAGGGCAAGAAGAAGAAGACTGTTGCAACTATTCAGAAAGATTTGGGGTCAGACTCAGAAGATGAAACAACTATTGCAGCCACAGGTATAAAAGGTAAGAATTATGAATCATCTACTAGTAATTCTGCACAATCTACTATTGATGAAGAAAATGAGAGAAATAGACATGAGCTTTTCCATATTCGAGTTATTTCCAAACATCAGAGGATTGGTACTTTGTTTGATAGTGTCTCACAAGTAAATTTAATTTCTGAAGCAATTCTAAAGAAGCTAGGATTAGTAACTGCACCTCACAAGAAACCATACCCATTAGGACGGTTAAATGATAAAGCACAACTACAAGTGACTAGGCAGTGCAAACTCAAGTTTTCTTTTGGGTCAGCATTTGTAGATGAGGTTGAGTTAGACATAATTCCTTTGGATATATGTGGAATTGTTTTAGGAAGTCTTTACTTGTATGATAGAAAAGCTATTTTCTATAGAGTTGAGAACAAGTATCTACTTGTTAAATATGGAATCGAATACTTTGTAAGAGCTCATAAGCTCAAGAATAATTATACTCTCATAAACTTAGGGCAGATGAAAAGAATGATAAATTCATGCAAACAATTCTTACTGATGGTCGTAAAGGAAAAGAAACCTGATGAAACCAATGTATTTGAGGGCTATAATGCTAAACAGCAAGCTAATTTAGAGAAGGTTGTTTCAGAGTATGATATCTTGTTTCAAGAACCTAAAGGTCTACCACCCAAAAAGGAAATAGTGCATGATATTATTTTGCAGCAAGATGCTCCATTGCCTAACATTGGAATGTACAGGTTGCCCACTTTAGAGAATGCTGAAATCAAGAGGTAGGTGCAGGAGTTGCTCGAGAAAGGGTTCATCAGGCCTAGCACATCACCATGTGGGTCACCAATCCTTTTGGTGAGAAAGAAAGATGGCTCGTGGAGAATGTGCATTGATTACCGAGCACTGAATAAGGTAAAAATAAAAAATCGTTATCCCCTTCCTCGCATACATGATCTTTTAGATCAATTGAAAGAACACTTAAAGCATGTTAAGCAGACACTATATGTTTTGAAAAGAGAAAAAATTCATGTTAAACTCTCAAAATGTGAATTTGGCAAAACATCTCTGAATTATTTGGGTCATATAATAGGGGGTGGTGAATTGAAGATAGATCCCTCTAAGGTGGTAGTCATTGTAAACTGGCCTAAGCTCAAATCTGCTACAGAAGTTAGAAGCTTCTTAGGAGCAGCACAATATTATAGGAAGTTCATTTCTAACTTTTCCTTAATTGCATCTCCCTTACATGCTTTAACAGGATTGAACAAGGTGTTTCAGTGGGGAGGCAAACAGTAAAAAGCCTTCGACACCTTGAAAGAAAAAATTGGTACAACACCTGTACTAGCACTGCCTAATCTTTAGAGACCATTTGAGATCCAAACAGATGCCAGTGACTATGCCATGGGAGTAGTGTTGACACAGCACGGTAGACCCATATGTTATCATTTTGAGACTTTTAATTCTGTAATAGTTAACTATCCTACATATGATAAAGAATTGTATGCATTAGTACAGAGTGTGAAAAAGTGGAAACATTACTTAATGGGCAAAGAGAAAGTAATACATACTGATCATCAACCACTTCAATATTTACACTCCCAAACTAAGTTGCAGCAATCAAGACACTATAGATGGATGGGTTTTCTACAACAGTTTCATTTAGTCATCAGATATAAAAAGGGAATACATAATAAAGTTGTAGACATGTTATCTAGACCCATTATAAATGCATCTACTATACTTAAGCATAATTCTGTGTTACATGAGAGTTACATTGAACAAGATGCTCAAGATATAGACTTTAAAGATGTATATGCAACTTTAAGTCAAGGAAGACGAGTAGAAGAATTGGATTATCATGTAAAGGAACGACTCTTATACCATTGTGGGAAGTTATGCATTCCACAAACTGAAAGAGTAAAGATAATTCGAGAAGCACACACTTCTCTAATATCAGTTCATTTTGGGGTAAGTAAAACAGTTGCACAGCTACAAAGATTTTGTTATTGGCCAAAAATGAACGAGACAGTTTCTAGATATGTAAGAGGGTGTACTATGTGTGCTAAAAGCAAGCCCAACAATAGAAAACTAGGCTTGTACACTCCATTACCAGTTCCTTCTCACCCTTGGGAAAGTGTTTCCATGGATTTTATTGGAGGACTGCCTAAATCTAGGAAATGTCATGATTATATGTATGTTGTTATGGATAGGTTCAACAAAATGTGTATTTTGATACCTTGTAATAAACAGATTACAGTTAAACAAACTACAAAATTGTTCTTTGAACATGTATGGGTTCATTTTGGATTACCCACTTCCATTATATCTGATCGAGACACCCGATTTGTGGGGAAGTTTTGGTCAAGTCTGTGGGAACTGATGGATACCAAATTGAAGAAAAGCACAACTTTTCATCCACAAACTGATGGCCAGACAGAAGTAGTTAACAAGACAGTGATCCAGTTGTCAGAGGATATTGTAGCAAGCATCCTAAGCTTTGGGATGAACATTTGTGTTATGTGCAGCATGCTTACAACAAAGCAAAACATTCTTCTACATAGAGATCTCCTTTTGAGACCTGTTTTGGTTTCACATCAAGGTCTCCTTTGGATTTTGTCTTTGGTAAAGACACCATAGTTGAGGGACACAGTGATGTGGACAGAGTAACTAGGTTCATTGAACAAATCCATGAAATCCACCAGGCGATAGAGGAACAGATGGAAAAGAGCCAAGCCAAATACAAGGCAAGGTATGACAAGCATAGGATGGAGCATAGTTTCCAGGTTGGTGACCAAGTCTGGTTGTATATCAGCAAGGACAGGATGCAAGGTGAAGGTAAGAAGCTAAAGCCTATCAGGTATGGACCTTTCCAGATACTTGAGAAAATTGGTGAGAATGCTTTTTGCCTTGATCTACCAGCTTACATGCACATCTACTCAGTCATGAATGCAAATTTCTTGAGATTGTTTGAACCCTCACTAATTGAGGATCCCGAAGAGCAGAGTCAATTGCCTTCTATTGGTGACCTGTTACCTAAATGTCTTAATGAATTACAGGAAGAAACAGTTTTGTACAGGAAGGTGAGGACAACATGCAAAGGATATGTAGTGTACCTCAGAATTAGGCTCAAGGGTTCAAAGTCAACAAGGAGTGATCAGGAAGACCTCTAGACAGTGGTTGTTTGCAGAGCAAGGAACGACGAGGACCTCAGTCAAAACACGCTGACCGAGGCCCATGGAGACCACGCAGGAGGCAAAATTGGCAGTTAGGAAGTTTAGATGAGAAAATAGAGGCCATTTCTGATGCGCGATTAGCGCATTGCTGGGAAAAACCCCTCGAGAAGGAAAAAGCCCCGAGGCGCTCGGTCACATGGCAGTCGGGAAACCGTGGGGAAGGCGTTAAGGCGAAAGGCAAGTCCCGCGCTCCAAAACCGGCAGTATATCAAGGGCATCCTTGGGCCGTAAGCGGATTTGGAGAACAATGAGCGATTGCATTCAGTGCCCAATGCATGTCCAGCAGATGAGAGAGAAAACTGCCTCTCATCGCATGGTAACAGTCGAGCAAGTAAACTGCGCTAAATGAGCAAATATCGTAGGATCTGAAGGCTCCAGATCTGACGGTGTAGATTGCACCTGATGGAGAAACTGAATTTGACAAGGGATTAAGCCGCGACATAGAGAAGTTTGACATCCGATTTGACCACTGAGTTGGTGGATGATTCATACCATAGTGTAACTGGAAAACCGAACTGACAAGGAAAAGTTGGCGCAGTTCGTGGAAGGACAAGTGGCCACTTCCCTATGGACGATGGCGATGACGTAGAGGCAGGGAACTCCAAACGAACAGAAGCAAGCGATCTGAAAGGGCGGAAGAGGAAGTGAACAGTCAAGGACAGATTGGCTTTAAGCCATGAATAGACAAAGAAATAAAACCAGGTAAGCACTATAAGAAAAGAAGAGACAATGAGACCAAGAGACAGAAGAGACAGAAGCAAGAACCAAAAAGAGAGAGAGTCGAGCTGACCTGCAATGTAAGGCAGCATCAAGCCAACAGAAAGCTTGAGAGGTTCAAGCAATCCCTGAGAGGATTTGTCGGGAATTGAGTACTACAATGGGCTCCTCCCATTAAAGACCAGAGAGGTCAAGCCTTGGATAGGAAAAGATTATGTGCACTCTAGTGGCTTGGGGAATCCAAGAACCACCTTGCCAAGCATTCTCTGTTTCAGGAGACTCAAGTTGAGCTCCTCATTATAAATCTCTTCTTTAAAGACACAATAAAAGAAGGCCACCACTGAAAGCTAGACCAGAGATGTAGCCCTGTAGAATAGGGTGAACTCCTTATTAATTGTTGTGTTCTTTCATTTGCTTATTGTGTTTCTCTTACTGCTTTCCATTTTCCAGTGTCTGTGTATTTTGCAATCTAATCGATCTGTTGCCTAAAATAACATAGACACACACCAACACATGAGTCTTTAATACCTTCATTCATTAATTAATTAACTGAAATCACTCAAGAGTGATTTTCAGATCAACCACCTAGCTTCCGTATCTAATCTAAAATGTCACATGATTGAAGCAACCCTAGATAATGAAATTGAAGAAGATCCCTTAAAAGATATCAATGATCAAACAATACCAACAACAACTGTCTATAATAGCAAACCCATTGAAATTGAGCTAGGGAAAGTCCTAAACATTAACAAAAACTTGAATGATGAACAGCAGCAGAGGCTTATTCAACTCCTTAGAAAATATAAAGAGGCTTTCGCTTGGGATTACTTGGATATGAAAGGGATTGACCCCAAATTATGTATGCACCACATCTACGCTAATAAAGATGCAAAACCCATTCAACAACCTCAACGAAGATTAAACCCTCACCTAAAGGATGTTGTTAAAGACGAACTACAGAAACTGTTAGATGTAAATTTCATCTATCCTATATCTGATAGCAAATGGATTTCTCCATTAGTTGTGGTTCTTAAAAAGAACATGAAGTGGCATATATGTGTCAATTACAGAGAACTTAGTAAAGCAATGCAAAAATATCATTTTCCCCTCTCGTTCATCGACTAGGTTCTAGACACATTGGCAAGTAAAAAATTCTTCTCTTTCCTAGACGGCTTTAGTGGCCACAACCAAATCCAGATTTCCCCTGAAGACCAAGATAAGACTACCTTCACCTGCCCCTGGGGAACATTTTCTTACAGGGTATTACCTTTCGGACTATGCAATGCACCTACCACATTCCAGAGAGCCATACTCAGCATTTTTGCAGACTTGATGAGGGACTCGAGGTGTACATGGACAATTTTACACCCTATGGAGATGACTTCAAGCCGGCATTATAGATGCTAAAGAACGTCCTGCAAAGATGCATTGCTACTAGGCTCTACTTAAGCCACGAGAAATGCCACATGATGATGACCGAAGGCCTCATCCTGGGTCATTACATCTCAGCAGCTAGAATTCAGGTAGATCCAGCAAAAATTCAGATAATCCTCTTAATACCTACCCCCTGCACTCAAACTGAGGTACGTAGTTTTTTGGGATTTTCTAGATATTATCAAAGATTTATAAAGAACTTCTCCCAAATTGCTGCACCATTATATGCTTTGACAGGAAATATCAATTTTATATGGACTAACAAATGTGACATTGTCTTTGAAGAATTAAAATAGCTAATATCAACAACCCCAGTATTACGAGGCCTGAACTGGGATTTGCCATTCCAGATTTCATCCGATGCATCAAATACGACCATTAGAGCAGTTCTCGGCCAAGAGGAAGATAAGAAACCTTATACGATATACTACATCAGCAAAAATTTAACTCCTGTTGAGTTGAATTACACCGTGATCGAGAAAGAGTTTCTAGCTGTAATCTATGCTATTAACAAATTCCGACACTATATAACAGGATACCCTGTGGTTTTGTATACTGATCATTCTGCTATCAAATATTTAGCTAATAAACCTATTACGAATGGAAGAGTGACACGATGGTTAATCATTTTGCAGGAATTTGATATAACAATCAAGGATCAACTAGGAAAGGAAAATCTGGTGGCAGACTTCCTCTCACATGTGCCAAAAACAGACAACGCAGTGGCAATAGAAGACCAGTTCCCCGATGAGCACCTATTTGCTGTAACTGTGAAAACACCGTGGTACACAGATGTCGCAAATTACCTAGTAGTGGGAAAAGTACCCAAGCACCTAACGCCCAAAGAAAGAAAATTAATAGTGCAACGCAGCACTCGGTTCTCCTGGATCGGAGGATACCTCTTTCACACAGGAGTCAATATGCATATCCGCAGATGTGTCAGGGAAGACGAAATCTACGATATCCTAAAAGCCTGCCATGATGGACCTTGCAGTCGACACTTTGCAAACCATAGGACTGGACATAAAGTCTTACAGATGGGTTATTATTGGCCCACCATTTTTAAGGACGCCAAGAAATTTGTCCAGGCATGCAATAGCTGCCAAAGAATGGGTTGCCATGGCCAGTCTGATGAGATGCCCCTACATCCATAGTTAATCATCGAACCTTTTGAATGTTGGGGGTTAGATTTCATTGGTGCAATAAACCCATCATCTAATCAAAAGACATATATACAAGTTGCAACAGATTTTGTGACTAAATGGGTAGAGGCAGAAGCATTACCAAGGGCAACAGAGGAAACAGTAATCCATTTTCTTTTCCAAATTTTCGTGCGGTATGCCTTGCCCAGAGAAATAATTACAGATGGAGGGCCACAATTTGTAGACCATAAGATTGCTGCTACATTAAAAAATCATCACATTTTGCACAGAATCACATCTCCATACCACCCACAGGTAAACGACCAGGTAGAAAGTACCAACAAAGTAGTCGAGGCCATTCTAACAAAGACAGTCGCCTCACATAGATGTGACTAGGCTACCTGATTGCCAAAAGCCCTATGGGAATATCACACGACTTGGAGGAATACCACAGGATACTCCCCATATCAGCTAGTGTTTGGAAAAGAACCTATCTTCCCAATAGAATTTGAAATTCATACATTGAGGATAGCCCAAGAAGTAGGGCTGGATTTGAATGAAGCACAAGTTAACAGACTACATCAAATCAATGAATTGGATGAAATCCGACTATCAACTCTTCAGCAGACTGCATTGATTCAACAACAAAGAGAAAAATGGCATGATGCCCTCATCAAGAAAAATATATTGCATGAAGGTGACTGGGCACTTCTGTACGATTCCAGGTTCCAAGATTTCTCAGGCAAACTCCAGACTAGATGGTTAGCTCCCTATGAGATACAAGAGGTGCACGATAATGACACCCTTATAGTAGCCACCATTGATGGGTCTGGCTACTCTTTTAAAGAAAATGGGCATCGAGTACACCTCCACCACAAACCACTTACAAGGGAATCTTTTTGCCAACAGATACGTGAAGATTCTACAATACAAATTCTCGCTGAAGAGGGCAACTCTTCGACAGCACCAGTCCAGTGAAGAATTTATTTTTTGAAACCTGTACATAAAATTGCTTTTCTATTTTCTTTCTATTTGATTGGATTTGCTTAGAACAGTAGAGATGATTGTTTATTAGTTATTTTTCTTATTTTCCTTTGTTTTTCCCTACAGGGAACAACACTTTTTTTTGTGCATTTTCTTTTGTTATTCCCTACATGGAAAAATCGTTGTTCTCTATAGGGAACAACACTTTTTCGTGAGCATTTTCTTTTGTTGTTCCCTACAGGGAATAGTTGTTGTTCCCTATAGGGAACAACACTTTTCGTGTGTATTTTGCTTTGTTGTTCCCTACAAGGAGCAGTTTTTGCTCCCTATTAGATAGGGAACAACAGTTTTTGCATGCATTTTTCTTTGTTGTTCCCTACAAGGAACAGTTGTTGTTCCCTATAGGGAACAACAATTTTCGTGTGTATTGCGCTTTATTGTTCCCTACAGGGAACAACTATCGTTCCCTATAGGGAAAAACACTTTTTGCGTGCATTTTTCTTTGTTGTTCCCTACAGGGAACAGCTGTTGTTCCCTATAGGGAACAACAATTTTTGTTTGTATTCTCTTTGCTATTCCCTACAAGGAATGTTGGTCACTTTAATTTCTTATTAATTTAAACAACCAGTGCTACATGAATTGTCAACCCAGGGAAGTCTGTTTATTTCAAAGGCAATCACACACTGTATATGCTCAATCCCAAAAGCAATGAAAAGTTGCAGTATCAATTACTCTAATCACACCTTGCTTTAAACAAACTGAAGTTCTACTTTGAGTTACAGCAGAAACAATCCCTCTATTGCAGACAATGATCAAAGGAATCATACATTACATTTAAAAAGAACAATCTAGGAAAGGAAATCAATCTGCAAAGGAAAAGACTAGTTGTGCTCTAACAGAGAACAGGACCCTATTCCTCAAGTAGGAATCTTCAGCACCTATTTCTGATTACCATGCTTCACAAACTCACTCTGGAAAACCAATTAAAATAATCAGTAATCATCTATGAATGAATTTATGGAAACAATGCAATGACCAAGTAGAAATAGAATTTCAGTAATAAATACAGAGTTTCAATAACACATAAGTAAATTCAGCAAACAAAGATTAACAAGGCATGAATGTAAAAATAATACTTAACACACTACAAAAATTAATGGGTGAATCTTGTGATGAAGGTGGGCCCTTTCCTTCTCAAAACATTCCCCAGAAAATGGAACTTAAGAGGAAATGCTCAAAATAGTATTTTATTCGTCTGTCAAAGTATCACATTACAAAAATATTTGAGTTCCTTTACTCTAAGCTAGACCTTCCCATAATTTGTCTATCCCTCTAATGTTGATGTCTCCTCTTTTTAAAGAGGAGACATCTATTACAATTGATTACATTATAAATCCTATTTTTTACCTAATATGCTAAAATAGGATAACTGATTCTTCCATTAACAAAATGTTGTTATAATGGTTGTGACAATGCCTGACTTTGGAATATAGTTGTTATGGCTAGTGTAACAACTCCGTTCGATGATCCCTTCCTGTTGCTGCCGAATCTAAAAATTCAAATCACGGGTTGTTTCAGCAACGGGATTTGCGCATTGTTATAACTATTTCAGCAATGTAGGCCACAATGATAAATCTGCAGTCTTCAAAACTGTTTTAGCAACGTAGACCGCAATGATAAATCTGTAGTCTTCAAAACTGTTTCAGCAACTATCTGATCAGCGATTAATTATGAAGGAAATGTAAAATTATATGTAAAATAAATCAAACATATAGTAATGAGAAGACATGTTATATACCTTTGGAAAATGGATTAAAGTAATAACATGGGCTTTAATTATGGATTGAAAAAGGATGGAATGATAACAAAATATATGAGCAAAAAGGGACAATGTAGGGTCCTGACAGGGAACAGTTGTTGTTCCCTATAGGGAACAACAATTTTCGTTTGTATTCTCTTTGTTGTTCCCTACAGGGAACAGCACCTTTTTGCGTGTGTTTTCTTTGTTGTTCCCTATTGGGAACAGTTGTTGTTCCCTATAGGGAACAACACTTTCCTACGTGTATTTTGCTTTGTTGTTCCCTATAGGGAACAACACTTTCCTACGTGTATTTTGCTTTGTTGTTCCCTATAGGGAACAACCGCTGTTCCCTATAGGGAACAACTACTGTTCCCTATAAGGAACAACACTTTTTTTGCGTGTTTTTCTTTTGTTGTTCCCTACAGGGAACAACTGTTGTTCCCCACAGGGAACAGCTGCTGTTCCCTATAAGGAACAACACCTTTTGTTTGGGTTTTCTTTTGTTGTTCCCTTCAGGGAACAACACCTTGTGAGTATTTTTTATAACACCCTTTCTTCTCCTTGCATGATCATCCCTAGACCATCCCAGTTCACTCTTTATGATCCTCTTTATGGCATAAAAGAACAATACATATTTAAGGACAACAAGTATGGAGTCTACTGGAACAGGCAAATATCTTGAATATTATCATCTTTAACAAGATTGTTGTTTGATGATCGAAAAATAAAGGACACAATTATCTATATCACTTCACTATCCTCATTTCCACTATAAATCAAATTGATTGATTATCTGTACCATGCTGGTTCTCCCCTGTCCTGTGTAACTCTCTCTGTTTATTACCAATAAGATTATGGGTATATTTTTTTTCTATTGATATGTTCAAACTTCTTCTGCCATCCCTACTCTTAAGGAGTGTTGAGCCACCCTCTATATATAAAATGGGAAGTGTGTAAATATATATATATATATATATATATATATATATATATATATATATATATATATATATATATATATATATATATTCATATTCACTAACAATTTTATGATTGTTTTCCACAGATGAGGATAGGGGGTCTCATCACGAGCCAGCCTACCATGATTATAAGGAAAGAGTGAAGTGGCATTCCCACTATGGCCAGGACACCAGGGATATGATCCAATGGATGCATCAAGAAACAAAGTCCTTGGAACAGGAGGTCTCATCACGAGCCGGCCTGACCACTTTCGCTACTTCCCAGTGAATGGAAATGTATTCATCTGGTTACCATGCCAGCACATTGGTCTCTACTATGGACATCATAATGCACTTCCCCAATTATACATAGAGGACCATGGTTCCAAAGGGTTAGAAAGCAACTTTGTCGAGGCTATGGATGCCTACAGGCAACAGAAGCTCTGCTGATGGTATTGAAGTTTTATTTTCTACATCAATAATTATTATAATGCCCTCTTCTTATGTTCTTATATTTTCTACGAAGAGATTATGTCCCTAACTTACCTTGAACCTTTATGCATGAGTTAATCTTTTAAAATCAATCACAACATTTTTAAGTGGAATAACAGTGTTAAAGTGTTATTTCCTGCGTATGCTGTCCTTTTTATTTATCGCATCACCTCACAACATCTTATCACCTATTGATAATTCTCGATACATGCCTTGTTTTCATCACTCCAATATCATTTATGATACTTTCATTAATATGCGTACCTTACCACCTTCATTACCCAATCCATCACCCTTGTACTTCACCACTAGCGCGTTATCCTTTCATTCATTCAATTGTAGGCAACCTATTATTTCGAGAGGGAGAGAGGACCTCCAGTATACTTATGCATGCGCTGTCATATTTTCATTTAATTTTGTAGAACAATACGACATCCCATGATCACAGAGAATGTGGCATTATAACAGTCCTCGATAACGGTATTTATGTTTATAAAGTATCACCTGATAGAGCCATTACAACCATTTGTTGTTCCATCACTCGGCTTTGTTCATTGCTGCGCTTTCCCCACTACACTAATCATTTGTAGAATTCAAGCATTATGGGAGGAAGAATAGTGCGCCGAGAACCTTTAACACTAGATGTCTCCATTGAAGCCAGGGAAATTCTAGCTCGCGCAAGATGGATAGCATATTTTACAAGATTTCAACCCCCCAATGAGGAAATCGCCATCGAATTTTTACAGAATCTACATAATGGACAATCAGTGGTAAGAGGTAGACAAATCGCTGTAACAAACATTGTGATAGCAGAAGTGTCTGGGTTGCCGACAAAAGGACCAATATGGGCTGGCAAGCAATCAAAGCTGCATGACGTTATCAAGGCTTTTAGGGACTAAGGACAGGAGCTAATCAAGAAGGGAAAATGCATTCAGCCATCTTCTCTTGGAGAGCCATGGGGAGAATTGGCACGAATTGTCCAAAACTATATTACCTACGATGGACGTAAAGACATGGTAATGCCGCGACAACTCAAACTTTTAGCAGTTTTAAAACAAAAATGATCTGTTAATTTTCCTGCAATGTTGAATTCATTACTACATGACATTGACAAGAGGCTGAGACGGTCCCAACACATAGAAATGGTGGTTAACCACCATTGTTTGATCAGGTTAATAGTTAGCTATAACCTTTCCTAGCAACAATCAACTTGGGATGATCTAATATTGACCCTCGAAAGAGGTGTAGCCCTGCTAGCACCTGACCCTGTTTCAAAAAGAAAGAGGACTGTCCTTTCAGGAAGCATACTTCACAAACGCAAAAGATCCACAAGGTTCAGGTCAAAACAGGGAGCATCTGAAAATCCTCAAGGCAGTGCTAGTCAACCCATAGAATTATCCAGGCCAGTAAGTGAACAATACTTGCAGCTAGAGTTAGAAGGACAAGATAACCCTGAATCAGAACCTGAGGAAGGAACAGGGCATTCCGGGGATGAACAAAGAAGCGAATTGGGACCTCTCCCAACACCAAATATGAGCCCCCAAGATGATCTGTTGCATGATTTCGAGATGGCCCAAGTCTTGGCCAACATGAATGTCTACATCCAGCCTGAAGGATTGCTCAATCTTAACTTAGGAGAAACCCAATCTCCTAGGAAATCTGGCTATACCAAAATTCTATCTCCCTCAAAAGATGCAAGCCATGAAGCAGAAATAGATGTAGAGGCCATTCAAGAATTAGAGAACCAATCTGGTGACTCGCTCCCAGTGGAAAATAGCCAGGTAGGCCTAAATACAGAAAACATAGACCAAGAAGAAGAAGCAGAGACAAAGATTATTCGGGAAGCTAATAATCAATCTGGAGACACGGTCTTATTAGAACAAAGCCAGAGTGAACAACTTGGCTCTTTAGAAGCGGAAGCTATTAATGAGACTATCAGCAGAACAATTACTCCTCCAAAAATGTATAGAGCCAAATTGAAGAAGCTAAGAAAAGAACAGCAGAAGCTTCGCAAGACGGTTAAGAGGCTCAGAAGAAATATAAAAGAAATTACAATGGGAAAGGTTCCGAACAATACCATGGAGATAGGAAATGCGGTCGTACAAATAGAGTTATATGAAGGTAGGGCTAGAGGAACTCAAACTGAACCCATACCTACTCAAACAGTCATCACCAAAGAGGAACAACATGCAATTTTAGTAGATGTAGCTACTCAGACAGAGGATGTACCCTCTTACAGCATGGCTACTCAGACGAAGGTTTGGACCTCCTAGAATAAAGAAATGCAGACATAACATATCCCTTCTCATAGAATAAGCACTCAGATGGGCATACAAGCCAAAGACATCATGATACACAATGACCCCATTATACTGAATCTTTAAGAAGAATTGGCACAAGCTCGGCTCACGTTGGAACGACTTGAACAAGAAACCGTTTCCCAGCAGAAATATCAAGAGCTGCAGAGACAGCTTCGGGAAATGAATGCAACAGAGAGCGAGACTTTTGATAGATGCAGAAAGGCAGAAGAGAAAATAGAGAAGATCAAGCTCAAACTAGACAGGGTCATAGGTCAAACAGACACCATCTGCTCACTATATACAGATGTCCTGGCATGCAGGTCTCCCGCCACCAATTATGCCTTTTTTTTGTTAGAACGATACCTTTTGTTGAAAATTAAAGCCGTGAGAGCTGGAAAACCAATTGAATTAAGAACAATTAAGGATTTTATGAATTGTTTCAAACAACATGGTGTAAAGGTTCAAAGACTTCTTTGTGAGTTTTACCTGCACAATTTTGTATTAGAGAACGAGGTGGAAAAGAACCCTAACCCTTTTGTGGGAGATGTTCAATTCCAAGCCTTTATCTCGTTTGCAGTTAACCAACTCAAATGGTTTAAATCTCATAACGCATTCCAAAGACAGGAACATGGATTGGATCTTTGGGTAAGAAGTGAACCCAAGCACCCTTTACAAATGCTTGCCAACCATAAGAGTTTGATGACACAAGAAGGGGTGATTAAAATTTTTGGGCCCATTCATAAGGAGATTGTACAAAATGGAGTATCATATTTCCTCTCCATTCAAGAAAGCTCTCTGGCTGCATCTAAGCTCAGGTGGATAGTATCCACTAGTAGTGTGCAGGATAGGGAGCCATTTAATTACAGAACTTTTAAAGCAGTTGTGGCCTGTTTTGTCACCTATAGCAATCTTATTTTGAGAGAAGGCCCTTATTGGTTAGGACGTCGGTTTCGTAGCCCCATCATTTGGTATCCTTCTGAAGGTTATCAGGCTATCTACAAATTGCCTGAAGGAAAGGAAGGACCTACCTTTGCGCTCCTAGCTCAACATCATGGTTTTAGACCAATTTTTGATGCTCCTTCTCCAGCCTACTCTTTAACTGCACTGCATAAGAATTACTTACTTTTCATGAGGACATGAAACAGGGTAAGCAGGGGAGTATGTTGAGTTACAAAATGGGTATGTATTTACTCTTAATTTCATCACCTTTTTCCTCTTTTCTTATCTTTTTCATATCTTAATACGCTAACATATTGATGGATCATGATAAGGAATGAATGAACTACTTGTAGTTAAGATTTAGCTATCATAACTAAATTTTACTCCTCTTTATGCAGAAAAATGATGAAAGGAACAGTTGTTGTTCCCTCACGATGGAACATCATAAACCAACAAATGAAGAATGAAATGCGTCAGTTGCGGACAGGGTGGAGGATGAATCAGGAGGATCAGTGAGAAATAGGAAAGGTGTTTGAAGATAGCAATCAGTTGTGAATCCCTCAGGATCGGGAGATCTTGAGGGATCGCATTTATCTTTTACCTCTTTCTGACTATAAAAGAAAACAATTATAGGAAGAAAGGGGATCAATCTTTATTAAGTTCAATGATTAATATATAATTGAAGTTGTTGTTCATTCATATTCTCTGAAGTAGCTTAGCAGTGTTCACTGGTGGCTAAGGGCCTGGCCTCTGGTGGATTAAACTGCTTTCTTGTGTTATATATTTCTGATTATCACAAGTTTGATTGGTTTGTTAATTTTCCCATTTTCTATGAGTTTATCTTGTTCGCTATTTATCGCTTTCCTGTATTGAAGTAGTACATCTACTTTACATATTTTACAGCACTATCATTTGATTCGATTTACACTTATTCCAGATTCAATTATTTAGATAGTGAATCGTATTAATTTAATCAACTGTAAGCATTTGGTTATTGCTATCGAACTCTCAGATTGATATCATTTCCATTTGGATTGCTTTGTAGAGATTGAGTATGATTTAGATTGAATCAGCTAAGAAGAGATGAGTTATTGCTACTGTGCTCTCGGCTGATGCTATTGTTCATTGAATTTCTTGTGTGAGATTTGATTACGATTTTAGTAAAGGATTGAGTCTTGAAGCTTAGATGTCATATTTCCTTTAATGATTGCAATTTGAGTTTATTAGATGCATCCGTTTACTCTTGTATCAAAGGTCTATACTTCATTTTAAGAAACATTACTCTTTGGATTTATAGCATGCACATATTATGTGCACTCTTGGAATAAAAGGACTTGCCCGGTTTGATGATTAATGTGGGGTAATTAGGAGTTTTAAAAGACACCTGTTATCAGCCAACACCTGTGATTGCACAAATCCATCACCAAAGTGTGTTGAGTTGGGTTCGGATATGTGAAGAAGATACTCAAATCTTCCATAAAGAAATTCCCAATCAATTTCATCTTCAGGAAATCGGTATGTAAGATTACAAAAGTGTGTGTAAAACTGATCAATGGATTTATCGGGTCCTTTTCGTAATTTCAAAATTTCTTAATCAAGTGCTTCATGGTCAAAGTGATTGAAATCGTAGTCTATCTCTCTGACCAGATGAACAAGAGAATGAATATATTTTTCAGGAATTGTGGCACACCAATGCATTAGGTTCCCTTGAAGTGTGTAGATGAACAATGCACAGCTCATGTATTCCTCAAAGAGTCCATGTCTTCTGCATGAGCCTATAACACCAACTACAAGTCTAACTAAGGCTGCGTAGCCTCCACCATCATATGTTTTATGAGACAAGTTATCCGAGAAATTTTTCGAGATAATGAAGTCATTTCCATAGGACATGCACTCCAGAAGAACAACTCGGTAGATAGTCATGATAGATGTGTAGAGATTCAAAACAGATGTGAGGACTCATCTTGTCATTTGGCCCTCCTTATAGCACCAAAATGTTGATGGTCTTGGACCCGCCAACATGTAAGGGGATCTCCCTGATAAGAAGTCCCAATCAGACCTCAGATCGTTTGGTGTAGGAATCCCATTAGTGGGTCGTATGGTAATGCCTTGACCATGATGTCACACGGAGACAAGCAAGATAACTTTGTTAGTAGCAAGGGTGTGAACGCTGCAGTGAGTCAAGGAAGGTGTATGAGAGGTTCTAACACAGGTGGGTTGAGATGAGGGTGAAGGTGAGTTCCAGGTTGAAAAGGATCAGTCCCAACTCGAATGGGAACACACAACACATAGGACATACACAGCTTCCGATGGAGCAGTCCACATGGATGTGGCAGTCACAACATACAAGGTAAGATAACATGTACAGCACTTACGGATCAGTCCGAATGAGTGTAATGGTTGTTACAGCGAGCTTCATATGAGAGGTATGTCTGATGTTCGATAGAGCAATCGACACAGACAAGACAACATTAACAACATATACAACACATTTCCATTAATTGATCCAGGTGGATGTTGGTGGCCACCCACCTATCCCATTTGGACCCCACAACTTAATCTTTCAACATTTTCAGCACAGTTTACTATTTTTAGCAGTTTTTTGGGTCCTGAACTTCTGGAGCCGTTTTGAGGCCCTAAACGACATTTTTTGGGAAATCTGGGGTAGTACTCGGATAGATCTTTCTAACGAGCTATCGTACGCGTCAAACGGAGATCGTAGGCCAAAGTTACGACCCCGGGAAATTGATGTACCAATTTACCCAAACGGGGCCCACAATTTGGTGTTTCATCTTCTAGGGTTAGGTTTTGGGATGTGAAGGGTTTTCCATTGTTTCTCAACAATAAATAGGCCTTCGAGCCTCATTGTAACACAGTTTTAGAACAGTTCAGAGGCATGTAGCCACCACATCTCTTCTCAAATATAAGCTACCATAGCCCTAGCTGGTTTATTTCCATTTTTGTTTGTAAGTACATTTCAATATTTTCCATTAATGAAATGAAGTATTATTTCCGCTGCATATCTGTTTTTATGGTTATCTCTGTGTTTTATTGCGTTCCTGTTTAAGTTCGGATCAGTGGTATCAGAGTGGTCTGTTTTTTCTCTGTTTTTCTTTGCATGTCCCCAACGAGGTCGGGATATAAGGAGTTAGGGCTTGAACTAGTCAAACCTTTGCAAGACCAGCCTCGCAAATCCCGACGGCCTCCCATGGCGGATGAGAAGAAAGACGAGGGGTTAGGAGATCCTATCAAAATCTTGCTCGAAGAAGCCCTCGAGCGACAACGGAACGCGATGATGGACAGCTTTGCCCAGATCCTTCAGCGGCTACCCAGAAGCGACGCATCGGCTTCCAACAGCTACTCTGGAAATGCAACACCCTTCAAGGTACAAGTTAATTTTGAAATCCCCATCTTCGAGGGTCAAATAGACGTAGATGCCGTAGATAAATGGTTAAATCTGCTAGATGGGTATTTTTCTGTTCATGAATTTTCAAGTCGGGAAAAGATTGTTTTCTCTCTTCTCAAAGTAGCCCCCCACGTCAAGGACTGGTGGGAAACCTACTGCGAGCAGAAGGATGAAAGTACAGGCTCACTATTTTCAACCGCACCCACTTGGAATGACTTCCGAGATGCCATCAAGGAGCAGTACTACCCTGTCAAAAGCTATGAGGAAAAATACATCAAATGGACCACACTGCGGCAGGGAAGAGACCAAGATGTGCCGGAGTTCACAAACATTTTTCATGCCCTTCGCACACAGTTGGGTATCAAAGATTCTGAGCTACATCTGGTACTCAAATACCGCGGCTGCCTACACAGATACATCCAGGAAGAGATGGAGTTCTTGAACATCTCCTCACTCGACACAACATACCGATACGCTGTCAAAATCGAGCAAAAGTTCAAACAAAAGAAGCGAGACTTTGGATCTGGAAATCTGAAGCCCAAAGGACAAAGCCAAGGCGGGGTGACCCAAGACAACCCGTCGAAGCCGCAAGAAAAGAACAACACCACGAAGCTAAAGAAGGACACAGGAAAGTGGTGTGAGTTCCATAAGAGTCCCACACATAACACAAGTGAGTGTCGGACCAAGCAGTCGCTGGTGGCTGAGTTGAAGGCTTCTGAATTAGATGCATGTTTCGACCCTGAGCCAGAACTCGACAAGGGGAATGGAAAAGGGAAGCAAGTCATTGATGCGGATCCCAGTGCCACTGTTGCCACCGCCAAGATCCAGAAAAATGAGCCCGAAAATCCAGAGGAAGGGGAGCGTCTTTTCTACTCACAGATGTGGGTGAAGGGTTCGCCACTGCAATTCATTTTCGACAGTGGCAGCCAAAAGAACCTCATTTCAGCAAAGGTCGTGAAGCAGTTGGGCCTACCAACTACACCACACCCGCAGCCGTACAGTATCGGGTGGCTTCATGAAGGACGAGATCTCAAAGTTCGCCAGCAGTGCCGCCTTCCCTACAGCATCAAACCATTCACAGACAAGGTATTGTGTGATGTTACACCTCTGGATGTTTGTGACGTATTATTAGGCCAGCCATACTTGTGGAGGTGACATGTTGTGTATGAGTCAAGGCCTCGTGTTGCCATTATTTCTTTGAGTAATTCATTATACAAGATACCAGAGGTAGCCCCACCTACTGCCACCTCTTTGATCACTACTAAGAAAGGCAGCAAGCTCATCTCCCAGACCAGGAAATTCATCTATCTGGTTCACTCCCAAAGTAATGGGAAGATCGTTGCTACATTCATGACCCCTACAAAGGGTTCCTCCACGTAGCAGCAGCAGCAAAGGGACACGATCATGACAGAACACAGGAACAACTTCTCCTCACCCACAGGGGTACCACATAAGTTTCAGGTGGGCAACAAAGTTTGGTTACATCTGCAGAGAGAACGCCTTACCAGAACCCATCAGAAACTCAAACCACTCCAACATGGTCCTTACACCAATACCAAGGCTATGGGCAACAATGCTTTGAAGCATAGCATTCCCCCATTCCTTTGCTTGCACCGAATGCTCAATGCGGACCATTGTCGACCATGCTTCCCACCATTTCTGGACACATCAGAGATTGCAGAACAACTCACCAAAGATCCAAATCAGCAGAAGCTTCCTCATCTCAGGGATGAACTCAACGCAATGGGGACCATTGCTTCCTAAGGGGGGAGGAATGATCCAGGTGGATGTTGGTGGCCACCCACCTATCCCATTTGGACCCCACAACTGTCTCTTTCAACATTTTCAGCACAGTTTACTTTTTTTGGCAGTTTTTCGGGTCCTGAATTTCCGGAGCCGTTTTGAGGCCCTAAACGACGTTTTTTGGAAAATCTGGGGTGTTAGCGCTTGAGATTTCACCCTAGGCTGAGGAAGGTAAACCTTCAAGGCAACATCAAACCATTTCACCTCGTAGCTAGCCCTACGAGGTATGAGAAGGCTCTCTCAGGTCAGATTCGGTAGATCTTTCAATATGATTAGGCTGACCAATTAAGAATAAAGATTTTACGCTAGTAAATTGATAGGGGGGTTGATTTAATGATTTTTGGGGGTTTTGGTGGCAATTGGAGGGAGTGGCAATTCAGGGTGCGGGGATTGAGCACAGTTTTTGCAGGGGGATCTTTGGGGCAAGGTAGGAGTGAGCGCTGATGCCTTAATCTGAGATGGATGATCAGGGATGATAGAGGAGGAGCTAAAGAGGGCAAACAACCATTTTGAATCCTCTCTAGACAGTAGAAAACATAAATATTGAACAAACTAAAAAGCTGAGCATGTCAAAGCATGAATTCAAACTTTACCACTTCATCTGTCCAATTAGAAGCAAAAGAGAGATGTGGAATACATAAACAAACTTACAAGAACATGTAGAGAACACACCATCAACACAACAATCCACAAGAATCCACAATGATGTCTGCAAAACCCTGGCCTTCCTTTTCCTTAAATTGCAGAGATAGATGTACAATATACAATAAAGATTTCTCCCACAAGAGTCCAACCATGAAAATGAGAAAGAGAGAGCATAATATAGACCATCTAACTCCTTTCCCCACCTCTAGGGGTCGAGCTCAGCTTCCTAGGAGCAGTTTGAACTAATTCTAAACTAAGCACTAGATAATAGGCAGTCAAACAACTTGCCTCTATTACTTAGCTAACTCATCCATGCATTAATTATTCACTTTTTACATCAAGGAAGCTTCTAGAAGGGTGAAGAGAGATAAAATCTATCAATGTGCCATGAAAATTATACATTCATCCATCATCTACAAGTAAAAATCATCAACCAAGGTGAAAACAGTGTTTTCTGGCCTGAAAAGTCAAAACTGCCAAATTCAGCGCGAGTGGTCGCGCCCCCTGCTCGAGTGGTTGCGCCCCTTTGCAGCAACTTTTGAGTGGGTTCCACTGGTCCAAATCAGGTGCAAGATGGCTCATTGGAAAGCTTGGTCTGTCTACTTTCCATCCCAAGTGGAATTTCTCGATTTGGAGTTGATTTGACCCCTCAAAAGTCAATTCTCCCAAGGTCACTTTCTGCAACTCAAAAAGTGGGCAGAAAGTCATTTTTTTGATGTATTTTGAGCTTTTGGAGGCTCAAATCTCAAAATCAGGCTTCTCCCAAGTATAGGTAATTTTAGTCTTTGCATACCCTTTCCACAAATGTCAACTTTTTGCAATTCCGAGCAATCCTCACGAGTAGTTGCACTTTTACAGGAGGCTTTCGGAGGCCTTCCCGGTGTCGGAATTGGGTGCAGGATAGCTCGTTGGAAAGGTCTTTGAGTATAATTTCCAACCCAATCATAATTTTTTAATTTGGAGTTGATTTGACCTGTCAAAAATCAAATCTCCCAAGACTGGTCAAAAAGTGCCCAATGAGGCTGCCTCAAGGAAGAGTGCTGTTGCAGTCAACTTTTGAATGCCTTCCTCAACCCCAAATTGAGCTCATGATAGCTCATTGGAAATATATTTGTGTCTAGTTATAATTTTACCCATCAAGAAAGTCATTTGGCCAACCAATCTAGGAGAAAACTTGATTTTCCCAAGGTCACTTCAGAGGTGCCTTTGATTCTCCTAAGGCAACGGTATTCTTGACATTTCTCTCAAACCATGACACCTGTGTAAAAAGTGAAGGAGGTTTTTCTTCCTTGGCATGTTTTGGACAAAAACCTCTCTCATTTTTGCAAAATTAATCTTTGATTTCTCAAAACCATCATTTTAGTGAAACTTGCCCCGATGTGTGAAACAAGGAATTTTGTCGAAATGGAGCGAAATGAAGGGGATAAGGGGCTTCTAAATTCTTGAGGAAATTTTTGGGAGTAGGGAGGGATGTTAGGAATCAGGGGAAAGTGGAATCTCAGAGATTGAGTGAGAGGAAGGGGTTCAAAAGAGTGAAACACAGGCCCAACCTAGAAAATTGCCAGGTTGTAGCTAGAAACTAGGGTTTGCGCAAAAATGAGGAATTTGGCAGATCTAGGAGATGGGAAGTGTTTGATAAGGTATTTTAAGGATAGGGGAAGGTGTATGAACATCAGGAAACAAGTTTTGCTGGTGATTTGACCGTCCAAGAGAAATTGGCTTCAAAACCCTAGGAGAGGGAAATGACCTTGCCTAGGCACAACTGAAGCATGAACAAGGTATCAAATGACCCATTAGACACTGACATGATAATGAAAACCCTATGAATGATGATAGACTCAGCTGGATAGTGACATAGACTGACATTTGGGCAAACCCTAGACCTAATGGCTAGTGACCAAATTTTGCTTGAAGGCTCACTGAAATGACAAAATTTGACCTTGACACTTCAAAATCACTATGTAAGAGCACATTTGATCACTGGAGGAAGGCTATAAAGACTGAAACTAACATGGGGCAACATGGGTCCATGTACCGATGTTGCCTCCAAAAGTGGTAGTACTCAGATATATCTTTCTAACGAGCTATCGTATGCGTCAAACGAAGATCGTAGGCCAAAGTTACAACCCCGAGAAATTGATGTACCAATTTACCCAAATGGGGCCCACAATTTGGCGTTTCATCTTCTAGGGTTAGGTTTTGGGATGTGAAGGGATTTCCATTGTTTCTCAACAATAAATAGGCCTTCGAGCCTCATTGTAACATAGTTTTAGAACAGTTCAGAGGCATGTGGCCGCCACATCTCTTCTCAGAGATAAGCTACCATAGCCCTAGCTGGTTTATTTCCATTTCTGTTTGTAAGCACATTTCAGTATTTTCCATTAATGAAATGAAGTATTATTTCCGTTGTATATCTGTCTTTATGGTTATCTCTGTGTTTTATTGCGTTCCTGTTTAAATCCGGATCATTAATAGAGTATGCATTACAACAAATGAAACAGTTCAGATGTAGAACACAGGTTAATGAAACATGCATTACAAGTGTTAAAGATCAGTCTTACAACAGATACAATACATGTGTGAAAATGTGTTGGCTCTTATTATATAAAAATGTGTAAGTTCTATTAGAGTCAGTATTTTCATACTGCCATTAGAGATCAAAACTCCTCTTTTTATATCATATTAGGGTCCCATTCTGAAATTTTTGTCATTCCACCTAGGTCCTCATTCAAAAAATTACTCATTGATGATATCCCAATTCAAAAAGCCTCACTATCCCTAAAAAATCAATACTTGTTGGCACACCTTCACACCTTCATGTTTTTCTGAGCATATATCAGTCATAAAGTTTCATTTCATCATGTCTTTATGTCAATCAAGTCAACATGGAGTCTGGTCATTCAAGGTCCCATTAGGTCACTAGGTTTCATTTTTCAAGGTCCAATAATACTCCATTTCACTACACAAGGCCTGCAAAAAGTATGAGAGTGAGCAAAATAATATCCCTTTTTCATTTAAAGAGGATTTGCAGACATGTAACCATGGTTGCCCAAGTTCTAATTTTCATTTCAAGTCTGAGTTTTATTTTAGATTGTAATTTTATTCCAAAAACAGAGATGTAATTTATTTTTATTTTTTATGTAATTTTATGTTCACTATATGTAATAAGCATTGTTCCTAAGCTGCCAACTCAAACTCTATATGCCAACTTCATCAAAGAAAATTCAAATGTAAAGAGTGCCAAACTCCAACATCATCAATCTGCATAGAAGAAAATCAAAGTGTAAAAGGTAATTAGCAAAGTTTTCAAGGGTGAATTGAAACATTAGAAAGTGGGTTTTAAAATAAAAAAAAAATCAAATTCAATCAAGTATAAGAACCTTCATAGCATCAAATTCAACTTCATTTGTCTCCTACCATTGGTTGAGCAAACCCCAAGAGAGCATTTCTCAAAATCCTAGGCAAAATTGCAAAACCAGAGCAGGCGTTGCGCACTTCCTTCAGGCCTTCCTTCTGGCATCGTGCACTTCCTTCAGGTGCTACGCACTTCCTTTTGGCATTGTGCACTTCCTTCAGGTGTGATGCTCTTGCCAAAGAGAGGGCACACTTCCTTGTGGCGCTGCTCACTTGTCCAGGAAAGCCAAAAACGCTTCTAAACTTCACCAAATTGCCTCCAAAGCTCCAGCAATGTTGTCTTCAACCTCCAGCAAGTGAGTGATAGATAAATATAGCATTCTTCTTCCTCCTATAGTCATTTCTTATGGTGTTTTGAGGTTTCATTAAAAATTTGGTGTTTTTCTCATATCAAAACCCTAGTATCTCCCTCAAAACCACCATTGCACTCTCAATTCCCAAATTTCATTCCCCTACACTTTCATACCCTTCCCTCATTACAATTCCCTTTCCCTAAACCCTTTATCCCAATACTCTAAACCCTTTATCCCAATACCCTAAGCCCTAGGTGCTACAACTACCTAGGCTCCCAACCCCCAAACTGTAAACAATTTCCCCATCCTAAATTCCATCATATTATTATTCCCTGTCCCCTTCCCCCATTTCATAAATCCCTAACCCATCTCCTTCAATTTATCTTTTCCCATTCCTTATTCCCAAAAACCACATTCCACCAACATCATATCTTCCCAGGGTTTTGACATTAAAACGCCATGGAAGAAGAAGAAAACAAACCATACAGTGAGGTAGAAGAAACGGAGGTGAAGAGACCATACAAAGGGGGGAGAGTACTCATATTTGAGCCAACAGATATCAAGGAAATCTTGGCATCTCCTATGGTTGTGACATGTTTAAAAAATCTTGGCTGTTATGAATTCTGTGAGAAAATACAAAAATTCCAACACCATGCCATGTTGACTAGACTCTTCATATATAACCTCCATGACAACCAAGTTCCTCTAGCTAGTGTCACTTTTACTATATCCACTGCCATTATATCAGCTGCCACTAGGATCCCAAATGTTGGGGAGAAATGGTTCAAGTAAGGTGATTCGGAGAAACATTTATGAGCCTTTCATAAACCAAGGTACAGGAATGAGAAAAAGAGATTTTTTCCTTTTTCTTACCTCCTAGACATATATGCCCCAATGATGAAGATTATTATGAAATAATTTTCATGTGAAGGTAGATTTTCTAGAATTTATTCCTATCACATCTGGCTCTTAATGCATTTCACTAGGGTAAAGATGCTCAATATACCTTACTACCTTTCCTGGAGAATTGATAAGATGGATTTTATTGTCCGAAAAAGAGAGTATGAACATCAGATGAAAAGTCTTTTCCACCATTCCCTCATCAAAATCATAGTCCTCTATCATCTCAATGAACTCAACATTGCATGGATTACCTTCATAGCCAATCCCATATTCATTGATCCATCTATTCAGAATGTTCAAAATGTGCCTTCATCATCTCATCCTTCCACATCCATTCCTCTATCTCATCCCACAGATCATGCATCATCATCAAATCAATCTCCTTCATCATCACCTCCACCATCACCATTTCATGAGCATGTTGAGTCACCTAGCAGAGATGAGATTGGTGAGCCGGAGCAGATTAAGCAGGTTGAGGTCATTAAACCTAAAGGGGCAGATTTGGGCACAATGGTACACATTTATCAGAGAGGCCATAGGCAGGGGTTTTCCCCATATATTGTGGGAGGGGCCTTTCCTTCTTCACCAACAAATCAAGTACACAAAGGCAAAGATAAGATGACAGAGACAGAGATTCAGCATGAGGAGGAGGACCTCCTTGAGTCAGAGCAAGATTTTGACCTGGTTGACCTAGGTGAGCATGATGACAATGATAACACTAGAATTGTCATGAAGGAAAAATATGCACTCATCAGGGAGCTCCAGACCAACTTAGAGAGGTCAAAATATATTATTTAATATTATGAGCAAGAAAACTAGCAGCTTCAAGCCAAACATGATGTCATCGATATTAAGCTCATCAAGGCAAAAAGGGAAGAAATGAAAGCCAAAGCATTGCTTGATGAGGCCTATGATAGGTATGGTGAACCTGAACAAGAGCAAGAACCAAAAAGTAGACCTAGGACTAGAGGGCTGAAAATAGCCCTAGAATTAGAGAGACAAAGGGTGGTTGATCTTGCAAATCATCTCACATGGAATGAGAAATTTTCCATCATGATTAATGAGAACTGGGAGCATTGGCTTGACAAGGTAAACCAACATTTAGAAAATCTCCTAGACAAGGCCAATCAACAAAATGACATTCAGAGAAAGATGGCAAAACATTATGCCAAAAGAGAAAGAAATGCAAGGGCAAAGCTCAAGGTAGCAAAGGCAAAAATTGAAGCTCTAACTCACCAAGAAGAGAAAAAGAAACTTGATATACTTATAGAGGCTTCACTCCAAGCCTAGCCACACCAACATCAACCACTTCACCAATTTTGAAGTATTTTGGCTCATTTTTGCAATTTTTGTCTTTTCTGTGTGTTTTTGGACAATGTTATATCAGCAGTATGGTCAGTAGCACCCTAGGCGCTACGCACTTTTTTGGGGAACTTTTTGAGTAAATGGATACCACCACAAGGAAAAATTACAAACACATCTAAAAATAACCACGTTTCCAACCTTAGTTTGCAAAACTAGCAGGTGAAAAGGGCAAAAAACAAGCAAAAAATCATGTTTCTGCCTCAATTTTGGCCTAGGCGTTGCACACAGACTAGTCTTGGGAGAATCAACTTTTGGAGGGTCAAATCAAGTCCATTTTGGAAACGAAAGGCATATTTGGAAACTAGATAGGACAAGATTTCCAATGAGCTATCCTGGGCTCAATTTGGACACCGAGAAGGCAGTCAAAATCAGCCTGCAAGATGGAGGGTGCACTTGACACTGTGAGGGTGCACTTGATAGAAAGATGGCGCACTTGACCAGTTGCCTGATTTTTCACTATTTTTACCAAATTTGATTTTCATCCTTGGAAATCAAATTTTTACTGATGTAATTGATGTTGTAAATGTAATAATGATGTGGATAAGTTACCTAGGGGTAGATTCATCAAGTAAAAGTTATCATCAAGTCAAATGAATCAATTTCAATGTAATTAGGGAGGAGTCACTTAGAGCTCCCTACACTCTGGGTATCAGTTCATATTTTTGTGGATCTCTTCTTCAACTCAGGGATTCAACCCCTAAGGATGAGAGAAGGTTTTTTAATGTCTATATCTTCCCTTTATTCACTCTTTTCAGAGGTTTGACTTAGTTGGATGTTGTAGTATTGATCAGAGACACTATTGTATCAGAATTTGGTCATCTTTAATATATGAGTTGGAGCTATTTCTTTGGGATGCATGTGGTATGAATGTTTAGCATTTTTTTATCTCTGTTATCATTTGTATGAAATTTTTGTGAGTTAATAAACCATTTCATGTATGTTATATGATCATTTTCAAGTTGATAGGAAGAATACATGTTTGCTCGTGCTCTGTTTTGGGAAAGTTATCATAATTTGTCCATTTTTTCTTCAGTTTAGGAAGAATACATCTCTTATGCTCTTCCTAACTCCTCATTATTCTTAAACCATCTCACCAAATCACCTTTTAAGTGTTAAGCCTTCTACTTACCTTGTCCCTTTGAATGTCTGCAATTATATCTTATTTTCCCTGACCTACCCTCTTTGACCTAATATCCTCATCCAGCAATAGCTCCATCAAATAAAATCAAAACAACCTCTACACTTTATACCTAGCCTAAAACCCTAGTCCATCTAGCCCTCTTGGTTGTGATTCTTTGGAGAGAGCCCTCTTCAGCCTAGTAGGGCTAGCTACCAAGTCAAAATATTGGTCTGTGGTTACCTCAGTTGGACTCTTGCTCAACCTTGGAGATCCGTAGGAGTGATAACATATTGGCGCCGTTGCCAGGGAACGAAAGATTCATTTTCCCTGGGTGTACAACAAGATTCCATTGGAATTTGGACCTCTGGATGATAGGACTAAGTTTCACAAAGGCTGATTCCATAATTGCAGTGTCAAGATTGTAGAGTTTGCTTCGAGGAGACAAACAAGATCAAAATCCAGATCCTGATTCAGTCAAAGATTCTCAGAAGCTTGTTCAAAAAGTGAAGAAGTCCACAATTCACAAGTTCAATCAAACCTCATTCCATTGTTAAGATCTTGATCATTAGCTTCTAAATTTCTTTTTCTTAAATCCATACCTTTGTTTTGAAATTTGAATCCCTCCTTGTGCTGATCAAAGTCTGAAAAATTTTACCTCACATAGTCTTTGACCCTGTTAAGATTCTGGCTCCGAAAAGATATACCGGGTCAAACTCTGACCCAAACCCTCCTTCTCCTGTTGATGATCCTGAAAGATTATTAATAAAACCTAAAATCCTTTTCCTTGAGACTGAAAGCAAAAAATTGGAAAGGACTCCTTCCCTACCAGATCATATACTAAGTGTTGAGGATATTCCTTTTGATATTAAATTCGAGCTATCCTTGTTTCATTCAAATTCTGAGTCATATCTTACAGAGATAGTGTTTGATTCCATAAACATTGATTCCTACTTACCCGCCTCAAAATCTTTGTTTACTCAACCTTCTGTGAAATCCTAGTTTTCACAATTTGAGCACAAGATTTGGTCTAATTTTGATAAACTTCAAATCCTAGCTGATCAACTTCAAATTACTGCAGAAAAATCCTATATCTAGTATCAGCTTGAAAGCTTATCTTCTACCATACCCTCTACTACACCTCCAAAAACATCTGTATCTGTACCTCCATCTTCATCCCAACCAACACAACCCATTGTAGTTCTCGTACACCCTCCCCCAGTAGTCATGGTGAGATTTTCTCCCTTAGTATTTCCTGCTCAGTTGGCAGATTTACCTTTGACCTATGGCCAGAGACTTCCTCTTTTTGATGGCAGCCTAAGAATCACAGCACAGCAACATATTGACAAAATGGTTGATTTCATTGATTTAGAGGAGGTTGATGCTGATGATGCCAAAATGAGACTAATAGCTCAAAGTTTTTTTGGAGATGTGAAAAAATGGTTCTGTAGTTTGGCACCTGGCTCCATTGATACTTCTCAGAGGCTAAACAAGTTGTTCTTAGCCCGGTGGCAGGAAAAGAAAAATCCATTGCAGATTTTGGCAGAATACAATACATTGAAGAGGAATCCAAATGAGATGGTTCAGGATTTTACTATAAGGTTCAATCAGATCTACAATTCCATTCCAAATAACATGAAACCTCCACCTGATTTGGCACTTCAACACTATCTGGATTCCTTTGATCTGGAGATGGCTTATCAACTAAGGGAAAGAGATCCTGCAACTTTGGAAGAAATGCAGGATAATGCAGTGAGCGTGGAAGAAAATTTGATGATTAAAAAGTCTTAGTTAAAACATGAGAAACCAGAGAAGAAAGTAACAATTAAAGAGGAACCTTCTTCTTCCACCAATCTTAAACTAGTCACACTGATCAAAACTACAGAGAGGATGGTCAATCGAATGATAAATTCAGATAGACAGTTGGAGCCACAAGTCAGAAATCCGAATTTCAGAAACCAACAACAGCCTTAGTACAGGATAAAACAAAGAGATCATAGAGCTCTCGAGGCATCAACATCTCAGCAAAAAATTCAGATACCCTTGCAGCAAAATTATGCTCAAGGAGAATTAGATGATGAAACATACCTGATTGTCGAGGAAAACCACTTCTTCAGGGAAGATTACCATCCCATTTTCTTGATTGAAAATGAGGAGTATATCGAGAAGACAGAAGAACCCAAAGATGAAGACTACATATTGGCGAATGACTATGCATTGGAAACCCAATCAGATGATTATCAAAGAGGATACTTGAATGCACTCAGCTCTCAGCAGAAGCAATATTCCTTGAGAAACAGGGATGTCCCAATCACTCCCATTCAGAAAAGTACATCCCAGCAGAAAGATACCTAAACAGAAGACAAATCCTCAAGATAATCAAAGTAAATGTAAAGAGCTAGTAGCAACTAACCAAAACAAAGTAAATCAGCCATCTACAAGAAATCCAAACAAGGAACATGATAGTTAGAAGAAGGATCATACATCAAAAGATCAGCCCAAGAAGAGAGACATCATCCAAAGAGAGGTAGATAAATCTGGCTCATTCAATCTAGAAACTAAAATTTCAAAGTTGAAAGTGTCAATCCTTCTTATTGAACTAGTCAAAAATAGCCATTACAAGTCTGATATAGTTAAAACGCTGAAATTTTATCCTTTGTCTGACATGGTTAATGTTGAAGATGACCAACCTGAATTAATTTTTGGTCCAATCATAGATGGTCAGTCAGAAGATAGTGAGGTTCCTTCTTTTTACCTGAGTTTAACAATCCACTAGTGCACTCTTCATAACTCCATGCTTGACTCCAAAGCCTCCCATAACTTAATGGCCAGAGTTGTCATGGAAAATTTTGGTCTAGATATAACTCGTAAATACCATGACTTGTACTCTTTTGATTTTGGTAAGGTCCTTTGTCTTGGTCTAATCAAATATTTGGTAGTATCCCTGGACCAAATCCCGCCAAAGAATTTCTTAATGGATGTGGTGGTAGCTGATATACCACCATGGTTTGGTATGTTATTGTCAAGGTATTGGGGAGCGAAACTAAGAGCCACACTGCAGTTAGACTTCTCCTATGCCACCATCCCGATTTTTGGGAAATTGTGGAAATTGTACCGAGAAACCAAAATAAAATTCATTATAACTAGCAAGGAGAGGCTGAATAATCATCCTATTGATCCGAATTGGATCCATAGAAGACTGTCAAAGAACCATGATTGTATCAGGTCAAACAAATCTCTAAATAATTCCAGATCAGCGATAAAAAACACCCTGAACCAGTGGCAATGGCATCCAGTGTGGAACGACGAGGACCTCGGTCAAAGCACACTGACCGAGGCCCATGGAGACTACGCGGGAGGCCGAATTAGCCCTTGGGAGCCCCGGATCAGGAAACGAAGGTGATTTTTGATGCACGATTAGTGCCTAATCATGCATCGATGGGAAAACAGGGCCAAAATGGAAAGCCTAAGCACTCGTTCGCGTGGGGGAACCGGAGGACCGCAGGCGGAAAAAGGAAAAGCGCTAAATGTACAAGGCGGGACCCATGCTCTGGAAAACCAGTGGTTTTGATCGGGGCGCCCTTAAACGGTAAGAGGTTTTGGATGAAAGCAGAGCAATTCCATACAATGATCGATGCATGGTATGCGGAGGTGAGAGAAAACTGCCATTTATCGCGAGTTATCAGTCGAGCAAGTCAACCGCACGAAACGTGCGTATGGTGTCGGATCTGGAGGGCCCAGATCGGACGGCTGAGATCATGCCCGATGGGAAGAAGCTGAATCAGCAGGGAATTAAGCCATGTTTTAAAGGGATTTGAAATTCATTTGACCGCCATGGTGGAGGAAGAATGCATCCATGACGTAACTGATGAAACAAACTGACAAAGCATGCTGGCGCCGTTAAGAGGAGGACAAGTGGCCACTCCCTGAGCATTCATGATGATGCCAAATAGGGAACTCCAAGCGCAGCTTTAGAAGGGGAAGAGACAGAGGCAAAAGAGGAACCGAATAGGCATAGGGATTGAATGGCTAAAGCCATGAACAAAGGTAGTTGAATCAGTGCAAGTAGAGTTGAGTAAGTCGAAGTCCAAGAGACGAAGAGAGACAAAGAAAGGAACCAGAATCCTGAGAGGAGGAAGGAATACAGAGAACAGTAAAGCAGAGCAGAGGAGATAGAGGGCCGAGCTGATCAGCAGCAGAATCGAGCACTAGAGAGTTTGAAGATTCAAGCCATCCCATAGAGGAATCTGTCCAGACTGAGCATCACATTTGGCTCTTTCCACTGTAGACCAAAAGGTCACAGAGCTGGTAGGAGGAAGAAGAGTCTGTGTACTCCAATGGCTTGGGGAATCCAAGGACCACCCTGCCAAGCAAAACCTACTTCAGGTGAACTCACATTGAGTCCCTGTATTGTAAATTCTCTGCCCAAAGGCACAATAAAACAAGGCCACCACTGAAAGCTAGACCGGAGACGTAGCCTTGGAGAAAAGGATGAACTCCTTATTAAAATTGCTTGTGTCTTTGTGTTTGCTTACTGTATTTCCCTACTGTCTCTCCATTTTATTTTCTGTGTATTGGCAATCTGATCGATCTGTTGCTTCAATAACATAGAACACACACTAGCACATGAGTCTATAATACCTTAGTTTAATAAATCTTTAACTGATGTCACTCATAGGGTGAATATCAGATCAAGTGGTATCAGAGCTCTAGGTTGTAAGGTTAGACAAGCTTGTGTTGGTTTAGCTGTGAATGCTCACAAGATCAAAGCTCAAATTAGGAGAAGGAGTGTTGGTGGAAACTAATCCTAAAATTGGGAGAGTCTATTCTCAAAAGACAATGTCAGAAGAAGGTTCTGTAGGGCCAGACCCTCAATTCATAGAGAGTTTCCTAGTTATAAAGTCTATGGTTGAATAAATGTACAGAGACTTTAGAAAGAAAAAGGTGGAAGATGCATCAAGCTCTAAACAAGATAAAGAAGAAGATGAGTCTCACTTCCATGACAACTCCAAAGGAAAGGGGAAAGAGGAAAGCTTTCTCACACCTCCTAATAGCTCTGTGCATAATAAGAAAGCATCTTTGGTTAAGTTAGATGTTAAATTTGATTTGCCTATATATGATGGAGAGCTAAATGCTAAAAATTTGGACAATTGGATTAGACAAATTGATGTGTATTGCAGAGTACAGAACATAAACTCAGACAAGAGTAAGATTCAGCTGGCAAGCCTAAGCCTAAGAGGCACTGCCTTGGTTTGGTGGGAAGGTAGAATCCAAGCTGATATGAAAAGACATGGTAAGACCATCTCTGTCTGGAGTGACTTTGTTTCTGCAATCAAAAAGCAGTTCTATCCATTGGCCTACATGCAACAAGCCATGATGAGTTGGCAAACTCTTCGACAGTTGAAGGGGCAAAGTGTGCAAGGGTATACTCAAGAATTCAGAAAGAGAGCAGTGATATTGGGTATCTCATTAAACTCACCAGAGACTCTTTTTAAGTACATTGGTGGTCTACACAGCTACATGAGGCATACCATCCTCATATTTAATCCCACTAGTATAGATGAGGTATCTGTACAAGCTACTCATATAGAAGCTAGAGGAAAGAATGGAAATCCAGAAGTTGGGGGACCATCCCAACCCACTGTAAGCAAGAGCAAGGAGAAAAGAAAATAGAAGTGGAAAGAAATGAAGGCTAACACTACACAGAAAGACAAAGCTTCATGCACTTATTGTAAAAAGGAGGGGCATGATGATGAGCATTGTTGGATTCTGCATCCGGAGTTGAGACCTAAGAAGTCTAAGCACAAGAAGAAGAAGACAGCTGCAGCTATTCAGAAAGATTTGGGGTCAGACTTGGGAGATGAAGCAACTATAGTAGCCACAAGTATAAAAGGTAAGAATTCTAAAGCATCTACTAGTAATTCTGCTCAATCTGTTATTAATGAAGAAAATGAGAGAAAAAGACATGAGCTTTTCCATATTCGAGTTATTTCCAAAAGTCAAAAGATTGATATTTTGTTTGATAGTGGCTCACAAGTAAATTTGATTTCTGAAGAAATTGTAAAGAAATTGGGATTAGCAACTACACCTCACAAGAAACCATACCCATTAGGATGGTTGAATGATAAAGCACAACTACAAGTGACTAGACAATGCAAACTCTAGTTTTCTTTTGGGTCAGCATTTGTAGATGAGGTTGAGTTAGACATAATTCCTTTGGATATATGTGGAATTGTTTTAGGAAGTCTGTACTTGTATGATAGAAAGGCTATTTTCTATAGATCTGAGAACAAGTATCTACTTGTTAAAGATGGAATCGAATACGTTGTAAGAGCTCATAAGCTCAAGAATAATTACACTCTCATAAACTCAGGATAGATGAAAAGAATGATTAATTCATGCAAACAATTCTTACTGATGGTTGTAAAGGAAAAGAAACCTGATAAAACCAATGCATTTGAGGGTTGTAATGCTGAACATCAAGCTGATATAGAAAAGGTTGTTTCAGAGTATGATGCCTTATTTCAAGAACCTAAAGCTCTACCACCCAAAAAGGGAATAGTACATGATATTATTTTGTAACAAGATGTTCCATTGCCTAACATTGGGATGTATAGGGTGTTTGCTTTAGACAATGCTGAAATCAAGAAGCAGGTGTGGGAGTTGCTCGAGAAGGGCTTCGTTAGGCCTAGCACATCACCATGTGGGTCACCAATCGTTTTGGTGAGAAAGAAAGATGGCTCATGGAGAATGTGCATTGATTACCGAGCATTGAATAAGATAACAATAAAAAATCGTTATCCCCTTCCTCGCATAGATGATCTTCTAGATCAATAAAAAGAAGCTTTTTATTTCACCAAGCTGGATTAGCACAGTGGATAGCATCAGGTCAGGGTTGCAGAGAAAGATGCATGGAAGACTGCTTTCAAAACAAAGCAGGGATTGTATGAATGGCTGGTTATGCCTTTTGGCTTGACCAATGCTCCTGCTACTTTCATGAGATTAATGAATGATGTACTCAGACCTTTTCTTGATGATGTTGTTATTGTGTATTTGGATGACATTCTGATTTTTAGTAAAATGTGGGAAGAACATTTAAAGCATGTTAAGCAAACATTGGATGTTTTGAAAAGAGAAAATTTTTATGTTAAACTCTCCAAATGTGAACTTGACAAAACATCTCTAAACTACTTGGGTCATATAGTAGGGGGAGGTGAATTGAAAATAGATCCCTCTAAAGTGGCAATCATTGTGAACTGGCCTAAACCTAGGTCTACTACAAAAGTGAGAAGCTTCTTAGGAGCAGCACAATATTGGAGGAAGTTCATTCCTAACTTCTCCTCGATTGCAGCTCCCTTACATGATTTAACAAGATTGAATAAGGTGTTTCAGTGGGGAGGCAAACATCAGAAAGCCTTCGACACCTTGAAAGAAAAAATTAGTACAGCACCTGTACTAGCACTACCTGATTTACAAAGACCATTTGAGATCCAAACTGATGCCATTGATTATGCCATGGAAGCAGTGTTGACACAGCACGGTAAACCCATATGTTATCATTCTGAGACTTTTAATCCTGTAGTAGTTAACTATCCTACATATGATAAAGAATTGTATACATTAGTTCAAAGTGTGAAAAAGTGGAAACATTACTTAATGGGAAAAGAGACAGTAATACATACTAATCATCAACCACTTCAATATCTACAGTCCCAAACTAAGTTGCAACAATCAAGACATTACAAATGGATGGGTTTTCTACAACAGTTTCATTTAGTCATCAGATATAAAAAGGGCATACAAAACAAGGTTGCAGACATGTTATCGAGACCCATTATAAATGCATCTACCATACTCAAGCATAATTCTGTGCTACATGAAAGCTACATAGAACAATATGCTCAGGATATGGACTTTAAAGATGTATATGCAACTTTGAGTCAAGGCAAAAGAGTAGAAGAATTGGACTATAATATAAAGGATGGACTCTTATAGCATTGTGGGAAACTCTACATTCCACAAACTGGGAGGATAAAGATAATTAGGGAAGCACACACTTCTCTGATATCAGGGCACTTTGCGGTAAGTAAAACAGTTGCACAGCTGCAAAGATTCTGCTATTGGGCAAAAATGAATAAGACAGTTTCTATGTATGTAAGAGGGTGTTCTATGTGTGCTAAAAGCAAGCCCAGCAATAGAAAACTAGGCTTGTACACTCCATTGCCAGTCCCTTCTCACCCTTGGGAAATTATTTCCATGGATTTTGTTGGAGGACTGCCTAAATCTAGGAAAGTTCATGATTATCTATATGTTGTTGTGGATAGGTTCAGAAAAATGTGTATTTTGATACCTTGTAGTAAACAGATTACAGCTGAACAGACTGCAAAATTGTTCTTTGAACATGTATGGGTTCATTTTGGATTACCCACTTCCATTGTATCTAATTGAGACACCCGATTTGTGGGGAAGTTTTGGTCGAGTCTGTGGGAACTGATGGACACCAAGTTGAAGAAAAGCACAGCTTTTCATCCACAAACAGATGGCCAGATAGAAGTAGTAAATAGGACAATGATCTAGTTACCGAGAGGTTATTGCAGCAAACATCCTAAGCTTTGGGATGAACACTTGTGTTATGTGCAACATGCTTACAATAGAGCCAAACACTCTTCTACACAGAGATCTCCTTTGAGTCTTGTTTTGGTTTCATACTAAGGTCTCCTTTAGATTTTCTCTTTGGTAAATACACCATGGTTGAAGGACATAGTGATGTGGACAAGGCAACTAGGTTCATTGAACAGATCCAGGAGATCCACCAGGCAGTACAGGAACAGCTGGAAAAGAGCCAGGCCAAGTACAAGGCTAGGCATGATAAGCATCGGACGGAGCATAGTTTTCAATTTGGAGACCAAGTATGGTTGTACATCAGCAAGGACATGATGCAAGGTGAAGGTAAAAAGCTAAAGCCTATTAGGTATGGACCTTTCAGGATACTTGAAAGGATTGGTGAAAATGCTTTTCGCCTTGATTTACCAGCTTACATGCACATCTACTCAGTCGTAAATGCAGATTGCTTGAGATTGTTTGAACATTCAATGATTGAGGACCCTGAAGAGAAAAGTCAATTGCCTTCTATTGATGACCTGCTACCTGAATATATTAATGAGTTGTAGGAAGACACAGTGCTAGACAGGAAGGTGAGAACGACGCGCAGGGGAGATGTTGAGTACCTCAGGATTGGGCTCAAAGGTTCGAAGCCAAGTAGTGCAAAGTGGATTGAGATTGGACAGATGAGAAAACAGTATCCTCACTTATTCGATGCTTAAAAACCAACTTTTGGTGGTCCAAAAGCTTTTTCAGTGGGAAGGCCGTGATCCGAATTGGATCCATCGAAGACTGTCAAAGAACCATGACTGTATCAGGTTGAACAAATCTTTAAATAATTCTAGAACAGCGATCAAAAACACTCAGAACCAGTGGCAATGGCATCCAACATGGAACGACGAGGACCTCGGTCAAAGCGTGCTAACCGAGGCCCATGGAGATTGCGCAGGAGGCCGAATTAGCGCCTGGGAGCCCCGGAGCGGGAAACAAAGGTGATTTTTGATGCGTGATTAGCGTCACTGGGCGAATAAGGCCAAAATGGAAAGCCCACGCACTCGGTTGTGTGGGGGAAACGGAGGACAGCAAGTGGAAAAAGGAAAAGCGCTAAACTTATAAGGCGGGACCCACACTCTGGAAAACCGGTGGTTTTGATCGGGGCACCCTTAAACGGTAAGAGGTTTTGGACGAAAGCGAAGTGATTCCATACAACGATCGACATGTGGCAGGTGGAGGTCAGAGAAAACCATCGTTGATCGCACGCTATCAGTTGAGCAAGTCAACCGTACGAAACATGCGTATGGCATCGGATCTGGAGGGCCCAGATTAAACGGCTGAGATCGCGCCCGATGGGAAGAAGTAGAATCAACAGGGAATTAAGCCGCGTTTTAAAGGGATTTGAAATCCATTTGATCGCCATGGTGGAGGAAGAACGCATCCACGACGTAACTGAAGAAACGAACCGACGAAGCATGCTGGCTTCGTTTAGAGGAGGAAAAGTGGCCACTCCCTGAGTGTTCATGATGATGCCAAAAAGGCAACTCCAAGCGCAGTTGTAGAAGGGGAAGAGACAGAGGCGGAAGAGGAACTGAACATGCATAGGGATTGAATGGCTAAATCCATGAACAGAGGCAGTCGAATCAGTGGGAGTAGAGTTGAGTAATTCGAAGTCCAAGAGATGAAGAGAGATAGAGAAAGGAACTAGAATCTTGAGAGGAGGACGGAATCCAGAGAACAGTAAAGCAGAGCAGAGGAGACAGAGAGCCGAGCTGATTAGCAACAGCATCAAGCACCAGAAATCTTAAAGATTCAAGCCATCCCATAGAGGAATCTGTCCGAACTGAGCATCACATTTGGCTCTTTCCACTGTAGACCAGAAGGTCATAGAGCTGGTAGGAGGAAGAAGAGTCTATGTACTCCAGTGGCTTGGGGAATCCAAGGACCACCCTGCCAAGCAAAACTTGCTTCAGGTGAACTCACATTGAGTCCCTGTATTGTAAATTCTCTACCCAAAGGCACAATAAAACAAGGCCACCACTAAAAGCTAGACTGGAGATGTAGCCCTAGAGAAAAGGATGAACTTCTTATTAAAGTTGTTTGTGTCTCTGTGTTTGCTTATTGTATTTCTATGTTGTCTCTCCATTTTATTGTTTGTGTATTGGCAATCTGATCGATCCATTGCTTCAATAACATAGAACACACACCAGCACATGATTCTGTAATACCTTAGTTTAATAAATCTTTAACTGATGTCACTCATAGGGTGAATATCAGATCACCTATAAATGTTGTACATACAGATTTAGAATCATTATTTTATATAATGATAGTGGTTTGAATGATGTAGACTGTCAGCTTATAGAAATAAAGGATGTACCATAGATTTCTGATTGTATAAGAATAGTTTTAGATCAGGGAAAAGAAAATATGCCAAATTCATCACAATAGCCATTAGACAAGGCAGAGAAAGGCTCAGAACTTCTATCATAAAAGCTAATGGAAAATTCAAAAAATCATGAATAGAAAGTTCAGAAAGTTGAGCCAAATTAGAAGCTAGATTTACAGCCCTTGGAAGAGGAGCATGGTCTTTGGACCATGGACTTTGATGGTGCTCTTGGGAAAGATGGGGCACGCATTGGCATTTGGATCCAAAGTCTACATCATTAGCAAGGTGAGGTCCCTTAGAATGTTATATTATGCTCATACAAGTTAGCTTTTTATTGCACTAACAATGAGGCGGAGTACGAAGCACTGATCACAGGCTTAAATATCTTGAAAAAATTGGGTGCACGAAGAATTTCTGTGTATGGTGATTCAGAACTTGTGATCAAGCAAGTTAAAGGTGAATATCAAGCTCACCATCCATGAATGAGACAATATAGGAATGTTGTTTTAGATATTTTGAGAATGTTTCCTAAATATACACTTTCAGTTGTACCAAGGAGTCAGAATCTTATGGCAGATTCATTGGCTACAGCTACAAGCAATTTCAAAATCCCCATCTTTTCAAATTGGAAACTTGAAATTCATGTAAATCATCGGCCCTCTGTTCCTGAGAATTTGCGATATTAGCAAGTATTCTAGGATGACGAACAAGTAAATAACTTGATTTAGAGTGAAGGAGAGTTTGAGAATTGTTCTATGGATGAAGTTTATGACAAGGATGATCAAGTCATTGAGGCAGCTCAAGTTGATATACTACAACTAAAGGACAACAATATTCTGAAATGTCTTATACCTTTGGAAGATTTTTTTGATCGAGATGATGTAGCAAGGAAGCCCACTTTGGTTCCTACAGAGAAAGGTGTCGAAGCGAACAACAGACAAACCAAAAATGATAAAGCTATCCAAATCATTATCTCCAGAGGTTAAAGAGAAATATATTCATTTATTGTCTGAATTTTCTGATATTTTTGCGTGAGATTATGCAAACTTAAAGGAGTATGACAAGAAAATAATTCAGCATACTATCCCAATTAAACCTGATCAAAATCCATTTAGCCAAAAGCTAAGAAGGATTAACCCAAGGTTTTTGCCATCCATAGAGAAAGAAGTTAACAGACTTTTCAAGGCGGGTGTAATTGTTTCTATCAGATTTTCCAATTGGATATCAAATCTAGTTTTGGTGAGAAAGAATACCGGAGAAATAAGGCTCTACATAGACTTCAGAAACTTAAATGAATTATCTATGAAAGATAATTATCCACTTCCCAAAATGGGCCATATCCTTTAGAGAGTAGTTGGCACTTCCTGAATGTCACTACTGGATGGCTACTCCGGTTACAATCATATTTTAGTGCATGAGGATGATCAGGACAAGACATCATTTACATTCAAATATGCAAAAATGCCATTCAGTCTCAAAAATGCAGGGGGCACTTTTCAACGTGCCATGGACATAACCTTTGCCAATGAAAAGGATTTTTTCTTGGTTTTATATTTAGAGGATGTAACAGTATTTTCACATTCAGATGATGAGCATTTGCATCATTTAAGAGTCATTTTCCAGACATGCAGAAAGTTCGAGATCTCTCTCAACTCGAAGAAGAGTTTATTTTCCACTGAGGAAGGAAAACTTCTCGGTCACGTCATCTCAAAGGAAGGCATGCGGATTGACCCTTCACAAGTAGAAGCCATTCAGCAAATTGATTTCCCTCACAGCAAGAAATAAATCCAATAATTCAATGGTAAGATGAATTTCTTGCGCAGATTCATTCCTAATTTGGTTGAACATCTTAGAGAGATGACAAATATGTTCAAAACGGATAATGATGTAAAGTGGTCCGAAGAAGCCTGCAAGTCCTTTCATGCAGTAAAGCTTGCCTTGACCACTGCCCCTATTTTAATCAGTCCTAATTACTCCATTGATTTCATAATATTCTCTTTTGCTTCTGAGCATACCATGGCAGCAGTATTGATGCAAAAAAGAAATAAAACCGAGATACCAATAGCATTTTTCAGTTGCAATATTAGGGATGCAGCCCTTAAGTGCAACATCATAGAGAAACAAGCTTTGGCTTTGGTAAACGCAGTGAAAGACTTCAGAATTTAAATTTTACATTCACATACTCTTTCTTATGTGCCTAATGTAAGAGTAAAAGAATTTCTCGTGCAAAATGACTCAGAAGGTAGAAGAGGTAGGTGGATAGCAGCATTATTAGAATATGACCTTGAGATCAAGCCTACCAAGTTGATCAAGGGTCAAAGCTTAGCCAAGCTCATGGCTGAGTAAAATCTCCATGCTCTAGATATCAACCTAGTAGTAGCATTGTCTGATAATCAAGAAGAAGTAGATCTCATTCAGGTATCTAATATCTTTTTATCATATTCACGATATTATGATATTATGTTTTTCAACATCTAAATCCCCCTCCAAGCATGTCTAAGGCTAAGAGTAGGTCATTGAAGCTAAAGGCTTCTAAATATTGCATTATGGACAACGCACTTTATTGGAAAGATCCTAGAGGTGTGTTTCTGAATTTTCTTACCAAAGATTAGTCTAAAGAGGTAATAAATGACTTCCACAAAGGATATTGTGGGGGCCACTTGTACTGGAAGACCATAGCCAACAAAGTAATAAGAGCAGGTTACTATTGGCCTACACTTTTTTCAGATATCTACAAGGCAGTGATGAGTTGTCACGAGTGCCAAGTTTTTCAAGGTAAAAGAAAACTTCTTCCTTTGCCTCTACAATCTATATCGGTTCATGCACCTTTTCAGCAGTGGGGCCTAGATTTCATAGGCGAAATTAACCCATCATCATTCGCTCAACACAAGTGGTATTGACAACTACAGACTATTTTACTAAGTGGATCAAAGTGATTTCAACCATTCATGAAACAAATTCAGCTATCATTTAGTTTTTAGAAACTAATATCTTGTATTGTTTTGGTTGTCCATAAGATCATCACTAACAACGTAGCAGCATTCAATTCTAAAAAGATGATTGAATTTGTGACAAATATAACATCAAGTTGGGACATTCGACAACATACTATCGGCAAGGAAATGGTTTGGCAAATTCCTCCAATAAATGCTTAATCAACATCATCAAGAAAATGTTGGAGGCCAACAAAAAGAATTGGCACAAAAATTTGATCAATGCATTGTGGGCAGATTGGGTGAGTAGTAAGAAATCTATTGGAATTTCTCCTTTTCAAATAGTGTATGGAGAAGACACTATCTTTCCTTCATCATTAGCAGTCTTGGTCATGAAATTGTTACAAGAAGCAGGAAGTGAAGAGAATGATATACAGCACCAGATCAGTCAAATGATTCACCTACAACAAACATGAGATGAGGTATTTCAGAACACCTCTAAGCTCCATGATAAGATAAAGAAAATCTATGACCGGAAAACAAAGGAGGATGACTTTAAAATTGGAGATGTGGTACTCCGTTGGGATGCCAGAAACGAGGACAAGGGTAAGCATGGTAAATTTGAAAATTTGTGGAAAGGCCCTTATAAGATTTCAACTTTCCGAGGGAAAAATGCTTTCATGCTAGATGAGATGAATGGAGAACCATGCTTAGGAGGACCAGTCAATGGTAGGCTCCTTAAGCACTATCTTTTCTTAAATATGCTTCTCATAAATTTCTCAATTTCATTGTAAATAACAGTTTAAATTTCTGCAAGTGTGAAGTAGAGAATCACTAGAGTTCAGATCCTGAAGTGAAGGCCATGGAGCTTCACTAATTTTCTGCCATTTTCAAAGTTCAGTTGTCAGTTAAGTAAGTCAGTATTGAGTCATTTTTCAGTCGATTTCAAGTTAGTTTCGAGTCAGTTTGTGTTATTTGAGTTGTCAACATTTAGTCATGCATTTCAATTGAAGTTTGTGACCGTATTGGACCACATGGTTAGGCACTTGGCCTATGGTGTTCTTGAAACCTCCAAGGAGTTGCCATCCCCAATAAGGGCGATGTTAGAGTCAGTATTTGCATACTGCCATCAGTGATCAAAACTCCCCTTTTTATATCATATTAGGGTCCCATTCTAAAATTTTTGTCATTCCGCCTAGGTCCTCATTCAAAACTTTACTCATAGATGGTAGCCCAAGTCAAGAAGCTGCACTCTCCCTCAAAAATCAATACTTGCTGACCCACCTTCATGTCTTACTGAGCATATATTAGTCATAAAATCTCATTTCATCATGTCTTTATGTCATTCAAGTCAACATGGAGTCTGGTCATTCAAGGTCCCATTAGGTCACTAGGTTTAATTTTTCAAGGTCCAATAATACTCCATTTCATTACACAAGACCAGCAAAAAAGTATCAAAGTGAGAAAAATAATATCCCTTTTTCATTTAAAGAGGATTTGCAAACATGTAACCATGGTTTCCCAAGTTCTAATTTTCATTTCAAGTATGAGTTTTATTTCAGATTGTAATTTTATTCCAAAAACAGAGATGTAATTTATTTTTATTTTTTATGTAATTTTATGTTCACTATATGTAATAAGTATTGTTCCTAAGCTACCAACTCAAACTCTATATGCGAACTTCATCAAATAAAATTCAAATGTAAAGAGTGCCAAACTCCAGCATCATCAATCTGCACAGAAGAAAATAAAAGTGTAAAAGGTAATTAGCAAAGTTTTCAAAGGTGATTTGAAACATTAGAAAGTGGGTTTTAAAATCAAAAAATCAAATTCACTCAAGTATAAGAGCCTTCATAGCATCAAATTCAACTTCATTTGTCTCCTACCATTGATTGAGCAAACCCCAAGAGAGCATTTCTCAAAATCCTGTGCGAAATTGCAAAAATAGAGCAGGCATTGCACACTTCCTTCAAGTGCTACGTGCTTCCTTCTGGTGATGTGCACTTCCTTCAGGTGCTACGCACTTCCCTCTAGCGTTGCACACTTACTTCAGGTGCTACGCACTTGCCAAAGAGAAGGCGCACTTCCTTCAGGCGCTGCACACTTGCCAAAGAGAAGGTGCACTTCCTTATGGCATTGCTCACTTGTCTAGGAAAGCCAGAAACGCTTCAATACTTCACCAAATTGCCTCCAAAGCTCCAGAAATGTTGTCTACAACCTCCAGAAAGTGAGTAATAGATAAATATAGCATTCTTCTTCCTCTTACATTTTTGAGGTTTCATTAAAAATTTGGTGTTTTTCTCATATCAAAACCCTAGTATCTCCCTCAAAACCACCATTGCACTCTCAATTCCCAAATTTAATTCCCCTACACTTTCATACACTTCCCTCATTACAATTCCCTTTCCCTAAACCCTTTATCCCAATACCCTAAGCCTTAGGTGCTACAACTACATAGGCTCCCAACGCCCAAACTGTAAACAATTTCCCCATCCTAAATTCCATCATATTATTATTCCATGTCCCCTCCCCCATTTCATAAATCCATAACCCCATCTCCTTCAATTTCCCTTTTCCCATTCCTTATTCCCAAAAACCACATTCCACCAACATCATACCTCCCTAGGGTTTTGACATTAAAACACCATGGCGGAAGAAGAAAATAGACCATACAGTGAGGAAGAAGAAATAGAGGTGAAGAGACCAAACAAAGGGGGGAGAGTACTCAGATTTGAGCCAAAAGATATCAGGGAACTCTTGGCATCTCCTATGGCTATGACATGTTTCAAAAAAAATTATTAGGTCCCTATAATACTAGTGATTACCCCATTACTTTTGTCAGTGTATCTCTTATTGTCATTGTTGTGACCTTATTGTACCCATATTGTTATTATTGTGCACCCCAGAAGCCCACTATTGTTATTTATGTGGCCTTATATTATTATGGTTAGGTCGACTTGGGTTATATTGTGACCCCTTAGACTCCTATATATAGAAAGGAGTTTTTGTCATTTAAATAATCTAAGAATTGTTCATTTGTGTAATGTAAAGGAGATTTCCCCCTCGAAGAAGCTTATTTCTAAGGCGTTCATCTATCTTTTCTATCTTTTTGTGAGCTGGTTTCCTAACATTTGGTATCAGAGCGTTGGATTCTAAGGTTTTGCTGTGCCAAACAAGTCATCGTGGCATTTTCGCTATAACTTTTTTTCTGCAACATCTCAGAATATTAAAAAAAAAAAACCATTTCCGAAGACATCACGCAGAACCTTGGGTCCACATTTCAGATCTTTTCGCACTATAGGTTTAGAGATATGATCTGAGGAAGTTAGGGTTTCTGCAAGCTCTAGAATTTAATCTAAAACAAGTCATCATGGAATTTTCACTATAACTTTTTTTCTGCGATGTTTCAAAAGCAAAAAAAAAAAAAAAAAAACATTTGAGAAGAAATAGGGATAAATCTTGGGTCTGAATTTTAGATCTTGTCTCACTATATTTTTGGATATATAATCTGAGGAAGTTGGGCCTTCTACAGGCTCCTGAATTACATCCCAAACAGGTGACCTTGTGAAAATCGTCATAACTTTCTCTCTGAGCATCAATTTGCAATTCCACAAGAAGTTACGAGAAGAGGACGACATGTAGTTTTATGTGTATCTGTTTCAAGTCCTAAGGTCAAAACAATGATACCTGGAACTTCATACAAGTTCACTCTTGTGAAAAGGTATATAATCAGGTCATCTTTGGAGATTGTGCATAACGTTTTCTTCAAGAATCCAATTTTGATCAGACTGGTGGCATTGGAAAGAGGACGTAGAGAGCTACCATAGGTCCGAATTTCAGAACTGGAAGATCAGAAATTACAGAGATACATCAGATTCAATATCGAGCGCCTACAAAGTGAAAAAAGGTGTGTATTTTTTTAAATATTTGCATAATCTTGGTTTGAAAAATTAGTTTGAAGGAATTCAAAGGGCATAGTGAAGCATTATTATCGGTAATTGATGCCCCGAAGAAAGAAAATGGAAACACCTAGTAAACAACTTGAAAGCTCTAGCATGACTCATGAAGAAGAGGAAGAAATGCTACATGATATATCAAAATTACGAGACCAAGTGCAACAAATGTCACTCTCACAAAAGCTAACAGAAGCTAAGATAAATGGCGTGGAATCTAAGATAAATGGAATGGAAGCTAAGATGAATGGCATGGAAGCTAAGATGAATGGCATGGAAACTAAGATGGATAGCATGGAAGCTAAGATGGATGGCATGGAAGCTAAGATGGACGGCATGGAAGCTAAGATGGATGGTATGAAAACATTGCTACTAGAAAGGCTTCCTAATGGAAAAAATGTAGGAGAGGAAACTCATAATGAGAACAAAGGGAATGTTAATCATGATTTGAAGAATGACAACATGGAAGATTTGAAGAAAGACATTAAAGGATTAAAGGAAGGTTTGACAAAGTTGCTACAAGAAAGGCTTCTTAATGGTAAAAATGTTGTAGAGGAAACTCATGATGAGAACAAAAGAAATGTTAATCATGATTTCATAGACTCTAACATTGGAACAAAGACCCACCATGTTCCAAAGATCGATATGAGGAAGTTTGATGGCAAGGATCCCGTAACATGGATACTACAGATGGAGAAATTTTTCGATCTCCATAATGTGCAAAACACGCAAAAGGTACGCATTGCAACTTTATATTTGGAACCAAACCAGTTTATATGGTATAAATGGCTTTGCTCTCGTAAACAAATTGTGACTTGGGCAATTTTTATGGAAGAAATGACAGCACATTATGAGGATACGAAAAACAACACTTTTTTTAGCCAATTGATAAACCTCAAACAAAAGGGTTCAATGAGGGAGCACATTGAGGACTTCCAAAAATTGAATATAAGGGTAAAAGATATTCCAGAGGAGCATAGGATTGATATGTTCATAAGGACTTTAAAGGATAACATCCAACATGAGGTTCGCCCTTGGGAACCTGACTCATTGGAGAAGGCATTTAGGTTGGCAAGAAAAATGGAAAGAAAAATTATGGCAACAAGGAAGCCTACTAGTCACAACTATAAGGATGGAAGTGTTGTTTCCCCCAGCCATCCACAAACTACAAGGTTGACACCCCAACAATTAGAAGAAAAAAAAGAAAAAGGGCTTTGTTATAGTTGTGATAGCAAATACACTAAAGGTCATAAGTGTGCTGAGAAGAAATTATTTTACATAGATTGTGAAGAGGAGGAAGAAAAGGAACAAGAAACACCAAAAGAAGAGGATATACACCAGGTACAAACCCTAGAGAAAGAAGAAATGAATCCAACCATATCTTGTAATGCATTGGCTAGAATTAACACTCCTTTAACTATCAAGATAGAAGTACATATCAAGAAGAAAAAGGTAATAGTGTTGATTGATTCAAGAAGTACCCATAATTTTATTCATTGTAAGATAGCCAAGGAATTGAATTGCTTCTTATATCCAGCACCAGAGTGTCAAGTGAAGGTTGCAAGTGGAGGAACCATAAACTGCTCTGGGAAGTGCCATAATATCAAGCTATCTATGGGAGAATATGTATTGAATAGCCCAATGCTTTCCATTCCAATGGGGGGTGCTGATGTTGTACTAGGAGTCTAATGGCTACAATCCTTGGGTACAATAGCTTTTAATTTTCAAGAAATTTTCATGAAATTTTCTTCAGAAGGAAAGGAAGTTGAATTAAGAGGTATCACAAGGAAACTAGGAAAGATAATTAGCTCTAATGGAATGACAAAGCTTCTAAGGAAATAACAACAGGGCGTAATTGCACAATTATGTTCGCTAGAGGTTCCCACATCAAAATCATCTATTTCTCCAGATCTCCAAAAAGTCTTGGACAATCATTCCAAGGTATTTGAGACTCCCAAAGGTATCCCACCTACTCGTGATCATGATCGTGTTATTCATTTGATTCCAGGAAATGTCCCTCCGAACATCAGGCCTTACAGATATCCATATGCCTAAAAAGTGAAATTGAACATATGGTTGTAGAAATGCTAGAGGCTGGTATAATTCAACCTAGTCAAAGTTCTTTCTCTGCTCCAATAATATTGGTGCACAATAAGGATGGATCATGGCGCATGTGTCCGGATTATAGGGAGTTCAACAAGCTCACTATTAAAGATAAATTTCCCATTCCTGTCATTGATGAACTATTGGATGAATTGCATGGATCGATTTACTTCACCAAGTTGGATCTTCGTTTAGGATATCATCAAATTAGAATGAAGACTGAATACATTCCGAAAATAGCATTTAGAACTCATGAGGGTCATTATGAATTTTTGGTCGTCTTTTGGCCTTACCAATGCACCTTCTACATTTCAAGGTTTGATCAATTCCATTTTCAAACCCATCCTTAGAAAATTTGTGTTAGTACTTTTTGATGATATACTAATCTATAGCAAGTCTTGGAAGGATCATGTTCAACACGTTGACAGGGTGCTCAACTTATTGAAGGAGAAACAATTATATGCAAAAAGTTCCAAATGTTTCTTTGGAGTACAAGAAGTGGAATATCTGGGTCATATTGTATCTCATGAAGGTGTTAAGGTAGACCCCAGCAAAATTAAAGCCATTAAGGAATGGAAAATCCCCACGTCCATAAAGCATCTGTGAGGATTTCTCGGGTTGACAAGGTATTACCACAATTTTGTTAAGAATTATGGGAGAATAGCAGCACCTATAACAATATTATTGAAGAAAGATTCATTTTTATGGACTCCAGAAGCAACAAAGGCCTTCGAACATCTTAAAGAAGAAATGTGCCAAGCACCAGTCTTAGCTACGCCTGACTTCACAAAAACCTTTATTGTGGAATGTGATGCCTCAGGAAATAGAATTGGTGCTATTTTAATGCAAGAAGAAAGACCCACTGCTTTCGAAATTCATCCAATCAAAGGAAAGTATTTACACAAAGCTATTTACGAGAAGGAAATGTTAGCAATACTACATGCACTTAAGAAATGGTGACCATACCTAATGGGAAGACACTTTCAAGGTAAAAACAGATCATGATAGTGTTAAATACTTTTTAAAACAAAGATTATCCTCAGAAGAGCAGCAAAAATGGGTCACAAAGATGTTGGTTTATGACTTTGAAATCATCTACAAAAAAGGGAAGCAAAATGTTGTGGCAGGTGCACTCTCAAGAAAGAATGAGGATGTGGAAGCATTGCTTTGTGCCATATCTATTATCCAACCAGATTGGATAAATGAGGCAAGGGATGAATGGAAGAATGATGAAGAAGTGGGGGCACTCATTCAAAAGTTACAACAAGATCCCAATGCATCTAATACATTTAGCTGGAAAAATGATTCATTATGGTACAAAGATCGCTTATACCTATGTAAGAATTCCCAACTCAAACAAAAGATTCTTATGGAATTGCATGCCTCTCCCTTAGGAGGGAACTCGGGATTTTTAAAGACTTACCACAGGGTTAAGAAGGAATTTTTTTTGGGATGGCCTTAAATCTAATATTCAAAAGTTTCTGGTGGAATGTTTGCTTTGCCACCAAAATAAATTTGAAACAATTAAGACCCTGGGTCTACTACAACCTTTATCCATTCCAAGTCAACGTTGGGAGGAGGTTTCAATGGATTTTATCACAGGTTTATCCAAATCTGAAGGGAAGAATGTCATCATGGTGGTAGTTGACAGACTTACCAAGTATGCACACTTTTGTGCATTGTCTCATCCATTTAAAGCCAGTGCAGTTTCTACTGCATTTATGGAAACAATTCAAAAGCTACATGGAAACCCAAAGATTATTGTAAGCGACAAAGATCCCATCTTCACTGGAAATTTTTCGACAGAATTATTTTCTTGTCTTGGTACTCAGTTAGCTCATAGTTCATCTTATCATCCTCAATCTGATGGGAAAACTAAGATAGTAAACAAATGTTTGGAAGGGTATCTTCATTGATTTGTATCTGATAACTAGACACATTGGGTCAAATGATTGCCTCTCGCGGAATGGTGGTATAACACTTCCTTCCATACTTTAACAAAAATGAACTCATTTATGGCACTTTATGGATATCATCCACCATCCATCACATCATATTTAAGAGAAAACTCTAAGGTTCAAGTAGTGGAAGATCACATCGAGAATCAACAACAAGTTCTCCAACTCTTAAAGGATAACCTCACCTTGGTGCAGAATAGAATGAAACAGTAGGCAGACCAACATCGCAGCAAAAGAAGTTTTGATGTAGGTGATTGGGTATTCCTACGGCTACAACCATATAAAAAAATGTCCCTCAAGAAAGCTAAGAAGGATAATAAATTATCAACAAAGTATTATGGTCCATACAAGGTGTTGCAAAAGATAGGTACAATGGCATACAAATTGGAGCTTCCTGCAGCTTCCCGAGTGCACCCAGTTTTCCATGTTTCATGCTTAAAGAAGGTTATAGGTGACAAGCTCCCAGTTCAAACAATATTGCCAGAACTTGATGAGGAAGGAAATATCATATTGGAACCTGAAGTAGTTAAAGAAGCAAGAACTTGCTAGCTACGAAAATGATCAATTTCAGAGTATCTCATCAAGTGGAAGAACTTACCCGTTGAAGATTCCACATGGGAGGATGAGAATTTTTTACAGAAGCACCCAGAACTACTCAAGCATTGAGGAAAACACTTTTTTGAAGGAGAGGGGCATGTTAGGTCCCTATAATACTAGTGATTACCCCATTAATTTTGTCATTGTATCCCTTATTGTCATTGTTGTGACCCTATCGTCCCCATATTGTTATTATTGTGCACCCTAGAAGCCCACTAGAAGCCCACTATTGTTATTTATGTGGCCTTATATTATTATGGTTAGGTCGGCTTGGGTTATATTGTGACCCCTTAGACTCCTATATATAGAAAGGAGGTTTTTTCATTTGAATCATCTAAGAATTGTTCATTTGTGTAATGTAAAGGAGGTTTCCCCCTCGAAAAGACTTATTTCTAAGGCGTTCATTTATCTTTTCTATCTTTTTGTGAGCTGGTTTCCTAACAATCTTGGTTGTTATGAAATCTGTGAGCAAATTCAAAAAGTCCAACACAATGCCATGTTGACTAGAATCTTCATACCTAACCTCCATGACAACCAAGTTACTCTAGTTGGGGTCACTTTTACTATATCCACTACCATTATATCAGTGGCTACCGAGATCCCAAATGTTGGGGAGAAATCGTTCAAGCAAGGTGAGTTGGAGAAACATTACTATGAGCCTTTCATAAAACCAAGGTACAGGAATGAGAAAAAGAGTTTTTTTCCTTTTTCTTACCTCCTAGACAGATATGCCTCAATGATGAAGATTGTTATGAAATACTTTTCATGTGAAGGTAGATTTTCTAGACTTTATTCCTATCACATACAGCTCTTAATGCATTTCACTAGGGTAAAGATGCTCAACATACCTTACTACCTTTTCTAGAGCATTGATAAGATGGAATTTATTCTCCAGAAAAGAGAGTATGAACATCAGATGAAAAGTATTTTCCATCATTCCCTCATCAAAATCATAGTTCTCTATCATCTCAATGAACTCAACATTGCATGGAGTACCTTCATAGCCAATCCCATATTCATTGATCCATCTATTCAAAATGTTCAAAATGTTCCTTCATCATCTCATCCTTCCACATCCATTCCTCCATCTCATCCCATAGATCATGCATCATCATCAAATCAGTCTCCTTCACCATCACCTCCACCATCACCATTTCATGAGCACATTGAGTCACCTAGCAGAGATGAGATCGGTGAGCTGGAGCAGATTAAGTAGGTTGAGGTCATCAAGCCTAAAAGGGAAGATTTGGGTACATTGGCACACAGTTATCAGAGAGGCCATAGGTAGGTGTTTTTCCCACAGATTGTGGGAGGGACCTTTCCTTCTTCACCAACAAAGAAGGTACACAAAGGCAAAGAGAAGATGATAGAGACAGAGATTTAGCATGAGGAGGAGGACCTCCATGAGACAGAGCATGATTTTGACCTGGTTGACCTAGGTGAGCATGATGACAATGAGGACACTAGAATTGTCATCAAGGAAAAATATGCACTCATCAAGGAGCTCCAAACCAACTTAGAGAGGTCAAAATATATTATTTCATATTATGAGCAAGAAAACCAGCAGCTTCAAGCCAAACATGATGTCATGGAGATTCAACTCATCAAGGAAAAAAGGGAAGAAATGAAATCCAAGGCATTGCTTGATGAGGCCTATGACAGGTATGGTGAACCTAAACAAGAGAAAGAACCAAAAAGCAGACCTAGGACTAGACAGTTGAAAAGAGCTCTAGAACTAGAGAGACAAAGGGAGGCTAAGCTTGCAAATCAGCTCACATGGAATGAGTAATTTGCCATCATGATTAATGAGAACTGGGAGCATCAGATTGACAAGGTAAAACAAAATTTAGAAACGCTCTTAGACAAGGCCAATCAACAAAATGACATTCAGAGAAAGATGGAAAAACGTTATGCCAAAAGACAAAGAAATGCAAGGGCAAAGCTCAAGGCAGCAAAGGCAAACATTGAAGCTCTAACTCACTAAGAAGAGAAAAAGAAAATTGATATACTTGTAGAGGCTTCACTCCAAGCCTAGCCACACCAACATCAACCACTTCATCAATTTTGAATCATTTTGGCTCATTTTTTCAATTTTTGTCTTTTCTGTGTGTTTTTGGACAATGTTATATCAGCAGCATGGTCAAATACATAGCGCCCTAGGCGCTACGCACTTTTTTGGGGCACTTTTTGAGAAAATGGATACCACCACTAGATTCAAAATGACAAATACATCTAAAAAAACCACATTTCCAGCCTTAGTTTGCAAAACTAGCAGGTGAAAAGGGCAAAGAACAAGCAAAAAATCATGTTTCTGCCTCAATTTTGGCCTAGGCACTGCGCACATACCAGTCTTGGGAGAATCAAATTTTGTAGAGTCAAATCAAGTCCATTTTGGAAACTGAAGGAATATTTGTTAACTAGATAGGACAAGATTTCCAATGAGCTATCTTGGGATCAAATTGGACACCGAGAACGCAGTCAAAATCATCCTGCAAGATGAAGGGCGCACTTGATAGAAATATGGCGCACTCCAGATTTGATTTTCATCCTTGGGAATAAAATTTTTACTAATGTAATTGATGTTTTGAATGTAACAATGGCGTGGATAACTTACCTAGGGGTAGATTCATTAGGTAAAAGTTATCATCAAGTCAAATGAATCAGTTTCAATGTAATTAGGGAGGAGTCACTTAGAGCTCCCTACACTCTAGGTATCAGTTCATTTTGTGGATCTCTTCCTCAACTTAGGGATTCGACCCCTAAGGATGAGAGAAGTTTGTTTTGATGTCTATATCTTCCCTTTCTTCACTCTTTTCAGAGGTTGGACTCAGTTGGATGTTGTAGTATTGATCAGAGACACTATTGTATCAGAATTTGGCCAATTTTAATAGATGAGTTGCAGCTATTTCTTTGGGATACATGTGGTATGAATGTTTAACATTGTTTCTTCTTTGTTATCATTTGTATGAAATTTTTGTGAGTTCATAAACCATCTCATGTCTGTTATATGATAATTTTCAAGTTGATAGGCGGAATACATGTTTTCTCACGCTCTGTTTTGGGAAAGTTATCATAATTTGTCCATTTTTTCTTCTGTTTTGGGAAAGTTATCATAATTTGTCCATTTTTTCTTCAGTTTAAGAAGAATACATCTCATATGCTCTTCCTAACTCCTCATTAGTCTTAAACCATATCACCAAATCACCTTTTAAGTGTTAAGCCTTCTACCTACCTTGCCCCTTTGAATGTCTTCAATCATATCTTATTTTCCCTTACCTGGCCTCTGTGACCTAATATCCTCATCTAGAAATAACCCCATAAAATCAAATCAAAAAAACATATGCACTTTATACCTAGCCTAAAACCCTAATCCATCCAGCCCTCTTGGTTGTGATTCTTTGGAGAGAGCCCTCTCCGACCTGGTAGGGCTAGCTACCAAGTTAAAAGATTGGTTTCTGGTTACCTCAGTTGGACGTTTCCTCAGCCTTGGAGATCCGGAGGAGTGATAAAAAGTTCCAATCATACAATACATCCATGTAAACCTTCTAGCCCCAACAGTGAAATGTTACATCCACATCCTCCTGCTCCTCCAAAGAGATGAACTAGCTCCGTGTAGTGGAGAAGCCAAGGCGTATTACAATATTGTCCAAGATTTCTTCAATATAGTCTTAACAGAAGCTTAGTTGACCAAAATCCTATACAATGAGTTATGAGGGACTATTTATAGCAAAGGGTGGGTGACCCTTGACATTCCCCTTTGTGAAAGTTCAACTACGCTCATGACTCTTCACCTACTCTATGACTATTACATCCAACTATTGACACTTGACTTACACTTGACATGAAGTTACATTACAATGCACATGTTCTCATGTGGGACAACATGGCTTGAGTAAGCTATGCAAGACATCACTGACACTCAGTCCATTGTGATGAGACCAACTCTTTGGCATGCTTGTGATGGTGAAGGTGGTGAGTTGATGCCAAGCTTGGTCATCCATGATGGTGTGCATGCACCTCATGGTGACATCTTGCTGAAGGGAACTCTTGCCTTCGTTGCAACCGGTGCATTGATTTGGCTCCTTCATCCAAATTGTCTTCTAACATGCGCATAGTCTTCTTGGGTGTGGCTAAATCGGCAACACACTAATGCATAGTGTTCATGCTAGTCTTCAAGTGTGTGCTTGTGGTCATGTGCATCAACTTGTGAAAGTAAATGTTCAGCTCTAGTTGGAATTTCTTCTTTTCTTCACCTTGGTGAGTGTGCTGAATGGGTTGGATTGCATGCGTGTGCCCAATGACATGCATGTTGTTGAATCCCTTGCATGCGATCAACTACACTTCTGACCATGTCTTCTCTAAGCCAGCTGCTGGGATGGATCTTTAACTTGTACGGGTGCAGTTTCATCTTTGAGTTCATGTTATGCCCATTGTTGTTCCTGTTTATGTTGCAACTCATTCGTCTGTCTGTGCAGCTTCATGTTCTTCCTTGAGTTGCTGCTTCAGCACATGCAACTCCTTCTTTGTTCCATTCTCTGTATTCACGCGATCTTCATGTCGCATCGTCACTTCACAGACTGAGTCTCCAAAGTTTCTTTCATCATCATTGGATCAACTTGATCTTGCAACTTTGTTCCACCTTTGTATTGTCAACAACCTTCCTCTTGCATTCATTGCATTTGCTGTGCTCGCTGCATTCGTTGTGTTCATTGTGTTTGCTGCATTTGGTATGCTACCTTCAACTGTTGTTCATGATTATGCTCATTGTGATGTTGCTGTTGTCATATCTTGATGTCCTTATCTACAAACAACTTGATGTCTTCGTGAGTAGGCAAGCTCATAGACACTTGATCGACTGCATCTCCAGGTGTGCTCTGAATGGTATCTTCGAATCTTATCTCTTTGAAACCATTTTTCCTGCACTATTGAGAGGCAGATGAGCACCTGCAATACCTAGGGACATGGAAACACTGATGGCAAGGAATCTGTCAGTCAAAAACCAAAATGAATTTGAGAACTGACTTGCAACATACCTATGTGACTGATCATGAAGGTTGTGCAATTTCAGTCGAGAGGTCGGGAGACCGACTGCCAAGACTGCAAAAGGCATAGTCTAGGTTGCTGGGAGACTGACTGACTATTGGAACTGTGTAATACATAGTCTAGTCTGGCTGCTGACTGTTGGGATTGCGCAATGCGTAATATTAGTTGGCAATGGTTGCAGGCTCAATGACTGCATTGCGCAATTTTTACTTGGCCAGTAGTCACTGTCCCTCAGGATTGCATAAAGCAGGCTTGGGGAACAAATTTTGGGCAGAAATGCACATTTCTTGGGAGGAAGGTACAACCTTCCCTCTTAGGATTGTGCAATATTGTCTTGGTGAGGCTCTTGGTGAGGCAGAGTCCGGGCCGAGGTTGGCTAGACTCTTTGACAGGCAACTGAAATTGAATGTGAGTGTGAATGCATGGTAATATTGAGTGTAATCATAAGTGAATGATCATGCATGAAAATGGTGAATGACAGATTTAGAAGATGGAACAACAGGCATGTGGGTAAGGCGAGTTGCCGAATCAGCAACCGTTCACGAAAAACAGTTTCATGCATGCGACAGTAGTGAGATGTTGACGAAAACTGAAACGGTGTTAGGACAAGCTAATATACATGTAAACGACAGTAAGCATTCAAATAAATTAAGCAAACAGTACTCATACAAGTGAAAACATAAAAAGCGACAGAAATGCAGCACAAGGCATGGGAAGCGGGCTTACCCCAAAACAGGTGAGTTGAATGTGCTGACTGCTCCTATATGTGATGTGGGATGTCAGAGTTGCAAGGTGGATGTGAGGAATGAGATTTACAGCTTCTGGTTGATGAGTTTTTATAACATCGAGGTTGTGACATGCATGACACAAATCTATGGAAAGCGACACTTGGTGGAGGTTTCTGAAATGATCCTTGCATGTAACCTCCAACTGCTAAACATGGATCCATGAAACAAGGGATTCCTTTGCGTGTTGCCTTGGGAGAAGCAACCCATGCATGCAAGTATGTTTTGATCGGTCCCGAAGGGAACCGGTCAACTCAGTTTCACACGCAAGAGGATGTTTGACTGCTTGAAGGAAATGTGCATTGCTGGCTGGGATCTGGGCTGACTGCCCTGGAGATTTGTGCAATTTCTGGGAAAAGTAGTTGATTGTTGCCTAGATTTGCAAAAATTCTGGGTTGAGCATCCCTACTGGGGAAAATTGTGCAATTCCTTCTGGGAGTGTTGACTAGCAGAATTGCGCAATCTTGGAGCCTAACAGGCTGCCATACAGGATTGTGCAATTTATGTAGGAAAGGTTGGTTTCCCTCTAGAAATGCGCAATTTTCTTGGGGAATCTGCTCAGCCTGTAGTTGGACCAAGTCTGAGTGAACAACCTGTGAGTGCAATGCATCAAGTTGTGATCGACAGGCTACCTTTGTGCAATCAAAACATTGAAGCTTGTGAACTTGATGAAGCAAGGCAAGCTACTGTGAAGGTTGGAAGGGAGGCTCCAAAATGAAGCTACGGAAAAATTTTGGAGGGTGGTTGTAGCCACTACAATAGAATGGTATTAATGTTTTTAGAGCTAATATTTATAGACTAACAGTTGCATGAAATGATCAAAAAAAACTATTGCAGATATGTGATGATAAGGAGGCCAAGCTCAAGGAAGAGATTTCCATCTTAAATATTAAATTGATAGAATCATAAAAAGTTAAGGAAGGTATGAGGAAAAAATACCAAGAAAAAGAAAATGAATATGAGATATCAGAATTTGAAGTGGTGTCCTTGAGAAATAAATGGAATATGGAGAAGAGAATTGTAGCCTTGGATAATTTGCTTGAGATCCATAGATCACCATTAGATAAATCTGGTCTTAAATTTCTAAAGGGTCGGTCTAGTTTGCATGCAAACAAAAACAACAAAGAAGAACCCAAGAAGCCAGTAGCAAATAATACCAGTAGAAAAAGTGGGAACCAAGGAAACAAAAATCAGAACCAATAGTAGATCAAACAGCAAAACCAACAACATCAAAGAAGAAAATCTCAAGAGCTCCTACTTTTAGAAAACCTTTGGCTCCAAGAGAGGATCATGGAAGATCTATAAAATTTCAAAGGAACTAAAGTCTTTTTGTTCCTTGCATGCATAAGGTATAATTTTATAGTTGTCACAAGTTTGGGCATGTTGTAACTAATTGTAGGAGCATAATGTATAGATCTAATCAACAAAGCTTGCAGTAGTTTCAGCAACTAAGGAGATTGGTCAACATGTATAATCATGCTTTTTATGGTTATTTCTATTCATGTAACTTGTTTGGCCATAAGGCGTATAATTTCATATCTAACCAATGGAAGAGAAGCATGTTGCATGCAAGGTATAGATTTGGCATGAGCAACAAGGGATTTGATCTTCTTGCTTCTTATTTTGGCCACTTGGAGTGCTACACATGTCATAACTTTGGCCATATGGCAAGAGACTGCTTGTTGCCCTGCTATTCAAGGAAAAATTGACAAAGGTAGAAAAAAATGAAGTGGAGGTAGCAGAAAACAAGTGAAGGAAGAAAAGAAGAAGCCAAATACCATGTGGAGAAAGAGGGAGAAACAATTCTTCAAGTATTGAAGAGCATCCCCTCGTGCAATCCATGATTACTTCCTTCATATTTATAAGAGAACTTAAAATTTCATGAGAGGTGCATAACCTCAGGGGGAGCATATGGTAGCAGTGTGATAGTTTGTTGAGTACAAGTTGGTGCAACAGCTTATGATGAACTCATTTGTGCCTCATGCACATTCAGGTTCATAAGATCAACCTATCTATTAGAGGTATATTTAGCTCAGGGGTAGCTACACATGGTATGATATTTACATGGATTTTTGTTCATCACTTTCACTCAGTTATTTGTAGCAGTTATATATATGTTTTCCTGAGTGAAATGGATACATTTTTCAACCACATATATGTTTTTGGTTTCCACTAATAGTTGGTTGAAAAGTTGTGCACCCATGCCTGTAATGAAATCTTTTCTACAACCATGCATAGAAGAGTTCTGAGACTTGGACTAGCCATGTGTATGTTGTTATATCCAGTTTATTATAGCCATGTAATTGCTATTGTATCATCATTTTATGTTGGTTGAGAGTCCAATCCTTAGTATGATGATTTGTCATGATGATAGGCATGTTTTGGAGAGGTCTTATGGATTTGTTTTTTCAGCCACATATATGGGGTAATGACATTAAAAAAAACATGTTATGTTATGTTTTAGAGTCATTGGCCCATAGGAGAGTATGACAGCAACAATGTAATTAACTGTAAAATCCATGTAAAATGATCATGACACTATGTACTTGTATTATGTTTGACATTGGTTTTCTAGTCATGAGTCATGAGGTCATATATTGTTCATGTATGAGGTATTATATCACTTCTACATCCATGTATGTAAAATTTTATATGCCATATAGTCATGGTCATGTGGATTTTTTGTCCATATGATGCTTCTATTTGTGGCAAGGGAGCATTGTTTGCAACAGAAGCGGCTCATTGTAGGTTGGAGTTGACTATCGGAGATGGAATATGTTTAGGGGGAGAATTATGTATTCTTATTTACATCAGCCATCTATTGTTGGCATTATGATCCACTTGATGTTAATGGTGTGCCTCATGCTATGCCTTGATTGTTGGGGCTTTTGACCTCATTATATGAGCAGAGAGGTAGATGATGCATTCAGAGATGGTTGGTGGTTATTGATATTGCTGCTATATAGTTGTGGTGGAGATTGTGTGTGGTTTCCTCATGTGGATGTTGTTGCATATTATGTGATGTTGCTCATTGATATTTGTATGTTTTCCTCATGTTGGCATATAATTACATGTTGCTAGAGGTTTTTGGTTGGATATGCTACTCTGAATGATGATTGATTATATGTGTTACTTCTTGCTACTAATATGAGAGGCATAGATGTTATTTGATATATCTTAATTTTCAGCCATGTAGTGATTAGATGCTCCAGTGTTTGTGCTTCAGTTCTTACTTCCTTATGAGATGGAGTTGACCCTTTTTCATTGATATCAAATGCAGAGTGATAGAGGATGATGATCTGGAGATTGTGTGTTGTTTCCATCAATACCAAAGGGGTAGATTGTTGGCATTATGGTGTGCATCATTCCATCTATATGATGTTGTAATTGGTTCATGATGGCAGTTAGCTCATGTTGGCATTGATGTCAACCCTATATAGTCTAGCAGATGTGTCGATTCCTTCGTTGCAGCATGGTTGCAACTAGTTGAGTTGGAATTGAGTTGGTTATGTCGCATTGATGGCAATCCTTGATGTCAGTTTTTGATGATGTATCTTGATAGTAGTATGGTGTTCATGGAGGTGTTTCCTTGTGTTGCCTTGTTTTTTTGGCTTGTGTTGATTAGAGGCATTTTTTTTTCTTCTATATATAGATGTTTCTACTACAGGAGTTGGAGATGATTTCTCAAGTGATCCACGTTGTTGAGTTGGCACACTTGATGAGTCCTAGGTCTTCATCTAGGTCCTCATGTTGGAGATCACTTGTTGCAGTGGTGTGTTGGCTTGATGATGATGTTGCAGGAGCATTACCATGGTACATGTATTCTTAGTATTGAAATTACCATGGTATTGGTATATGTGCATGGAGTAGGTTGGCACGTGCTATTACCTTGGTGCAGATAGTCTTGATATTGATATAGCCATGATTTTTCCCTGTGGTATTGTTTTGGAGACTACCATGGTACAAGAAACTATGGTATTGACATAACCATGGTATTGGTTTGGATATTACCATGGTACATGTGTCCTTGGTATAGACATAACCAAGGTATTTTCCAGTGGTATTGTTTTGGAGATTACCATGGTACAAGAGTTCTTGATATTGATATAATCATGGTATTTTCCCATGGTATTGGTTTGGAGATTACCATGGTACAAATTTCCTTGGTGTTGACATAACCAAGGTATTTTCCTATGGCATTGGCTTGGATATTACCATGGTACAGGTTTCCTAGTTATTGACATAATCATGGTATTTTCCTGTGGTATTCACGTAGAGAATTGTTGAGGATATTTTGGCTTTTACTTATTTGAAAAAATAAAAATAAAAAATATAGTGTTGTTGGTTGGTTGGATGAGTTGATAGTGTGATTTAGAAAGGGATGCATTGTGTGAGTATTCTTTAAACCTATTGGTGAGCAAGACTGCTCCAGTGTATGAGTTCTAATGGCAACATAATGAGAAAATCGATTTGTTGAAGCAGTGTATTGATTCAAAAATTTAGATAGCAAATCAAAGAAGCATAGAGTTATAATGTTGGTAGAAACGGAGAGCTTGGTATAGCTCCATATTTGAGACTTCACTTTTGCAGGTTCTACTATTGAATTTGGCATATATCCATTATGTTTTATGTTGTTGATTATATTATGTAGTAATAATATTTTGGAGTGAGGGTTTGATGGATGGATGAGTGTGAGTTTGTTTTAGCTACTAGTGATTATGCTATTCAGATTTGATGCATGCATTGTAGCCACTATTTTGCTTGAGTGGAGAGCATATGATTGTGGTGATTTTATTTGATTTGTTGATGATGTCTTATTGTTGGAGATCATATTGCATAGCTGAATCAAGTTGAGCAAAAAGCCTTGAGATCCAATATGAAAATAGGTAAAATGAGGTTTGCATAGAGTATAGGAGAAGTGACCTCATGGGTGTGAAGCAATGATTGTGAAGTTTCAAAGAAAGGAACAATTTCTCCATCCAATTGGAGTTAGATAGTCCAATGCAGGACTGTCAAGTGGAAATTGTTTTGACCATATCTCAAAAACCATGAATTTTTTTGTTGAAAGTTTTCATGGGGAGATGCATAAGTATTATCGTAACATGCTCAAGAAATTTTAGCCAATTCGAGTGCATACATTTTTGAGAAATTGGCCTCCATAACCTATAGTCATTTTTTATTTTTCTAGATATTTGTGCATCCATTGGCCAAGATATTTTATGGGGAGATGCGTAAGGGTGATGGTAACATTCTCACAAAATTTCAGGTCTATCCAATCTATCATTTGAGAGATATGGATTAAACAAGTTTGTTATAGGATTGACCATAATTGCTACAAGATTGTGATTGGCATAGAGAGAGGGGTCATATATTATGATTTCCTCGGGGGAATGAAAAAATAAGTCCACCACACCACCATCATCCATCCCCTACACCATTTAATCACTTCTCCATCCAAAAATTCATCGTTGTCCATCAAAAACCATATCTTTCACCCCTTCATCCACCTTTCCTATCACCACAAATCTCTCTGACATGCATATTTAACATCCTTTTAAATTATCAAAACTTTTTGAAGTGATATTGGAAAATATTAGAGATATTAGTATTATTTGCTTGACTTCTATAGGAAGAAACACATCTTGTAGCAGTTTTCACATATCCTACTGGACCACAACTAGAACACTAGATTTAGAAGTCAATCACCATGGAGCAGTGGAGGATTCAAAACCATGGTTTTGAGTAGCTACAAGCCCCTCTAAAAGCTACTATAGGACCCCTATTCACCCAACAAGCATAATAATTTGATCCAAATAAGAGAACCTGCATCCAAAAGGACTTGCATCATCAAGTTTCAATCAGCGAAAAACATTTAAAGAATTGTATTTTATCAAAACAATTGTAGGAATCAAGGAAGGTGAAGAAATAAACTCACAGAAGACACTCAAGAATAGCCTCACTCACGTCCATATATAACATGCAGCTATCAAAGGCTCAACACATCAGCAAGAAACCTCTAACAACAGGCATCAAGTATGAATCAGGCCACCATGCATCACATACAACACAGTCTTTGGCTCCAACAACCCCTACAGAACAAGTCTTCAATCCAAAACATCAACACCATCAAGAAGCTCCACAGGTAGGAAAGGTATGTAATTAAATCCTTTGGGATTCATGATTGTTATGTAATTTCTCTTTTGTGTTTCTAAGTATCGGGGGTCAATAAAGGCAGCCATCCACAAGCTAAATTCTTCATCAAACCTTGTTTTTGTCACCATTAGTCTCATTTTCATCTAACCTCATTTGCATCACCCTCAAGAAGAAAAGGACCTTTGTTGCTCATAAAAAAAAATTGTTATAGGGTTACCAGCCAAGGTTGAATTCAACTGCAATTGCATGATACAGTGAAGGAAATGCCATGAAGTCAAGGTATGAAGTAACTATGTTGTTATAGGTATCATCAGAGCTACATAGTGATAAATCCTCCAAGGGGCAGAGGTCTTCATTCATCAGAGTTAGAACCCATATTATTTATCAAATATTTTTATAAGGATTCAATGGTTATTCTCAAGAGTTATGAGTAGGAAACACCTTGATGTTATTGACACCATAAAGGAAAGGAGGCCCACTACCACCATCAAGAGTTAAGCTACTTATACCATAGGTCTTATAGACTACTACAAGATTAAGACAGTGCTACAGGATTCAAACTACATGCTACATGATTGCTCTCAAGTGCTACATGGTTGTCCAAAGGGGTGCAAAAGAGCCTAAAATTGAGCAATTTTTTCCACAAAACCATATGCTCACAAAGGAGCCTCTAAGGGAAGGGTAAGTACCTATTTTTCCTCACCACTTGTGGACAAGAAGCTTACACAATTGTTCAATTTTTTTGTCCATAGAACATCATGTAGTAAATCTCTGAAAAAGAAATTGAAGTATGAATCTTCCTCATGAATTGAGAATGATAGTAGGGGAATGGACTTGTTTTTAAGTTGGGCATGCAATTATTCATTTTCCTAGCCAACAAAATTAAGTTCTTTTTTTTTTCCTATTCTGGAAATTGGCTTAGAAAATCCCTAAAATTGATAATTGATAGGAGAATTGCCTTGAAAAACTTTGGAAAAGTTACAATGAGAGTCATGGGGAGTGGTTCTAATAAAAGAGAGCCACAAAGGACACCTCCACAATGGGGAAAATTATAAGGGAAAGAGAGGGAAGGACAACAACACCAAGTCTACCCATCAAACTAGTATCAAGATCAAAGTGGTTGCCTAGAGCAGGGTCATCCACGGTTGAATTCTATTCAGAAGAAACCACCTCTACAATTGCCTAAGACGTCAAGAAGATACCAAAGGACACCATGACAAAGGCAGGGAAGAGGAAGAAGGCTAAGTTTCTCAAGGGCAAGAAACAATTTCAGTAGGGGGAGATGATGGGCCCAAGAATTGTCTATTTTATTAGGCCCATTTGATTATTTATAGAAACTTAAAACATGTATTTTACCCCATTACTTGCACATCATGGAGTTAAATAGTAGTATTAATGGGTCCTTAGGAATTTGGTTTATCCTTGTTTATTATGTGCCTAATATTATTTATTTTTGCATAATATTGAGAGAATATTGAGTGAATTCAGAATGAGATAATATAGGGACTTTCTCCCTGCTACAGGATTGACCAATATTGGATAATAAATGAACAAGATATTATGAAATTATTGCACAAATTCTGGAGCTCCAATGATTGAGAAAAAATAGGGATGTGCTCCCTATCATTTAATGCAAATTCCTAGTGTTGGGAACTAGATCCACTTTTTGAGGGATTTTGGAGGGGAAAGTTGCCTCCTCTCAAGGATAATGCTTTCTCATCACTTTATATAAGTATCAATTCGAATTTTCCTCTAGGGGAAGATATTTCATAGCCTTCTTGTGGAGAAAACTTGTTATTTAGTAGCTCCACTTTCATTTCTAGCAATGGTGTACTTGGATTGATACAAATAATGAAGTTCGGTTCCATTTTTAGCTTCTAAAGCTTTAATTCCTCCATAGGGATTTGAGTATCCTTGGGCTTGGCCATCCCAGGAGCCTTCGAGCCCTCTTGTACAATTTATTTATCTTCTTTGATTGTTTTCACTTGCATCTCATATTTTTGCATTGACTATTCATGCTTCTTTTGTTGTAGGTCGTATTGGTTAAATGATTGCAGTGAGTTGTTTTGAAGGTTATTTATAGATTCACAAGCATGATTGATCCTTAGAAAAACTTTGAAAATTCATATTCATCATTGAGCTACTTGGATTGGTTTGCTAGTTCGCAAATCTAGAATTTTTGGAAGTCTCTTGTAGCAAAATAGTAGTAATTTTCTATTATTTTTTTAACGTGTTAATGAAGAGCTTCATTTGAGTTGATTCTACTTGTATTCAATTTAATAACAAAATTTACCCCATATAATTTGCACTTGATCAGGTTAGGCATTTGATAGGTTAACTAGCTCACTAATTCTCGAATTTTCAATTTTTAAAGTAGTAATTTTGTGTTATTTTTTAGCACATGTTAACAGGGTATTTTTGAGTTATTCCACTTGTAATGGAGTCGTAGGACATCCCCCTTATATATATATATATCTATATATATATATATATATATATATATATATATATATATATATATATATATATATATATATATATATATATATATATATATATATATATATATATATATATATATATATATATATATATATATATATATATATATATATAATTATAATTATAATTTCCTATATTTTTTTCATTTGATTTTCTGGGACATTTGAAAATTTACCTCAAGGAGTAGTAGTCTTGTAGCACCGTGTAAACTTGACTAGAATTGCTCCAAAAGCTTGGATTTTGTCCCTTAGGCTTGAATAATGACCTCTAGGCTCTAAATCCATGATTGAGGAGGACCCAAGACCATTTTGAACTTGCCTTTTTCTCACTGCAAACATAATTATGTAGTTAAGGTTAGGTGACAGATTTCTAAATTGAATGGTAATGATGATTATCTTATGAAATGCATATGAACTTTGTTACTCCAGCCAAGTACCTTTGAACACAGTGATTAAGAGGGTGAGTTTCCAATGAAAATTATATTAGGCCTATTTCTTTGAATTCATGTTCTTAGGATTTCAATTACAAATTGTTGTTCTTGCATAGGATTAGTTTCTTTTCAAGGCAAGTTTCCACATTTTGCAATTAGACTAACGATTCACATTATCACAAGTAACACAAGATTTACATTTTGAAAATAGACAAGTAATTTTTGTTGGAAATGTGCTCACCACTGAGGGGGGTTGAATCAATAGTGACAATTTATACTTTAAAATTATTTTTCGATTACTGATTCACAATTACACATTATGACATTAGTAGGTTATCTCACATAATGCATATACCAGCAAAGTAAATACAATCATCACATAAAGTCCGTAAACAATCACATGCACATCGGACATAAGGATCTATGTTGGAAAACCCCCCTCCGAGGAAAAAACCACCTTTTTGTTTTTGTTGTTGCTTTTTTGCAATTTCATTAATTAAAAAAGCATTTACATAATCATAGTTGGCTATGTCCAATAAGGAAGTTTCTCATATGACATCGAATAAGTGAACATCCATCCACTTGAGACCCCAATCCCCTAAAATCCTCCCCCAACTCCCATTGGACTATGAGAATGATACTTACTCTACTGAAGCTACCAACACCCATTGGCGAGGAATGTTAAAAAGTGGCAACAAGAAATTGCTAAAAATAGCACTGCTAAAAATAGAAGTTTGGGTACCAGTGCTGGATTGGTCAACAGGGAATGAAAAATGAAAGTGCTAAAAATAGATGTTCTATTTTTAGCAGTTCAGTGTGGATTCCTATTTTAGTCAGTTCCTGGACTAGAAATAGGAAGTAAAATTTGAATTTGATATTAACAGCAGTTTGTAAATTAATTAATTAATTCAGTTTGAGTTAATTAGTTAAGGAATTATGAACTTGAATTCTATGTGAGGACATGCAACAGTTTCTCCTTTGATTGAGGGATTTAACCATCAGTTAAAGGATGAGGATGAGTTGTAATTATGAGTTGTAATTAGTTGGCTCGGTTAACTGAGTCAAGTCCAGTTAGATTAATTTAACAAGTTGTTAAATTAATGAGATTCAGTTTGTTAATGCTTGCGTGCATGTAACAACTAGTATTTTCAGATAACTGAATATTATAGCTTAAATAACTCATGCATGTCAGTTCAGACAGAGACCTAGTTGAGATCAGAGAAGGGATAGTGTACTATCAGTTGAATGAATATTTTTCCTATAAAGGAATCTCATCCATGATGAGGATTTATCTCCTTCAGGTTTGTGCAATTAGATCAGAGGTTAGTGAGTGTGTGAAGAGGCCAATTCACACAGGTGGCAGCACTAGACCTCAAGGAAATTGTACAAGGAAATAGGAGGCTTGGATGGCAGAGGAGAAGGTTTGTGAGAAGCCTTTGACTGTCTATGAGCAGCAAAGGGATTGTACTGAGAGCTGGATAGCTTCCAAGCTAAGGCTTTGTCTAATTCGGACTATATTTCTAGTTGTATGATAATACAGAGATGGGGTTTTAGTTAGGTGCTTTCCCTGGGTAAATTCTTCTATGTTATGTGTGATTGATTCCTTCTTATCAATTATATGTGTTCATGCTTGATGTTGCTCATGGTTGATTAAGCTTATGCTAAATTGTTTGTAGAAGTAGATCAAGTGTTTTGCTTTAGTACATTGCATTACTAGGTTGATCTACAGGTGGAAAATTTCTACATGGTATCGAAGCTAGTTGATTTGTAGAAAAAGTTCTACATGGTATTAAAGCTAGCTGATTTGTAGGAAAAATTCTACAAAATTCTACATGGTATTGGAGCTAGCTGATTTGTAGAAAAAGTTCTACATGGTATCAAAGCTAACTAATTTGTAGGAAAATTTCTACAAAATTCTACATGGTATCAGAGCATAGGTGACCAAGGAGAGAACAGTATACTGAGAGGAGATTTCAAAGTTTTGAGTTTTGGGTTGAGAGTTTGCAGAGCAGATACGAAAATTTCTATACAAAATTTTTAGAAATAAATAGAAGTTTTGGATTCCTTGCGGAAAAATACCCAAAATCGAAAGAAAAAAAATCGGCTGAATTGGAGTTCGGATGAGGGAGATATCGCTGATTTAAAATCAGCACCTTTTCCAGAAAATTTCGTGACGGCGGGAAATAGAATTGGAAATAGATTGGTGTGCTAACCAAGAACCTGTATGCACTTGAGGTACAAGATGCATGCAAAGCCTTAAGGAGCAAGGCAAAGGTTAGATACTTGGTGGTTGAGAGGGAGAGTAAATTACCTCTCAACATACAGCGCCATAAGAAGTCTCGGACAATTGTGGAGAAGCCACGATTGGTGCAACAGCTTCCGAAGGTTGTGGAGCAGCCACAACTAGAGAAGTTGAGAGGAGATCGAGTAGAGACATCTACTCATGCAGAGACCTCTAGTATGGGGAAACTTCGAGTTAGGTGGGCTGAGGGATCACATGTAGCCATACCTCCAGGTAGGAGGTGGGGCGATGTAGAGTGAATGTCCCAAGGAGGAGGGGTAGGATCCTTGAGGTACCCAACCTCTTTGATTCGACTTTGCTACAGGAGCCCCAATGAGGAGTAGAAGAACTGACTGATTGGGTAGAGACAGATGCAGATGGAGCGGCAGAGAGAGTTACAGTGCAAGGAATCCCAGGACAGCACAAAGCTTGCAGGCTGCAGCAATGCGAGAGGCACAAGTGTGTTGCACAGTGCATGGTAGAACATAGAGGTGTGCAACGGTGTGAGATGCATGGAGATGTTGCAGTAGCGTCAAGATCAAACAGGGAGCACTTTTCAGTGGCAGGTAGAGCTTTAGCATCAGAGTATGTTTCTAGCCCAACAGAGAGGTCAGTTGGGAGTTTTTTTTTGTTCCAAGAGTTGTTGGAGCAACCACACTTGGTAGATGTGTTGCATGCAGAACATTCCAGAGGTATAGGATTAGGTTCGAGAGGAAGCCTTTCTTGTTGAGAGGGAGCGTTGAAAAGTGGCAACAAGAAATTGCTAAAAATAGAAGTGCTAATAATAGCACTACTAAAAATAGCAGTTTGGGTACCAGTTCTAGATTGGGAAATAGGGAATGAAAAATGGAAGTGCTAAAAATAGAAGTTCTATTTTTAGCAGCTCAGTGTGGATTCCTATTTTAGTTAGTCCCTGGACTATAAATAGGAAGTAAAATTCGAATTTGATATTAACAGCAGTTTGTAAATTAATTAATTGATTCGTTTTAGTTAATTAGTTAAGGAATTATGAACTTGAAGTATATGTGAGGACATGCAATAGTTTCTCCTTTGATTGATGGATTTAACCATCAATTAATGGATGAGGATGAGTTGTAATTAGTTGGTTCAGTTAACTGAGTCAAGTCCAGTTAGATTAATTTAACAAGTTGTTAAATTAATGAGATTCAATTTGTTAATGCTTGCATGCATGTAACAACTGGTATTTTCAGATAACTGAATATTATAGCTTAAATAACTCATGCATGTTAGTTTAAACAAAGACCCAGTTGAGATCAAAGAAGGGACAGTGTACTATCAGTTGGATGAATATTTTTCCTATAACGGAAGCTCATCCATGATGAGGATTTATCTCCTTCAGGTTTGTGCAGTTAGATCAGAGGTTAGTGAGTGTGTGAAGAGGCCAATTCACACAGGTGGTAACACTGGACCTCAAGGAAACTGCACAAGGAAATAGGAGGCTTGGAGGGTAGAGGAGAAGGTTTGTGAGAAGCCTTTGACTATTTATGAGTAGCAGAGGGATTTTACTGAGAGCTGGATAGCTTCCGAGCTAAGGCTTTGTGTAATCCAAACTATATTTCCACTTGTATGATAATACAAAGATGGGGTTTTAGGCAGGTGCTTTCCCCGGGTAAATTTTTCTATGTTATGTGTGATTGATTTCTTCTTATCAGTTATATGTGTTCATGCTTGATGTTGCTCATGGTTGATTAAGCTTCCGCTAAATTGTTTGTAGAAGTAGATCAAGTGTTTTGCTTTAGTAAAATGCATTGCCAGGTTGATCTACAGGTGGGAAATTTCTACATGGTATCGGAGCTAGCTGATTTGTAGAAAAAGTTCTACATGGTATCAAAGCTAGTTGATTTGTCAAAATTCTACATGGTATCGGAGCTAGCTGATTTGTAGAAAAAGTTCTACATGGTATCAAAGCTAGTTGATTTGTAGGAAAAATTCTACAAAATTCTACAAGGAACACCCATACCTTCTTCACCAAGCTATCTTAATTTGTTGATCAATAGGGCCAAATTTCAAAATATTTCAAACTGCTCCTGCACAAGACAACAATAGCTTCTTCTCTAATGATCTCAAATATACCGAAACAACAATCAATAAAACAACCTCAACTCTGCAAATACAATGGTTGCAACTCAACTCAATTCACTACAACACCCACTCACAATCTCATCACACAATCAACCAAACTACTCATAGTTATCTCTCACATCCATACACCAAACTCAACACACATAGTCATAATACATTAGCTACAAATAATGAATATGAAATCTAAAATAGGTAACATAAACATGAAATATTGCTACAGCTATGTGAAACAACTCTTTGCCCCTACATACACAAATAAAACAGTCATAACCAAGGAGCTATGCTCTCCTCATTTCCTCTATCACCAAGCTCCCAAAATTTTATATAGAAACATGCCTTGAACACAAGTATTAGCCTCTAAAATTCTTTTGCAACTGGGCACTCGACGTCTAGGCTCTACATAGACTTTAGCTTTGCAATATGAGCACTAAGTAACCTCACAAATGGTATAGGTGATCCTCTATTTAAACAAATTCTCCATCTTCTCCACTACTCACTTGATTAATGTGTTCACACCTCAAACACTTGATTCTCCAGTTGATTTAGTCAATAGAATCTTCTCCATAAAATTACAATTAATTTCCTTAAAATAATATTTTAAAATAGTTAAGGAGTGCGAGGAATCTGGAGGCATTTTTCACTTACAGGCTCATTCTCTCCTTTAACACTTCCCTACATGTGACTGGAGCTATAACTGCTCCCTTAGGCCTACCCTCCCAGTGACTAGAGCTATAACTGCTCCCTTAGGCCTACCCTCCCAGTGACTGGAGCTATAACTGCTCCCTTAGGCCTACCCTTCCAGTGACTGGAGCCTAAAACCTCTCCCTTGACCCATCAAGCATGCGACTATGGTAGAGGATGGTCAAAGTCAACTTTCTTTAGCTCAAAACCTACCCAAAATTGTTCCACTACTTTTCAACCTTCTGTAGGACCTCAAGGACTCATTTTAGCCACTATAACATTCCAACAAACCATTGATCCATCTCCATCATCAACACAAGTCAAACTAGGTTGACTTGAATGTCATCAATCAGCTGCACTAGCATATAGGCCATCAAACTGCTTCACAATTTCTCCAACACCTACACTAACATCATCTGCAACCACTGATGTAAGGTCTACAAAAAATACACAAGCCAAGTGTGCAACCAATGGATAAACCAAGTTTGCAACCAATGCACAAGCCAAGTGTCTTTGCCTCACATGCTATCAGCAACCAACAACCACTGCAACCAAGCAACATAAGCAACCATATAAACCAATGCATATCATCTCCAACACAAGTCTAGGTTGACATCAATGCCAACCATCAATCACTGCAACATTCATCAAATATCACCTCATCACAACATCAATGCAGCATCCAACACCATGCTACTAGGTTGACATCGATGCCAACCTAGGTAGCAACATAACTATCAGTAGCAACACATCAGCAGCAAAAATAACTAACAATAGTAGGAGTCTCAACAATAGCAACACCTCATATGCACCAGCAATATCAGTAGCACTCAACTCAGTAGCAACATAAGCATCAGCAATGATATCAATACCTCTAAGCAGCAGGAATATCCTCTGACTAATACACATTGATCTCATGAAGACATAGCAACACAAACCATGTTCCATCAAGCAGAAATATAGTGTCTTCCAGATCAGCAAGCACATGTAAAACACACTCCCCCTGAGCATCATAACATCAAAAAAAAGTATCACAATAAAGGCTTAGTGTGGGCAGCAACATATCACAAACAAGATGATGTGGTCATCAACACTCTCTTGTTGAAATTGCTCCTCTTGAAAATGCACAAGAGGCTACAACTATCTCATCGAGTTGTTGGACACAATACTTCTACAACAATCATTTCCTCCTTGTTGCATGCAAGAGGTTTGAGAACCAAGGACTATGACCCCAAAAATATTTGCAATGAAAATACAAGGCTTCATAGGCCTATTACATGGCTACAAGAATGATAGAATGTGACTATACAATGCCTCCTCAAGGCTAAAATATGACTCCACCCAAGACTCAAGAATGATACATGAAATTACATGGCTCCATAATGGATCTAAAAGCCCACATATGGTTGTAAGACATAACATATACTAGTTGAAATAAAGACTCTCAAATCTGTCTCTGAAGACAATCTTGACTTATGACCACTCATACAATATGACCCGTGACTCATAATATGAGAGTACAAAGTTATAACTGTTGCGACAATGTAAGAAACAACCCATGATCAAGATGAATAACTCCATGCCAAAAAGGAAATAGACACAACTCTCTCCAAAAAAAATTGCTAGCACATGTCATGAACTAGCAACCTGCAACAATAATAGTCAGCAACCCCAATATCACAAGTCTTCATGAATAAATCATATCAGCAACTATCCATCAACATGTAGCAATAGTAGTAAGCAGCAAGAATCAATCATCATAACCTCCAGCTAAAGAGTAGTAGCAGCAAGCTTATAATCATCAAGCAACCATCAAAATCTCATGCATTATGAGTAGCAACATCATCAATGGCTCAACTTCAATAATCTAATCTAAAATCAATAATGCAGCAGCAGTATATGGAAACAATCCTCAAATAATAACCATGCAACCATGTCACTGTAGCACATCCTCTTAGGCATAAGATGACCAACAAAATGAGAAATCTACAATGTAAATTTCATCCACACTCCCATGATATCATATGTGCACCAACTCAAGCAACACATGCAATGTAGAACACTTCAGCCATCAACACCAATATAATGTGCAAGAACTATGTAGCAATACTCCTCAAAAATTCACAAAACCAACCAGCAACTCTTAAGGCACATGCATGCATCACTAATTCTTCCTCATGTGAAATATGAAAATCTAATGAAGTACTATGAGTGAGGGATTCAATGAGAGTAACATCATTCTCTCAAGCTATCACAAAACTTCCCATGAAGGCCATAATATCTTGCATGACATAAATGTTATACATGCATAACATAGAATCATATCAAACTCCCCCTAAGCATATGCCATTTCTCCATCAACTATTGCTTGTTGCATAAGACATTTGTTAGTGTGCATAAATATAAATTATCTTCACACAACATGGCTGCAACCACCAACAATCATGAGACAAAAGATAAAATGACATGCAATATATCAATCCTTGTAGACTCCCCCTGAACTCATGCACTTTCCTTCTATGCCTCAAACTGAAATGAATAGATGCATGAAGCTAAAACTTCCTTCTTTTAATCACATGCACCTATCAAGTTTGGATTCTCTTGAAGCCATCTCCTATTGTGCACAATACAAGGATATACTCCCCCTGGGTAGATTATCTCTTTGCATGAAAAAACATCCTTCCTTGAAATCCTTTGAAAAGCTAATTCTTTGTAACTCATCTTTTCTCATCCATACTTTCTTTGTCTTCAAAGGTGGGCTTTCTCCTTTTGTTGGGTTAATCCTGTCATATCTGCAAGCTAGAGCCTTGTGGCCATATTTTCTACACTTGAAACAATGGTTATCCAACAATCTTTTTTTTCTTGCATAATATTTACAATCTCTAGCATGACGACCAAAATGATTGGAAGAAAAACAATACCCGTAAAATAAATTTGGATACCTTGTATTTTTATTTGTTGTACCATGAACGTTTGGTTGCTTCCTTGCTTTCTTGAAAAGTTGCATGTTTTGTATGTTCTCTTCTTTCCTTTGCTTTTGCTAATAGTTTGTTTTCTTCTTTGGCTCCCTTTGATGATAATGCTTTCGATATCTTTGATTGACTTGGAATGGTGTGCATGTGTTGGTGGGCTTGTGATTTTCTATTATATGGTTTTCCTCCACTTTCTCCATTTCTTTTACAAGGCTTGATTCTTCCTCAAAGCCCAATCCACTTTTGATAAGAGGATATGTGGAGGATATCTCTGATTCATAAGGATCTCATCCAAAATTTTGTTTCTTTTATCCAATTTTTGATAATGAGATAGTTGATTATTTACATTTTTTAGCTCACATATCAAAGAAGCTAATTCCTCTTCTAATATTGCACAATATTTTTCCCGATCTTGCAACATATTCTTCAACATCTCATTTTTCTTGAGAACATCTACATGTGGTATCTCTTGATCAATGAATTTCATGCCAATGTTCTCATGGTTGCTCTAATTATCTCCTTGAGAGGAGATTGGTTCTGATTTTTCTATGAATGTAGAATCTTTTGTAATATGTTTATTTTCTTCAAGAATGGAGTGATATTTTTCAATAGCTTCTAAAATATGAGATCTGACTCTTCCATACATACAATGCAGCTTATCCATAATCTCTTGTGCAGTCTTACAATGTCTTACTTTAGCAACATCATGATCTGATAGGGTCCTTAAGATGATATTTTTGGATTTCTCATTTGATTCATAATATGTATTGTATTCTAATGAGAGCAAAAAATCCTCATTAAGATCAATAAAATAAGCTTCTAATCTTACCTTCCATAGTGCATAATTTGATCCATGAAGAGTGAGTAGTCCATCTGCTCCAAAATCTCCTTGATAGCCCATGATCTACCTTCCACCGATGAAGCTACAACAAAGGCACCATGCTCTCATACCAATTGTTGGAAATGTGCTCACTACTAGGGGGGGTGAATCAGTAGTTATAATTTATACTTTAAAATTATTTTTCGATTAGTGATTCACAATCACACATTATGCCATTAGTGGGTTAGCTAATATAATTCATAAACCAAAAAATTAAATACCATCATCACATAAAATCCATAAGCAATCACATGCACAAGGGACACAAGGATCTCTTGTGGAAAACCCCCCTCCAGGAAAAAAAACCACCCTTTGTTGTTGTTATTGCTCTATTGAAATTTCATTAATCAAAAAATTCTTTTACATAATCATAGATGGCTATGTACAACAAGGAGGTTTCTCATATGACATCGAATAAGTGAACACCCATCCACTAGAGACCCCAATCCCCTAAAATCCTTTCCCATATCCCATTGGACTATGAGAATGCTACTTCCTATACTGAAGCTACCAACACCCATTAGACAAGAACACACGTCCCTTCTTCACCAAGCTATCTCAATCTACTAATCAATATGGCCACATTGTAGAATATTTCAAACTGGACCCCTGCATGAGACAACAACAACTTCTTCTCTAACGATCTCAAATACACTGAAATGCCAATCAATAAAACAACCTCAACTATGCAAATACAATGGTTGTAACTCAACTCAATTCACTACAACACCCACTCACAATCCCATCACACAATCAACCAAACTACTCATATTTCTCTCTCAAATCCTTACATCAAACTCAACACACATGGCCACAATACATTAGCTGCAAATAATCAATATGCAATCTAAAATAGGAAACATAAACATGAAATATTGCTATAGCTATGTGAAACAACTCTTTTCCCCTACATACACAAATAAAATAGTCATAACCAAGGAGTTATTCTCTCCTCATCTCCTCTGTCATCAAGCTCTCAAAATATGCTATAGAAACATGCCTTGAACATAAGCATTAGCCTCTGAAATTCTTTTGCAACTAGGCACTCAACCTCTAGGCTCTACACAGACTTCAACTCTGCAATATGAGCACTAAGTAACCTCACAAATGGTAGAGGTGCTCCTCTATTTAAAAAAATTCTCCATCTTCTCCACTACTCACTTGATTAATGTGTTCACACCTCAAACACTTGATTCTCCAGTTGATTTAGTCAATAGAATCTTCTCCATAAAATTACAATTAATTTCCTTAAAATAAAATCGCAAAATAACTGAGTGCGAGGAATCTAAAGGCAATTTTCACTAACAAGTCCAGTCACTCCCTTAACACTACCCTGCATGTGATTGGAGCTATAATTGCTCCCTTGGGCCTACCTACTAGTGACTAGAGCCTAAAACCACTCCCTTGACCCATCAAGTATTCGATTATGGTAGAGAATGGTCAAATTCAACTTTCTTCAGCTCATAACCTGCCCAAACTTGTTCCACTGCTTTTCAACCTTCTGGAGGACCTCAGGGACTCATTGTAGCCATTGTAACATTCCAAAAAACCATTGATCTATCCACATCATCAACACAATTCAAAGTAGGTTGAACTGAATTTCATCAATCAGTTGCACTATGATATAGGCCATCAAACTGCTTTACAATTTCTCCAACACCTACACTAACATCATCTACAACCACTGATGTAAGGTATACAACAAATACACAAGCCAAGTGTGCAACCAATGGAAAAATCAAGTTTGCAACCAATGTACAAGCCAAGTGTCTTTGCCTCACATGCTATCAAAAACCAGCAACCGATGCAACCAAGCAACATAGCAATCATATAAACCAATTCATATCATCTCCATCAAAAATCCAGGTCGACATTAATGACAAGCATCAATCACTGCAACAATCATCAATTATCACCTCATTGCAACATCAATGCAGCCTCCAACACCATGCTACTAGTTTGACATCAATGGAAACCAAACAAACCATCACAACATCAATTCCAACACTTTTCATTCCTGCAATTAGCATAACCTTTACACTCCTAAAACTAGGGTTAGCACTTACATATGAGCAAGCATCATTTCCAATTCTTGCAAATAGAGTATCATTTCCATTTCCACAATTAGTTTAGGCTTTGATTTTATGGCATTCATTTCATTGCATCAAATCAATGAAAGAACGACACATTACATGTTGCACATATAGTGCTGACACCTCTTAAGTTTGTACAAACCCTAGGTTGATAATTTAAGTCGGTAGCCTTGGGAGTTGCATCATTCTTGTTGCAATACTGGGACTCATCACTTTTGGCATTTTTGTTAGGGAGGTGTCATAGTATGCATTGTTTTCTTCCCTAGTTGATTCATTTATTTTACTTTCTGCAAAAACAAAAAATATTTTCATTTGGCATATTTCATTTCAAAAACAAAAAATTGCATTGCATTAGCATTCTTATTAAAGAAAAAAAAAAAAACTTCTCCAACACCAACCCCCTATTGTAGGTGGGAAATTTTCCCTAAGGCAAGGGTTGAAAGCCTCAACAGAGCAAGACAAAATAGTCAACAAAGAACACTCAATCAAGCATGCCAAACATTTGAATTATCAAAGTTGGATTCATAGACATACCTGAGGGTCCTACATTTGAAGATGTTCCCATAGGGTCCAAACCCTATGCTTCCTTCAAGATGTGCAGACCTGAAAATTAATCACATAAGTGTATACATAATAGATAATTCAACGTGAATGCATAAGAATATGTTAGATCATCATGTATAACCATTCAGACTATCATTCAAAAGATGAAAACATATATCGGGAATAAGACATGAGCTTCTTTATTGATTAACAGCGATAAGTACAGGATAGATACAACTTGATCCAAGCCAAAGGCACTGATGAAGCCTCCATCTGGATCTGTCCAGCCTAAGCCATGAAAACAACCTCACTAATAGGTGCAAGAAGATGCTAGATAAGGAGGTTGATCATTTCTACAAAGAAATCTAAGGTTTCCTAGAGATTGGGAGTGCAGGAGGCACGGGAAAAGCACACTTGATTTGGGGGAAATTGAGTATGATGTAGATATCTCTATTTTCATATCAACTAGGCCTACCCAAGGGGTGTATATATACCACCTCAAATTGGTTATTTCAGTTAGGACACATGCTCATGTAGGTGGGTTCTCAGTAAAACCCGTAAACCTGGCCTGAAAAATAGAATTTTATTTTATTTTTTCATATTTAAAAATGTTTCATGGGTATAGTGTTATGGGACCCATGTATGTACACATTTTTGTGTGGGCAGAGTTGTGTATGGAATTTGAAATACATTTTTTTTAGTATAAAGTCAAGTCTACATGGGAAAAGGGACTGCCTAGGGCCATAAAAGAGCATTAGGTCTACAAGAGTGTTGAATGGTGCTATAATATATGCCCTTTAATATATGAGGTCATAGGGGAACGTGATGGATGAAATATATTAATTAAATTGAGAGGATTCATTCAAAAAACCGGGAGGATATCACCAAATTCTAACCCATCAAATACCTGTGGAAGGATTCAGAAAGAAAACTCATGTCTGAGGCAAGCATACTCATGCTTAGAACTAGTAAAGCATGTTCGTTGATCAAGTATATTACAGATCTAAAATGTATACATAAGTGTACAAAATGAGTTAAAGTATACATAGTGGATAATCAAATAATAATTGCGAAAGAACACAACGGAGCTATGTCTCAATATCAAATAAAAGAATGTATGGTCAATGATGTTTCATAATTTATCATCATAAGAGTAGCAAGTCATATAGTTGGAATAGTTTTACTACATAAACCCGAGTGCCAACATATAAGATGTTGTTAAGAAGTATTGAAACATATATAGATGAAAGGTGTCACTGGCAGAAAACTGAAGGAGTTGTCAAGTGAACCAAGCTGTTGAAACAACCTAAGGTCTTCATCGACTGTAGATGGTACATTTCTACACCATGGGAATAAATGAGTTGAATCTGACCATGTGAGAAATCGTTTGATTATTTCATTGATGTATATTGTTAAAAAACGCGAGACAACTCACCAATAATGATAATGTGTGTCAAGGTACCCCAGTACAATATAACAAGTGTGAATAGATGTGTTGAATTTGAACACTTGAAATAATATACCAATCAGGAGACATACCCGAGGGTCCTATGTTTGAAGATGTTCTCGTAGGGTAAAAACCCTATACTTCCTCCAATATGTGTAGACCCACAAATCAATCATAGAAGCATATACATAATAAATAATTCAACGTGCATGCTTAATAATATGTTAGATCATCATGTATAACCATTCAAGATGACAACATATATCGGGAACAAGACATGAGCTTCTTTATTGATTAACAGCAGTAAGTACAAGATAGATACAACCTGGTCCAAGCCAAAGGCACCAACGAAGCCTTCCTCTAGATCCATCTAACCCGAGCCATGAATAGAACCTCTCTAATAGGTGCAAGAAGATGTAAGATAAGGAGGTTGAGCATCTCTGCAAAGGAAACCAAGGTTTCCTAGAGATTGGGAGTGCAAGAGACACAGGAAAAATAGACTTGATCTAGGGGGGATCGAGTGTAATGTCGATATCTCTCTTTTCATATCAATTAGGCCTAGCAAAGAGGTTTATATATACAACCTCAAATTGGTTATTTCAGTTAGGCCACAGGATCTTGTAAGTGGGCTCTCGGTAAAACCCGTAAACCCCACCCGAAAAATATAATTTTATTTTATTTTTTCATATTAAAAATGTATAAACAAGTATAGTGTTATGGGACCTGCATATGTATGTGTTTTTTTGTGGGTAGAGTCGTGTATGGAATTTGAAATATAGCTTTTTAGCATAAATTCAAGTCTACATGGGAAAATGGACTTCCCAAGGCCATAAAAGAGCATCAAGTCTATAGGATTGTTAAATTATGTTATAACACCTATTTAATCACATGGTGTAGTAAGAACCACATCACCATCCACATTTGCATGTAGAAGAAGAAGAGATGGTACAGAATGCAAAAGAAATGGATGAAGATGATGACATTGAAAAAGGTCCACTTGGATTTCCCATTTAAGATATTGTTATCAGTGTTCATATGAAGAACATCCCTCCATCTTTCATTCCCAACTTCCATGGTATGAGGTCAGAGGATCCGGAAATCTTTCTCTTTGAATTTCAAAATCCTTTGTAGATCTTATGGTTACTTATTAAACACTCAAAAATTGAAATTGTTTCTAGCAACATTGAAGGATAGAGCTCTTAAATGGTTCATGAGTTTAGGGACTAATTCAATAAGATCATGGAATGATATGAAAAAGATATTTATAGAAAAATATAAATATCATTATCTTAAAGAATAAATCTTTAGAATGACTCAAAAATAAGATGAGAGCCTTGAGGATCTAATAGAGAGAATTATGATTTGACACACTAAAAACTCTCTTACTTGGAAAAACTAGGGGTGATTGGATTGATCTCCTTGATCTAATGAGTAGATATGATGTATAACAATTATCATTTGAAGAAATTTGTGAAATATGAAAGTGCATATCAAGAGGAATGGAAAGAGTAAGTAAATCAGCGTCGAGATCGATAAGTCAAGTAGAACTTGGAAATTTGCTTGATAAATTTAAAACATAAATTCTTAGCAATCTATGTGAACAAGTAGAAATCTTAACAATGAAAAATGAGAAAAAAGAAGATGTTGATATTTGTGTTATCCATGTAGAATCATATGATATTAAATATCTCCAATCATTGCCAAGGTTGAAGGAAGTTTACCAAGAGGACAATGGAGCAAGTCAATCACCAAACCATATCTCTTATGTAGCTCCAAGAATACCATGGAAATCTAGTCAACCTAGTATGATGCAAGAACCTAATTCACAATTTCAATGTTATGCACATCCATCTCAAAGTAATTTGAACACACCCATACCTCGGAAACCTTGGCCATCTCAACCCCAAAACCAATCTTGGCAACAAGGTTGGCAAGGACCTTATGGGAAAAATCCACAATATCCTCAATATTTTCTTTAATATCCTCCATACCCAACTCCATGTTATCCCTACCATCCACATCCAACACAATCATAGCCTCAACCACATCCATCTCAAATATCTACTCCCGCTCAACTACTTGTACAACCATTTCTGAACCCAAACAATCTAGTAACTCAACCCACTTACAATGTTGAGGTACAACATTTCCAAAAAACTCCTTTTGATCTAAATGGTATTCATCTTAGCTCAAGAAGATTATTGCAAAAAATATTCTCTTGATATCATTGAAGGACAACATTCAGAAAAATAAGATTCAAATGAGGAGACCAAAGAATCACAGGTTGCATTGGATGGAACGCAGACATTACAATCATAGATTGAGAAAGTTACATTATACTTACCATTATATCAACAAAAATAAGAATATTTGAATGTCATGGAAGAAGAAGACATACAAGATGATCTAGATAAGAAATAGAATCAAGGGCATCTCAACCATATTGAAATATGGTTCCAAACAATCACTAAGTTGCAGCAACACACTCTTCTTCAACAATTCTTGACACCATCAAAGCAATTGGTCTCTCACATTCAGGTACATGTCAAAGCATGTGATTCTAAACATTAGTTTATCTATCATCTTGATGTGCACATGGCTCCATTTGAAGTATTCTTGTACTTTAAAGAGATTTTTTTTCAAGTAGAGTGTGATGGCAAAAAAGAAATAAAAAATGGAAAAACAAAAAAATAAGAGGATTATAATAAAATATCAAGTTAAAACCTCTTTTTAAGCACCTGATATTGGCTCACTGATTGAAAACCTCCTTGATGCAGTCAATGAGTTGGAAATAAAAAATAAAAAAGAAAAAAAAAGGAAAAAAATCCTGGGTGAAAACCTCCTTTGAGGCGCTTAGCTAGACCTACTAGTTGAAAACCTCATTGAGGCAACTAGTATGCCTATGAAAAAAGGAAAAAAATATTGCTCCATTTATCTCTCTCTGATGAATGTAGGGGCTCTCCAACCTTTGCAAGCAACCAGAACAATTTAGCACCAAAAGAAAAAAATTGATAAAAAGCCTAGTCAAAGGAAGTAAAACTTGGGCTTTCTCCCCCTTTGGCCAAATTCTCCAACAGGACCATCTCCATTTCTATCCAACACCCACATCCATTTCCATGACATTTCCCATCATTCCCAAGCCTTTCCCACTCATTTTCCTCATTATCCTGAAATGCTACAACAAACTTTTATTTTGCTACAAGACTGTCAAAATAGATAGGGCAGATATTTTTTTGACCATATCTCAAAAACCATGCATATTTTTGCTGAGATATTTCATGGGGAGATGCATAAGAATGATAGTAACATGCTCAAGAAATTTCAGAAAATTCCAGTACATACATTTTAATAAATTAGCCTCCATCACCTACAACCATTTTCATTTTTCTTGAGATTTGTGTATCCATTGGCCAAGATGTTTTATGGGGAGATGCATAAGGATGATGGTAACATGCTCAAAAAATTTCAGCTCAATCTGATTTACTATTGAGAGATATGGATTAAACAAGTATGCTATAAGATTGTCTTGTAATGCTATAGGATTGGCCAGAATTTCTACAAGATTGTGATCGGCATAGAGAGAGGGGCATATATTATGATTTCCTTGATGGAATGAAAAAATAAGTCCACCACACCACCATCATCCATCCTCCACGCCATTTAGTCACTTCTCCATCCTAAAATTCAGTGTTTTCCATCAAAAACCATATCTTTCACCCCTTCATCCACCTCTCCTATCACCACAAAGGTCTCTGAAATGCATCCTTAACATTCTTATAAATTAACAAAAAAAATTAAAGTGATATTAGGAAATATGCGAGGTATTAGTATGGTTTGTGTGACTACTACAGGAAGAAACTCAGTCATGTAGAAGTTTTCACATCTCCTACAAACCATAACTAAAGCACTAGATCTAGAAGTCAATCACCATGGAGCATTGGAGGATTCAAAACCATGATTTTGAGCAGCTACAGGTCCCTCTACAAGCTACTACAGGATCCTTGTTCACCCAACAAACAACAACATATGATCCAAATAAGAGCACATGCATCCAGAATGACCTGCATCATCAAGATTTAATCAAAAAAGCAGATTTAAAGAATTGTATTTTCTCAAAGCAATTGTAGGAAGCAAGGAAGATAGAAATAACCTCACAGAAGACACTCAAGAATAGCCTCACTCATATTTAGATCTACCATGCAGGCATCAAAGGATCAGCACATCAGCAATCAACCTCTAACAACAAGCATTAATGATGAATCGGGCCACCATGTAGCACTTGCAACAGAGTGTTTGGCTCCAACAACACCTACAGAATAAGTCTTCAATCCAAAACATCAACACTGTCAAGCAGCTCCACAGGTAGGCAAGGTATTTAATCGAATTCTTTGGGCTTCATGAGTGCTATGTAATTTCTCTTTTGTGTGTCTAAGTATCAAGAGTCAATAAAGGAAGCCATCCATAAGCTAAATTATTCACCAAACTCAATATTTACCTAGCCTTGTTTTCATCTCCCACTAGCCTTGCTTTCATCCAACCTAGTTTTCATCACCCTGGAGAACAAAAGGAGCTTTGCTACTCGTAAAAAAAAAATACAAGGTTACCAGTCGAGGCTAAAATCAACTAGAATTGCATCATACATTGAAGGAAATTCCATGAAATCAGAGTATGAAGTAACTATGTTGTTACAGAGATCATCAAAGCTGCATAGTGATAAATCCTCCAAGGGGAAGAGCTCTTAATTCATCAGAGTTGCAACCCAGATAGTTTATCAAATATTTTTATAAGGATTCAATGGTTATTCTCAATATTTATGAGCAAGAAACACCTTGATGTTATTGAAACCATAAAGGCAAGGAGGCCCACAACCACCGTCAAGAGTTAAGCTACCTATACCAAAGGTCCTATAAACTACTACAAGATTAAGATTGTGTGCTACAGGATTCAAACTGCATGCTACAGGATTGCTCTCAAATGTTATAGGATTTTCCATAGGGGTGAAAAAGAGCCTAAAATTGGACAATTTTTTTCCACAAAACCATAGAGTCACAAAGGAACTCTAAGGGAAGGGTAAGTACCTATTTTTCCTCACCACTTGTGGACAAAAAGCTTGCACACTTGTTAAATTTTTTGGTCCATAGAACATCTTGTAGTAGATCTTTGAAAAATAAATTGAAGTATTAATATTCCTTGTGAATTGAGCATGCTAGTAGGGAATGGACTTGATTTTAAGTTGGGAATGCAATTTTTCCTTTCCATAGCCAACAAAAGTAAGTTGTTTTTTTGTCCTCTTAAGGAAATTGGCTCAGAAAATCCCTAAAATTTATAATTGCTAGGAGAATTTCCTTGTAAAACTTTGAAAAAATTACAATGACAGTCATGGGGAGTGGTTCTAATAAAAGAGAGATAGAAAGGACACCTCCATAGTGGGGACAATTATAAGGGAAAGAGAGGGAAGGACAACATCACCAAGTCTAACCATCAAAGTAGTATCAGGATCAGACTGGCCGCCTATAGCAGGGTCATACATGGTTGAATTATATCTACAAGAAACTGCCTCTAAAAATACCTAATAAATCAAGAAGATACCAAAGGACACCATGAAAAAGGCGGGGAAGAAGAAGAAGGCTAAGTTTCTCAAGGGTGGGCAACAATTTCAATAGGGGGGAGATGATGGGCCCCATAATTGTTTATTTCATTAGGCCCATTTTATTATTTATAAACACTTAAAACATGTATTTGACCCCCTTACTTACACATAATAGAGTTAATTCGTAGTATTAATGGGTCCTTAGGAATTTGGTATATCCTTGCTTATTATGTGCCTAATATTATTTATTTTTGCATAATATTGAGTAAATTTTGAATGAGATAATATAGGGACTTTCTCCCTTCTACAAGATGGACCAATATGGGATAATAAATGAAAAATATATTATGAAATTATTGCACAAATTCTAGAGCTCCAATGATTTAAAAAATCTAGGAATGTGCTCCTTGTCATTTAATGCAAATTCATAGTGTTGGGAACTAGATCCACTTTTTGAGGGATTTTGGAGGGGAAAATTGCCTCATTTTAAGGAGAATGCTTCCTCGTCACTTTGTATAAGTACCAATTCAAATTTTCCTGTAGGGGTAGATATTTATTAGTCTTCTTTTGGATAAAACTTGTTATTTAGCAACTCCACTTTCATTTCTAGCAGAGATGTACTTGGATTGATTCAAATAATGAAGTTTGGTGCCATTTTTAGCTTCTAATTTTTTTTTCCTTCATAATACTTTGAGTATTCTTGGGCTTAGTCATCACAGGAGGCTCAGATTCCTCTTGTACAATTTTTTTATCTTCTTTGAATGCTTTCATTTACATCTCTTATTTTTTCATTTACTATTCATGCTTTTTTTGTTGTAGGTAATATTGGTTAAATGATTGAAGTGAGTTGTTTTGCAGGTTATTTACAAAGTCACATACATGATTCATACTTAGAAACACTTTTAAAATTCATATTCATCATTGAGCTACTTGGATTGGTTTGCTAGTTCACAAATCTAGAATTTTTGTAGTCTCTTGTAGCAAAATAGTAATAATTTTCCGATATTTTTTTATTGTATTAATGAGATTAATTTGAGTTCATGCCACTTGTATTCAAGTTAATAACAAAATTTACCCCATAGCATTTTCACTTGATCAGGTTACGCATTTAATAGGTTAACTAGCTCACTAATTCTTGAATTTTTGGTTTTACAGTAGTAATTTTCTACTATTTTTTAGCACATGTTAACAGGGGTATTTTTTAGTGATTCCACTTGGAATGGAGTCTTAGGACATCCTAATTAATAAAAAATGTTTACCATCTCGTTTTCATTTGATTTTCTTGTGAATTTGTCAAGTTATCTTGAGGAGTGGCAATCTTGTAGCATCATGTAAACTTGACCAGATTCGCTCAAAAAGCTTGGTTTTTGTCCCTTAGGCTTGAATAATTACCTCTAGGCTCTAAATCCATGATTAAAGAGGACCAAAGACAATTTTGAACTTTCTTTTTTTCTCACTGCAAACACAATTTTGTAATGACTGAATGATAATGATGATTATCTTATGAAATGCATATGAACTTTGTTACTCCAGCTAAGTACCTTTGAACATGGTGATTAAGAGGGTGATTTGCCAATGTAAAGTAGATTATGCCAATTTATTTGAATTCATGTTCTGAGGATTTCAATTACAATTTTTTGTTCTTGCATAGGATTAGTTTATTTTCAAGGAAACTTTTCACATTCTACAATTAGACTAATGATTCACATTGTCGCAAGTAGCACAAGGTTTAAATTATGCAAATAGACAAGTACTTTTCATTCCTGCAATTAGAATAACCATTACATTCCTGCAACTAGGGTTATCACTTACATTTGAGCAAGCATCGTTTCCATTTCTACAATTAGTTTAAGCTTTGATTTTATGACATTCACTTCATTGCATCATATCAACGAAACAAGGACACATTGCAAGTTGCACATATAGTTCTGACACCTCTTAAGTTTGTACGAACCCCGGGTTGATAATTTAAGTTGGTAGCCTTGGGAGTTGCAGCATTATTGTTGCAATATTGGGGCTCATCAACAACAGATATGAAGGTATAAGCCACATTGATTTACTTTTGAGTTGTATTTTTAATAGCAATGGTGATAATGATTCAGATTTGGTTAGTGAAAAAGATGATGATCATAGTTATATGGTCCTTAAGGATGAATATGAATCTACCATGGTTATTATTAAATAATTTTCTAGTGGAAATGATAGACTAACTGATGCATGCAAGGAGCATGAGAAGAAATTGCAGATCTGTAATAAAATGGAGAAATATCTCAAGGAAGATATCGCTACCTTAAGGACACAGCTAGCATAATTGAAAAGGTTAAAAGATGTCAATTGCAGCAAGCAAAAAGTTGAGAAGGATTATGTTGAAGCACTTGAAGGTGTAATTGACAAATTATGGAAGGATCTTAAAGAAGAGGACCAGCAATTGGAACAAGTAAAGAGCAACATTGTAGTGAATAAATATGGTAGTAATTTTCAAAAGGGTGAGACAAGTTTGCATGCAGGAAAGAATAACAAAGAAGAAACAAAGAATCTTGCAGCAAAGAATGTTACCAGTAATAGCAGTAAGAAAGGAGAGAGAAAACAAATTCACCAACAGCAGCAAAGTATAAAATCAAAAGGATATTTTACATCTAGAAGACCATTTTCTCCTATGGTTGAAGGTTGAATTTTTCAGAGGACAAGTCAAAACTCCTTTTCCCCCTTGATGGACGAGATTGAGTGCTTCAACTGTCACAATTTTGGCCATGTAGGAGCTGCTTATAGGAGGAGAATGCACACATCTATGCAACAGTATGATCAACCAAGAGGAGGGCCTACATTCAAGTATACAAGTTATTGTAATGGTCATTGTTTTATTAGTAACATGTTTGAGCACAAAGCCATTGATTGTAGATCTAGCATGAGAAGGTGGAGGTCCAGTATGAGTAGCAAAAGATCAGATCCTTTGGCTACATATATTGGTCATATAAATTGTTATGTGCATCATAATTTTGGGCACATGGCCAAGGACTGTAATATGGCTAGATCCTTGAGGCATTCGGTTCAAAAGTAGTAGTTAAAGAAGAATGCACAACCAAGGAACCGACCAAGGAGCACATGGAAGAAAAAGGAGCAACAGCTTGGAAGCTGTGGCATTGCACTTTGTTCGCATGATGAGGATGAAATTTGGTATATTGATAGCAGATGCTCACACCATATGTCAGGAGATAGGAGAAAAAGATTCTCAATAAAACCAATATTGGTCATGTTGTGTTCAAAGTTAATCAATCAGCAAGAGTGTTTGGAAGTGGTAAAGCCAATCTTGGTGAGAAGAGGACTAATGTAAATGATGTTTGGTTGATTGAAGGCCTAAATCATAATATCTTGAGTGTGAGCCAAATGGTTTATTGTTAGATCCCTATAATACTAGTGTATTCCCCTTCTTGTTATTTTTAGTGTAGCCCCCTATTGTTATTGTTGTTCCCATGTATCCCCCATGTTGTTATTGGTGTGCCCCATAGAAGCCAACTATTGTTATTGTTGTGTCCTTACATTATTATTCTTATGTAGGCTATGATTATATTGCAACCTGTTAGACTCCTCCAAGGAGGTGTTATCATTTTTATCATCCAAGAATTGTTCATTTATGTAATGTAAAGGAGGTTTCCCCCTCAAAGAGTATAAATTTTAAGTCGTTGATCTATCTTTTCTTTTATTTTGTGATCTGGTTGTATAACATTTGGAATCAAAGCTTTGGATTCTAGGGTTTTGCTTCTTCAAACAGGTCATTTTGAAACTTTTTCTATATTTGTTTTACGAGGCTTTAGAAGCTGAAATTACAACCAAGTGGAGATGAAATATTGATGAACTTCGTGTATGATCTTGAGATCTTGGTTCGCTATATTTTCAGATATATGATCAGAGGAAGTCGGAGTTTTTGCAAGCTCCAAAATTCCATCTCAAATAAGTGACCTAGGTAAAATCGTCATAACTCTCTCTGAGCATCAGATTTGAATTCAGTAAAAATTGACATAAATTAAAAGGACTATAGTTTTTCTTGTGTCATTTTCAAGGCCGAAGGTTGAAACAGTGACACATGGAACTATGTACAAGTTCGCTCTACTAAACTAGTCTATAATCAGGGCATCATGGGAGATCGGGCATAACTCTTTCTTGAAGAATCCAATCTCAGCCTGACTTATGGGGTTGGAAAGAAGACTCGGAGGATACCACAAGACAAAATTTCAAACCTTGGAGATATAAATTTATAGAGATACAAGAGATTCAATAACAAGCTCCTAAAAAGAAAGAAAAAGGTGTGTATTTTTCTAAATTTTGCATAACTTTTGTTTGAAAAATCAATTTGAAGTGATTCAAAGGGAATATTGAAGTATAGATATCAGTATTTGGTTCTCAAATTCCTCCCAAAAAAAATAATTATACACCCATTAATCCCTCATAAATCTCTACTATGACTCATGAAGAGGAAGAATTGCAACATGATGTATCAAAATTATGGGACCAAGTGCAAAAAATTTCGCTCTCACAAAGAGCAACCAAAGATGAACTAAAAGGGGACATGTATAGCTTAAAATGGTCCATGGATGGATTAAAAGGTGATATGGATGGTTTAAAAGCATCAATAAAAGGCAACATTAGTGGTTTAAATGTAGACATGGAAGGTTTGAAGGAAGGTTTGACAAAGTTACTACAAGAAATGCTTCCTAATGCCGAAAAGGCATTCCATGAAACTCGTGAAGAGAACAAAAGGAATATGAATTATGATTCCAGAGAATCTAATGTTGTTTTTAATATCCACCACATTCCAAAGATAGATATGAGGAAGTTTGATGGCAAGGATCCAGTAACATGGATACTATAGATGGAGCAATATTTTGATCTCCATGATGTGCAACAGACACAAAAGGTGCACATTACATATTTATATTTATAACCCAATCAGTTTGTATGGTATCTAAGGATTTTTTCTCGTAAACCACTTGTCACTTAGTCAATTTTTACGAAGGAAATGATAGGACATTATGAGGATACAAAGAGAAACACCCTCTTTAGCCAATTGATAAATCTCAAACAAAAGGTTTCAATGGCAGAGCACATTGAGGAATTTCAAAAATTGAATATTAGGGTAATTGTTATTCCTGAGGAGCATAGGATTGATGTCTTCATAGGGACTTTGAAGGATAACATCCAACACGAGGTTCACCTTTCATAACCAAATTCATTGGAGAAGTCATTCATGATGGCAAGAAAAGTTGAAAGCAAAATTATGGCAAGGAAGTCTACCACTCACAACTATAAAGATGGAAGTGTTGTTGCTCCTAGCCTTCCACAACCTACAAGGTTGATGCCACAATAATTGGAGGGATTAAAAGATAAAAATGGATTTGTTACATTGGTGATAGCATATACAATAAAGGTCATTAGTGTGCTGAGAAGAAATTATTCTACATAGATTGTGAAGAGGAGGAAGAAAAGGAACAAGAAATGTCAAAATAGGAGGATATACACAAGGAACCAACCCCAGAGAAAGAAGAAATGAATCTGACCATATCTTGTAATGCATTGGCAGGGATTACCAATCCTCAAACTCTCAAGATAGAAGGACATATCAAGAACAGAAAGGTAATAGTGTTGATTGATTCAGGTAGTACCCATAGTTTTATTCATTGTAAGATAGCCAAGGAATTGAATTGTTTCCTATATCCAGCACCAGAGTGTCAAGTGATGGTTGCAAATGGAGGAACTATAAATTGCTCTAGAAAGTTCCATAATATCAAGCTAACCATAGTGGAATGTGTATTGAATAGACCAATGCTTTCCATTCCAATGGGTGTTTCTCATGTTGTACTATGAGTCCAATGGTTACAATCTTTGGGGACAATAGCTTTTAATTTTCAAGAACTTTTCTTGAATTTTTTTGGGGAAGGAAAGAAAATTTAAATAAGGGGTATCATAGGGAAACTAGAAAATATAATCATATCTAATGGCATGGAAAAACTTCTGAAGAAATAACAGTGGGGCGTAATTGCACAATTATGCTCACTAGAGGTTCAAACATTGAAATCATCTATTTCTCCATATCTCCAAAAATTATTGGACAATCATTCTAAGGTATTTGAGACTCCCAAATGCCTTCACCTATTCGTGATCATGATCATGCTATTCATTTTATTCCAGGAATTTTTCCTCCAAACATCAAACCTTATATATCTCCCTATGCCCAAAAGAGTGAAATTGAAAGTATGGTTGTAGAAATGCTAGAGGTTGGTATAATTCAACCTAGTCAAAATTATTTCTATGCTCCAGTAATATTGGTGCACAAGAAGGATGGATCATGGCATAGGTGTTTGGATTATATGGAGCTCAAAAATCTCACTATTAAAGATAAATTTCCCATTCCTATCATTGATGAATTGTTGGATGAATTACATGGAGCAATTTACTTCACCGAGATGGATCTTCGTTCGGGATATCATCCAATTAGAATGAATATTGAAGGCATTCTGAAAACAACATTTAGAACTCATGAGGATCATTATGTTTTTTTGGTCATGCTTTTTGGCCTTACTAATGCACCTTCCACATTTCAAGGTTTGATGAATTCCATTTTCAAACCCTTAGAAAATGTGTGTCATTATTTTTTGATGATATACTAATTGGAAGGATCATGTTCAACATGTTGACAGGGTGCTCAAAATATTGGAGGAGAAACAATTATATGCAAAAACCTCCAAATGTTTCTTTGGAGTACACGAGGTGGAATATTTGGTTCATATTGTATCTTATGAGGGTGTTAAGGTAGACCTTAACAAAATTAAATCCATTAAGGAATGGAAAATCCCTACAACCATAATACATATTCGAGGATTTCTCAGGTTGACAGGGTATTATCGCAGGAGAATAGCACCACCTCTAACAACATTATTGAATAAAGATTCATTTTATTGGACTCCAAAAGCAACTAAGGCCTTTGAACGTCTTAAAGAGGAAATGTGTCAGGCACCGGTCTTATCTATGCGAGACTTCACAAAAACCTTTATTGTGGAATGTGATGCCTTAGGAAATGGAATTGGTGTTGTTTTAATGCAAGAAGGAAGACCCATTGCTTTTCAAAGTCATCTAATCAAAGGAAAGTATTTACACAAACCTATTTATGCGAAAGAAATGTTGGAAATATTACATGAACTAAAGAAATAGAGACCTTACTTAATAGGAAGACACTTCAAGGTAAAAACAAACCATGATAGTCTTAAATACATTTTGGAACAAATATTATCTTCAAAAGAGTAGAAAAAATGGGTCACAAAAATGTTGGGTTATGACTTTGAATTCATCCACCAAAAAGGAAAGAAAAATGTTGTTGCATACGCACTCTCAAGAAAGGATGAGGAAGGGGAAGCATTGCTTTGTGCCATATCTATTGTCCAAATTGATTAGATAACTGAAGCAAGAAATGAATGGAAGAATGACGAAGAGGTGTGGACACTCATTCAAAATTTGCAGCAAGATCTCAGTGCATATGATACATTAGCTGGAAAAATGATTCATTATGGTACAAAGATCACTTATATATTTGTAAGAATTCCAAACTCAAGTGAAAGATTATTTTGGAATTGCACACCTCCCCCTTAGGAGGGCACTCAGGATTTTTAAAAACTTACCACTGGGTCAAGAAGGAATTTTTTTGGGATGGCCTTAAATCCGATATTCAGAATTTTGTGGCAGAATGTTTGGTTTTCCAACAGAATAAAGTTGAGACAATTAAGACCCTCGTTTTGTTTCAACCTTTAGCCATTCCAAATCAACATTGGGAGGAGATTGCAATGGATTTTATCATAGGCCCAAGCCTAAAAGAAAGAAAGTCATCATGGTGGTAGTTGATTGACTTACCAAGTATGCATACTTTTGTGCATTATATCATCCTTTTAAAGCCAGTACATTTGCTACTGCATTTATGGAAACAATTCAAAATCTACATGGAAACCCAAAGATTTCTGTAAGTGAAAGAGATCCCATTTTCACTGGAAATTTTTGGACAATTATTTTCTTGTCTTGGTACTCAATTAGCTCATAGCTCATCTTATCATCCTCAATCTGACGGGAAAATTGATATAATGAACAAATGTTTGGAAGGATATCTCTGTTTCTTTGTATCTAATAAACAAACACGATGGGTCAAGTGGTTACCTCTAGTTGAATTGTGGTATAACACTTCCTTCCATATTGTAGAAAAAATGAACCCATTTATGGCACTTTATGGATATCATCCATCATCCATCATGTTGTCCCTTAGGAAACCAATTTCATGTCTATGGAGAAATTGTGCCTAAGACATTAAAATTTTATTAAGCATGTCACTCATTAGTATAGAATGTCTTTATCTTGAGGGGTATGAAGAGCATTATTTTTAAAACCCTTGACAAATAGGTGACATGAAAATTTCAAGATGCCATTTGATGCTGAATACAAATGCTGTGTGAAGAATACTTAGAAAGATTAGAGACAATATGTTGTATTTAACAAAACCTATTATCTTTAACTTAGAGGAAATACAGAGAAAGGAGCTTTAAACATGGGAGCGTTATTTTAAGGAAATTTAACTTTATTCATAGAAGTAAACAAAGACCAACAACTTCATTACCATATTTAAAGAGAGAAAGAGATAAAATGACACATAATAGAGAGATTACAAATCATATTTAGCATTGTATGGAAAACTCATGATTCTTTCATTAGTCATCAATTCATCAAGTACAAAATTATGTAGTCTTCAAATTCTCAAGTCTCGAACCCTTTTCCTTTAATTTTCCCTCATTTTATACATCATTGTGTTGAAATGTGGCAACAAGAATATTCCAATTTAAATTGTCCTTGAATTAAATTGTGAATTAAAATTGAATTTAATCTTAACAGCTACTTGGAAATAATTAATTAAGTTATTTTGACTTAATTAGTTGGAGAAATTCAAGTTAGAAGTCTTTCTGAAGTCATGCAAGAGTTATCCCTAAAATTTAAGAGATAAGGTTGAGTTATATTTGAGTTGTAATTAGTTGACTCATTTTACTGAGTTAAGTCCAATTAAATTAGTTCCAAATTGTTTGAGGAACTAATAGAGAGTTAACAGTCAGTTGATGCATGCATGCATCCAACTAGTGTACTCCAGTTAACTGAAGATTCCCTCATCAGAAACTCATGCATGTCTATTCTGAGAAAGACCCAGTTGAGATTAAAATCAAGGACAGTGTACTATCAGTTGCATGTGTTTTCTTATAAAGAAAACTCATGCATGTAGAAGGATCATTCCTTGAGAATTGCGCAGTTCTGACAGTGTGTGAGATCAGAAGTGTTCCACTTAGTGAGGTGAGAATCATCCCAGAGGAACAGTGCAAGGAAATAGGAGCTTGGAGGGTAGAGAGGAAGGCTTGAGAGAAGCCAAGATTGCCTATGAGAATCTGTGAGGATTGTACTGAGAGCTGGCTAGCCATGAGAGCTAAGGCTTTGTATAATTCCTATGTATTTCCACCTTGTATGATAATATAGATAGTGGGGTTTTTAGCTGAGGCTTTCCCCAAAGTATTCTCACGTGTATTGTGTGATTTATTCATATTCTTCTGGTTATATGTGTTCTTCTTGATCTTTAAGTTTCCGCAAATTGATAGTAGAAGTAGGTTATAGTATTCTGCTTTGATTTATATTGCATTATCGGGTTAACATACATCAGATTTTCTACATGGTCTCGGAAGAGCGAGATTTGTAGAGAGAATTTCTACACATGGGACAATTGGTAACTACCAAAAACTGTCAAACTACTTAACTACTTTCTAACTGCCTAAAGTACAAAGTCATTTTAAAATATTACATTAGAGGGTAAAAGACACCTAATTCTTCTTAGAAAATAAAATAATATCAAATCAAATTATGATTGATTGTTGCTGGTTACTGCTCGGATTGTTGGTCTGGGTAGATGGCCCTGCTGATGAATCTTTTGTCTGTTCTATCATCCACTCTTTGCATCTTCTCCACAAGCCATTCTGAACGTTGTGATCCTACTATAAGTAGGCTTGTTTGTAAACAAAGTCTTTACCATCCACAGAAGTTTGAAATCCTTATTCAGATAGTTCACAATAGTTTCTCCTTTCAGTACTGTTGTCTTCTCATGAGTGCCATCAATCTTACTTTTTGCTTCCACTGGAAAAGTCTCATATGATTCCCATGACAGCAAATTTCCTTGTAAATCCCAGCAAGAGGGGAGCCTAGCTCTAACTCTTTTATCAAATAGGATATTGAACCTGGAAACTGCTTCTTTTATTTCATTCATCTTCTTCTCAACATTTTTTTCTGTAAACATTTTTTATAAACATCTTATTGAAATCCATTGCACACAGTGTTCTGTCCATAAGTTTGTGTTCCTTTAGCTCTGCATCAGACTTAGAGTTTATAAAATGTATCATTCTTTTTGCAAACTTGGATCTCTTTAACAATTTTTGCTTGTCTCGCATAACCAAACTTTACATGCCCTTGACAATTGTTTTCCCAACAAACACAATGACACGGAATTCCCAGATATTCCTGATGACTTCAATAATTTCATCCCAGAGAATTTCCCTAGCCTAGATTAAGGACATATTACCTTTCATTCTCTCCTTTAACCTTTTAATCTCTTCTTCAACCCTTTGGAAGTCTTCCCTATATTTCTTAGCATTTTCCTTCTCCATTCTAGCTTCCTCTTCACTCAAGTTTAATAATTTACAAACTATCTCCATATCCCTCTGTGCTTTTTTCAAATCATGCTCAGCCATCTTTAATTATGTACCCAACTACATCACCTATGCCACTGGATCTTCTATATTGGCTGGCATCACTACTGTGCAAACATGAGTGTCTACTTGTTCCTGTAGCTTGGCCAATGATTCCTTAAGCACAAAAACCTCTTCAGTCTTCTGCAAAACATCCTGTAAAAGCTTCTCCTTTTCATTTTCAACTTCAACTATCCTTGCAGCAATAGGGTACTCAGCTGTAGGGAGATTCAACTTCTTTCTCAAGATTCCTATCTCAAACTTAGCAGATTGCAATAGTTTCTGTATTGCAGGTTGATCATCAGGATTGACTCCTATCTTCACAATAATCTTCTTTAATTCATCCACCTGAGCATTTAGAGCTCTGGAATTAGCTTTCTCCAGCTTCAATTGCTTGATCACTTTGTGTAACATTTTCTCTACTTTAATAGCAGTTGCATTTGTTTTATGTAAATCATTGACAATCAATTGCCCAGTCTGCATGTGCAAATTGATTTTGTCAAGCATGGGGAGTTTTTGAGTATCAACTGTCAAATTGACAGTTTTAAAGTTACTAGAGGATCCAACTGACATCTTTGTGGGATGAGAGAGTGAAATTTTAAGTTGGCCCTTTTCTAAATCCATGGCAGACAATAACCTGGTTTGCTCAGAAATGATTTGAGACTCAGCCTGAGCCTCCATATTCAACTTTATTTTCTGGTTTCTTTCAGCTATCTGAGCAAACATGCTCTGAATAAGAGGAACTTTCTCATGAAAAAGTTCACTAGAGGATGGAGAAGTTGGTGCACCCTCTGTTTCTCCCAATTGAATTATTAAACCAGGTTGTGCTGAAGACATTGCATCCAATAGTTTAGTCCTCTTTGTTGTTTCTAGCTCTTCTTCATCAAGATCGATGACTTCCTCTCTACTTCCTCCCTGGCCCTTTTTTCACCTTTTTCTAAAATACTAGGGGTTTCAATCTCTACCCCTTTGGTGTTCAGTGAACCTCCATTTGCCATTTTCTCAACCTCTGGCCTACTTTCATGTACAAATGTTGAATAACCATTTGTTGTCCTCCTCTTAGAAATGATCTGATGTGGTTCATAAACCCACTCCACAACCTGTAAAAGACACATATCACCTAATAATTTTTCAACCTCTTACGCAGCCTCTCTTGTGTTCATAATGAAAGGTCCCATTGTTCTGGGCAACTTAAAGAGATAACCCTTTTTCATTGGGACAAAATGAACCTGATCCACATTTAAGCTTTGTCTAATAAACTCAAGAGAAAAGAGTCTCATTGGCACAAATTTTGGTAGTCTATATGGTTTGACTGAGGCCCCATAAAGCCTAATTTTTGCATGCTCTTCAAATATAAACCAATCTCCACATCTTACATCTTTGCTCAATTGAAGAAATTCTTGAGACTTGGGAAGAAATGTTGGTGGCAAGGTCCCATTCAAAATCTTGTAGACCACTGGAAGGAATAAAGAGGTAAACTCAAACATGCCACCATCTTCTGGATCACCCCTCACCGAGTCTATCCATAACACCATTAACTATTTCTTTTTATTTATATCTACAATGTTTAACCCCAAATTGGTAAAATCCTTAGCATTCTGGTACAAGAACAAATAAGTGACAACTGAAGGAAATATAAAAGAACCAGTAAGTGAAAGAGTCATGAATTGAGTGTTAATGGTGTCCACCCAAAATGCTAGAATATCTAATACCACTTCTAGCTTCATCATCATAGTGTAAAATCCCAAAAATTCTTTATCAACCTGTCTGAAGTCTTCCCTTCCCAGAATTTTAGAAATCACTTGCAAGATTGGTCTTATATCTGCTGCAAATATATCTAAAGAAAACAATTTTTCATCCAGGGAGAACTATCCAGGTTTGGAAGCCAAGAAGGATAAAGCATAAGAGGACTCCTGTGATGATAGGTTGTCATAATATGAGATTAAAGCTTCTTCAGTAAAGGTGACATAGTTCCAGAGATAGGGTAATTGAAAGCTTGGTGGATTAACTGAGAAGTTACCTAGAAGACACTTTCTCCTAACTAATTCATGACAAAACATTGCTTAGGGTACATGGAAGAAGCTCACCACTAAATGAATTCTGGAAACAAGTGAGTTGTTGGGACAAAAGCTACTAAAACACCTAACCTAACCATTGCCATGAATACAGGGGACTTCTTATGGTTCAGAATGACTTCTTGATACAGAGGAACATGCTAAATTGTACAGAAAGTGTCAAAAATATCATGCTTGACATCCATTAGAGGGGTATGGATGACATAAGAGGAACTTACTTGTTTGGCCATGATGTTTGTGAATGACAGTTGCTGACTTGGAATGCTGAACTGGAGGTGAAAGTTGATACGCTGGCGTTGCTCATATCAAAAACAAGGGACTAATACGATGGGGTTTCATTTTTCTTTTATAAATGGTAAGTAAAATGGAGGGAAAAATGGAATCACATAACGAATTAATGAAGTGGCAAAGATGAGGTGACAGGGTACGGAGGGTGAGCTGGATGGAAATGAATGGGAGTGGAGGATGGCATGGAGGATGTGAGCTGGTGCGAAATGATGATGGGTGGCCTGCCGTGGGGGTAGGGGGTGTACGGGATGCTTATCAAAGTTGAACCTCCGCAGCGATCACGAGCCATTAATCTCCATCAACCGTGTTGACGTTAGGGTCAACTGCAGGGTTGAGCCATGAATTATAACCCACGCTCATTGTTCCCCCACAAAGCACTTTACCCGCCTCCTTTGTCGATATTTGATCGTGCTTCTCATAAACGCTCAGGATTTAGTAGATGAATCGAGCCCACTTTCATAATACCTTAAATGCCGCTGATAGTGAAATTTGAACTAATATTTTAAGATTTCAAACCTTCTTTTGATTTTTCAAAACTTAAACATAATATTTCATTTTTTTGGATTTTGAATAATATTAAAAACTAAAATGACAAAGTAAGCTACAACACATCACATCATCTTTAAGAGAAAATTCTAAGGTTCAAGCAGTGAATGATCACATCAAGCATCAATAGCAAGTTCTCTAACTCCTAAAAGATAACCTCACTTTGGTACAAAATCGAATGAAATAATAGGCAGATCAGCATTGTAGTGAAAGAAGTTTTTATGTAGGCGACTGGGTATTTTTATAGCTACAACCATACAAACAATGTCCCTCAAGCAAGCTAAGAAGGATAATAAATTATGACCCAAGTACTATGGTCCTTACAAGGTGTTTCAAAATATTGGTACAATGGCATACAAATTGGAGTTGCCTGCATCTTCCCGAGTACACCCAATTTTCCATGTTTCATGAGTAAATAATTTTATCAATAAAAATCTCTCAGTTCAAATAGTGTTGTGAGAACTTGATGAAGAAGGAAAAATAATATTTGAGCCTAAAGAAGTCACAGAAATGAGAACCTGACAACTACGAAATTGATTAATTTCAAAGTATCTCATTAAGTGGAAGAAATTACCACTGAAGATTCCACATCAGAGGATGATAATTTTATACAGAAGCGTCCAAAACTACTCAAGCATTGAGGTCAACACTTTTTAAAAGGAGAGTGTCATGTTAGTTCCTTATAATACTAGTGTATTAGCCTTTTTGTTATTATTAGTGTAGCCCCCTATTTTTATTGTTGTGCCCATCTATCCCCCATGTTGTTATTGTTGTGCCCCATAGAAGCCCACTATTGTTATTTTTGTGCCCTCACATTATTATCGTTATGTAGGCTAGGATTATATTATGACCCCTTAGACTCCTATATAGACCAAGAAGGTCTTATCATTTGTATCATCCAAGAATTGTTCATTTATGTAATGTAAAGGAGGTTTCCCCCTCGAAGAGGCTAATTTTTAAGTCATTGATCTATCTTTTCTTCTATTTTGTGAGTTGGTTGCATAACATTGATGGAGGTAAGTGATTTTCAACTCCAAAGGTTGCATCATTCGGAAAGAAAGATCAAGGAGAGTGATTGCAAAAAGAGTCAAGACACTAGGTACTGTGTATGTGTTGAAGGGAAGAGTGAAGAGTAAGAAGGGACCAAAGGAGTACTCTTCCTCATTAGATTTAGAGTAGGAGATATCAGCCCCCACTACAGTCCATTCTTTCACGTTAGATCTACTTGACTGTAGTAGTATGTATGAGACAAGCATGGTCTCAGGGGGAGCATTGTTAGCTTGAGGATTTCTAGCAGCAATGAGTTTTGATCCAGTTCTTCCATGCACTTTTAGATCCATCGGATCACTTCATATGAGGTATATCATGCTGAAGGGGAGATATGTTTTTTTCAATGCTTGTTCTTTATGTTTATTTCTTTTCACTCATTATTTTTAGAGTTGATGTATTTACTGTGTATGAGTGGAAAATGTAGAATTTTTTTGTAGATTCAAACTGCTAATTGTAATTTACTAAAATAATAAACTTGAATTTACTCTACTCATTAGCGGAAACAATTAAACGATCATGAAATCACGAAGCATACAAGAGAAAGAATTCAATCAACACATTACACAATGATTTCCTGGGGAAAGCCACAACTAAAAAACCCTTGTTATTTGTATATTGCATTAGTCAAAAAATATGAGATGATTACAATGCTTTGCTCAAGCTCGAGAAACCTCTGCACTATCTCTATTTATCTCACTACTTCCTAGACAAACCCAGGCCAATAATTAACCATATTTTGGATTTCCTAAGTCCCTATTTATTTGCATTGTTTCCTTGGGAATTAGCACCCTATTAATTAGGGAAATTCCTCAATATGAATTACGCAATCCTCGTAGGCCTTCCTCTGACTGCATGCACCACATACACAATTCAGAAGATTATACAACTAATAGTACATTGTCCTTGAACTCCAATATCAACTGGGTAACTCTCAGGTCTGACATGCATGATTTATTTATGAGTGAATCATCAGTTAACTGGTTGAACACATGAAGTAGCACCCAACTGTCTAACCTCCTACTAGTTCCTCCATCATATGGAACTAGTTTAAATAACTTTAACTTAGTTAAACTGAATTAATTAATTGAAAGTCAAAATAAACTCAACGAGGGCTCCTATAACGTAGGAGACACACTACATGACTCAAGTTAGACCCTCAACTCGAATTAACTGAGCCAACTAAGTCAAATTAACTTAGTTAACTCGTACAAGTTGTATTTTGATGTGGAATTACAATTTTCTTCCTAATTTAATTCAAGGACAAAATTAAATTAGGATTTTCTTGTTGCATTTTCAACAGAAAAGACATGTATATTAGCCTTGTTGCAACATTCATTGATCATATTTCATCTATCCTATCATGGAGACAATTTGGAAATGACATGCATATGTGACTTAACACTTGGACCAACCATGCGTAGATTATCACATGTAGTTTGTTACAGCCATGTATCTTTTATTATATCACCATCTCATGTTGGTTGAGATTCATGCATTTAGTGAGTTGAGTCATCATGGTGATAGGGATGTTTTGGAGAAGTTTATGGAGTCATTTTTCAGCCACATGTATGGGCTAATGACATTGTAACAGCCATGTTATGTTATGTTTTTGAGACATTGGTCCATAGGAGATGATCTTAGCAGTCATGTTATTCATTGAAAATTCATGTAAAATGATCATGGAGCCATGTATTCATATTGCACTTATCATTGGGTCATCTATTCATGAGTCACAAGTCATGCTATGGTCATATGAATTATGTATGAGGTCTTATGGCATTGCTACATCCATGTATTTATCAATGTATATGTCATATAGTCATGGTCACATGGAGGCTTAGTCCATATGGTGCTTCTATTTGTCAAAAGGAAGCATTGTTTGCAGCAAGTGTAGTTCATTACAGGTTGGAGATGATTTTAGAGATGGAATGTGCTTAGGGAGAGCATTATTTTCTCTTGTTTACTTCAGACATACATTTTTTGCATTATGATCCGCTTGGATAAGTTCATGGTGTGCCTCAGGCTATGTTATGATGGTTGTTGGTTGTCATTGGTGTTGATGTTATGTAGTTTCTATGGAGAAGTGTTGGTTGGTTCTTCATGGGGATATTGTTGCATATTGTTGTTTATTTATTGTTGATCATTGATGCTTGTATGGTTTCCTCATGTTGGCTTATTGTTGTTGTTACTAGAGGTGTTTGATTGGATATGTTGCTTTGAATGTTGATTGGTTATATGTGTTGTTTGTTGTTGATGTGAAGAGTATGGTTATTGGTTGATATGAATTACTTTTCAGCCATGTTACTTGCTCCAGTATTTGTGCTTCATTTTTGTTGCCTTATCATATGGAGTTGACCCTCTACCACTGATGTTAAAGTGGGAGTCATAGAGGATGTTGGGTTGGATTTTGTGTATGATTTCCATCAATGCCAAATGGGGGTATTGATAGCATTGTGGTGTGTATGTTTCCAACTAGCTGATGTTGGAATTGGTTCATGACAGTAGCTAGCCCCTATTGGCATTGATGTCAACTCTATGTAGTCTAGCTAATGTATAGATGCATTAATTGTAGTATGGTTGCAGCTGGTTGTGTTGACATTGACATGGTTGTGTTGGCATTGATTTCAACCTTATGATGTCACACTCATGATATTCAGATGATGGTAGCATGGTGTTAATGGAGGTTTTTCTTGTGATGGCATGTGTTTCCATGTACATTAACATTGATGGTAGGTCTTCATGCTTATGATCATGGATATGACTTGTTGCAATAGTGTGTTGGACTTATGATGATGATGGTAATGTGCTACAGTGTGTTACAGATTTTTACAGATGTGTTGTAGCTTGTGGAGGTGCTTGCGGAGAGTGGAGGACTTGTTGGTAGGATTTCCAACCTTTGTTCGTTCGCCCTTTAGGTTAATTTGGAAGTATCACTTGGGAGACATGTTTTATCCACTTGCATAGGTGTTACCAGACTTGACAGAGGTTTGGAGGCATGTTTAAGAGCTAGAGAAGGTGACCAAACAGATGGCAGAGGTTTTGGGATGAAGTTTGATGTTTGTACTTATATTTTTCCCTAACCACTGGCATGCAAGCCTATGGGAGCAGTTGAAAGCTCCAACTACTGGCAGACAAGCCTATGGGAGTAGTTGCAACCTAAATCAGGTATTTTTGTTCGTGCAGTTGAGGTTTTTCAAGAAAAATCCTCTATATTCCTCATGTAAATTGGATGAAAATTGGCATGGAAATTCCCAGAGGCTTCTAGATCAAGTTGTAAAGGTTGGGAATTGGATTGAAAAGTTTCTTCAGTGATGTGAACAACTTTATTTCACAAGTAATGATGATAGTGGATTGATTTCATCAAATGTTTGAACCCTTGATCCCATACCTAAAGTGAATTTCATCCATCACATTTTATATACATCATTTTGGAGTTAAGTATTGGTTGGTTGAGGATGAGAGTGAGTTAGAGAAGCCTACATAGTGGAGGAATGCTTCAGAATTGAGTGAGAGCATATAATCTTTAGTGTATGAGTGCAAATGGTTTCATAGTGAGCATATTTTAAGCTTGTTGCAAAATAGATTAGATTTTAAGTTGTTGTAGCAGAGATTGTTTTGGAGAGTTTTGCATGCTACTGGATAATGTTTTTGTTGGTGATTTGATGCATGGATATGAGCCACTATTTTTCTTGTGTTGAGAGTATGTTTATGTTGGTATTTTATTTGGTTTATTAATGGTGTCTTAATGTTGAGACTTGGATTGCAAAGTTGAATTCTTGTTGAGCAGAGAATCTTGGATCCAATTTGAAAATATATTAAATGAGGTCCACATAGAGTACAAGAGCGGTGACTTCATGAGAGAGGAGCAATGATTTCGAAGCTTCAGAAAAAGGAATAGTTTCTCCATCCAATCGAAGTTAGATAGTCCAATTGGAGTTGGGCGACGAGCGTTGATCATGGTGGCTTTTAGTGGATGGTAGTCCGTAGATCAGTGTGAGAACAATGTTTTCTGAGTTCATCAGTAGAATCGAGTCTTATGGTTGAATGGTGTTGGCCTATTGTATATGAGTTCTAGTCTCCAGGCTGATCATAATCAGTTATCTATATAAAAGACAAATTGCTTGACATAATAGAGAATCATAACAGAACAACAGTAGAAAGGGTGGCTTTTCTCCCAAAAGGGTTTCCACTAGAAACCTTGTGTCTCATGTGTTATGATGTGATTGTGTGTATTGTTTATTGTTTATTTTTTTTCTTATGGTTTTTATTTTCTTCTCATATTGTGCACATTTTATGATTTGTTATTAGTCGTTGGTTATTAAATGCATGATTTAGTAGGTGATTTTTTAATTGGTAAAAGTGCATAACAAGTCACACTATTGATTCACCCCCCCCCCCCCCCTCACACTCCCTCAGTAGTGCTCAAAAGTTTCCAATATTAGTATCAAAGTGTCACTCTTGGTTTCATATTGATCATTGGAGAGCATATTTGGGGTTTGTTAGAAGAAATTTGCATTTTTTTCCATAATGGTTTCACAAGCAATACCTGAGGCTTATTGCTGCAAATTTCAAGGTATGGCAAGAAAGTATGAAATATAAATTATCCTCTTGTGGCTCTAACATTTGGAGATTGGTTTGTGAAGGATATGATGGAGATTTTCCTTCATCTAAAGTATTGAATCAAAATTCTCAAGCAAGGAGAATTATTTTCAAAAAACTCCATAATGCAGATTTAGAGAAAGCTGGAGATTTAAAATATGCAAAGGAGGTTTGGGACAGATTGCATATGTTATTTGGAGAAAGTTGTAGTAATAGTGATGAATATTTTGAGAAGAGCAACAAAAAGAAGAAGAAGAAGATGAGATCCAAGAAGAACAAAGCTCCAATTGAACCAGCTATAAAAGAGGAAAACAAATTTGAAAGTATTGGCTGCATTGATTTACTTTCAAGTTACATTTTTAATAGTACTGGTGATAATGATTCAGATTAGGTTAGTGAAAAAGATGATGATCATAGTTATATGGTCCTTAAGGCTAAATATGAATCTTCCACGATTTTTATTGAAGAATTTTCTATTTAAATTGGTAGACTAACTAATGCTTGAAAGGAGCATGACAAGAATTTGTATATTTGCAATAAAAAGGAGAAATATATCAAGGAAGAGATCACTACCTTAAGGACACAGCTAACATAATAAAAAAGAGTAGAAGAAGTCATTTGCAGCAAGAAAAAGGATAAGAAGGATTATTTTGAAGAGCTTGAAGGTGTAATTGACAAATTAGAAAGGATATTAAAGAAAAGGATCGGCAGTTGGAGCAAGTAAAGAGAACCGTTGTAGTGAAAAATTCTGGTAGCAATTTTAAAAAGGGTGAGACAAGCTTGCATGTAGGAAAGAATAATAAAGAAGAACCAAATAAGCCTGCAACAAAGAATGTGACCAACAATAGTAGTAAGAAAGGAGAGAGAAAACAAATTCACCAACAACAGCAAAGTTTAAAATCAAAAGGATATTTTACAGCTAGAAGACCATTTTCTCCTATGGTTGAAGGTAGCAATTTTCAGAGGAAAATTCAAAACTCCTTTCCCCCTTGATGGACAAGATTGAGTTCTATAACTGTCACAATTTTGGCCATATGGAAGCTGCTTGTAGGAGGAGAATGCACACATCTCTACAATAGTATGATCAGCCAAAATGAGGACCTACATTCAAGTATACAAGTTATTTTAATGGTAATTGTTTTATTTGTAACATGTTTGGGAACAAAGCCATTGATTGTGGATCTAGCGTGAGAAGATGGAGGTCCAGTATGACTAGTAAAATATTATATCCTTTGGCTACATATCTTGGTCATATAGAGTGTAATGTGTGTCATAATTTTGGGCACATGGCCAAGGATTGTAATATGCCTAGATCCTTGAGGCTTTTGGTTCAAAAAAAACAGTCAAAGAAGAATGTACATCCAAGGAACCGTCCAAGGAGCACATGAAAGAAAAAGGAGCATCAACTTGGAAGGTGTGGCATTGCACTTTTCTCACATGATGAGGATGACATGTGATATATTTATAGTAGATGCTCACACCATATGTCAGGAGATAGGAGAAAAAATTATTTTCTCAATAGAACCAAGAGTGGTCATGTTGTGTTTGAAGGTAATCAAACAGCAAGAGTGTTGGGAAGCAGTAAATCCAATCTTGGCGAGAAGAGGACCAATGCAGATGATGTTTGTCTCATCGAAGGCATAAATCATAATATCTTGAGTGTGATCCAAATGGTTGACGGAGGTAAGAAAGTGATTTTTAACACCAAATGTTGCATCATCTAGAAAGTAGGATCAAGGAGAGTGATTGCAAAAGAAGTCAAGACATTGGATAATGTGTATGTGCTAAAAGGAAGAGTGAAGAGTAAGAATATTCCAAGGGATTTCTCTTCCTCATCAAATTCTGAGTAGGAGATATCAACCCCTACTACATTCCATTCTTGGATGTTATATCAGGGGGAGCATTGGTAGCTTGAGAAGTTATAGCAGCAATAATTTTTTATCCAGTTCTTCCTTTTCACTTTCAACTTAGTCGGATCACTTCATATGAGGTATATCATGCTCAGGGTGAGCTATTCTTTTTATTAAGGCATGTTATTTATGTTTATTTCTTTTCACTCATTATTTTTGGAGCTAATATATTTAATGTGTATGAGTGGAAAAGACATGTATATCAGCCTTGTTGCAGCATTCATTGATCATCTTTCAGTTATCCCAGCATGGAGATGATTTGGAAATGACATGAATATGTGACTTAAAACTTGGACTAGCCATATGTAGGTTTTCATATGTCTTTTTTTACAACCATGTACCTTTTATTATATCATCATCTTATGTGGAGGCTTCTTCTTCTCCTCTTGAAATTCTTTCTGGTTTTTCTATCATTCATTTTTTCTAGATGTAGAAGCATCCTTACTCCCCACTGACCACATTCTCTTCTTGGGTTGAACATTCTCCCTATGAACCTACAAACTCCCTCTAGAACATGGCTACTTTTGAACCTCTAGAACCTAGGCCTTCTTCTCTAGAACATATACCTGCTCCTCTGAAACATGTACTTGGTATGGCTTCTTCTTCTCATAATCTATCATCTTTCTCGTCATCCTTTATAGACCATGATCTCTAACTCCAATCACAACACCTACATAGATATATTCTCTGGGCCTGAGTCTCACCTTTCCACCATGGTACAATATCTCAAACCCCTTCTACTCGATCGTTGAGACAGAAATTACATTGTATTTAAGTCATGGTACAAATAATACAACTTGAACTTGCATCACCTGACCTAACTCCATCCTGAATGGAATGACTCATGATCCCCTAATCTCTTTCTGACTCTTGTCACCCAACACCATGTACAACTTTGAGTCCCACTCAATTAGAGTCTTGAACTCATCCTATGACCCTATCATATGCTTTAACACTCCACTATCCACATACCATGCAGCCTCATTGATGGTACCCTGTGACAAATGAGAGATAATTGCAAATTCCTCACTCTCCAATCTCCTAGAGAGGCCATCAATCTTTATAGAAGAGGTGACACCTGCAACTTGCCTCCCCTTATTCTTCTCATCATCTCCCTACTTCTTCCTTGGACACTTTGTTGAATAATGACCAAACTCTTTGCAAACAAAAAACTTAATCTTACTCAAGTCCTTATTTTTCTTGCCCTTCATTCTTAATACAAGTGCCACATCATCATCTGAAGCCTTCTTGTTTGGATGAAGATCCTCATCTCGCAACTCAACCTAAATGAAGTCATCCCACAACTTATTTCAATCTGGAAACTTATCCTTGGAAATTATCCCCTTGATGAATGGCTTCCACTTTGGATTAAACCCCTTTAAGGCAATCCTCACCATCTCAGAATCTGAAATAGTATCATTGATGGAAGAAATCTCATCTCAAACCTAAGAACACCTCGTCAAATGCAAATTCACCCCTTCACCCTGCATCATCTTGGTGGCCTTCAACTTATCTTGTAATACCAATACTCGGTTCTCGTTCTTATTCTAGAATAGATTCCAAAGATATTCCCACATCTCATGGGCAGTTTTCTCCATAGAAAAATGAGGTATTAAGGAATCCTTGATACCAACTAGGATGATCAAATTCACCTTCATATCCAACACTTCGTACACTTCCAACTCCTTACATGTTGTTGGCTTCTTTATTGCTTTCTCTACAAAGTCCCAAATCTTGTTCACCATTAGAACCAACTTGATATGTTCCTTCCATGGACTATATTTGGACAACCCCTCCAACCTGTCCTCATACCATAGACAAACCTACAACTTTGACATTGTTGTGATCCCTTCAGCAACAATGTGACCGACTCCCTCTTAAGTTGTACTTTAATGTGCACACTTTGTTTCACTAACCCTTCAAATTATATCTGATACCATGTTTGGTTTCCATGATACTCGAGTCTAGGTTAAAATCTTACAATCACTAATTCTACCAATCCAAGTATTACAACAAATTGATTTTCACAACAGAAAAATATACAGTACTAAATCTACTAGTGCACAAATATAGACAAATTTTTACAAATTTTCAATAACCCAACTTCATTATATTAACAAACTAATAATACAACAATCTAGGGTTCCCATACTAGGGATAATGGCCCTCATACATCCACCAGTACAAGAATACAAAAGAAAGATACACTGATGGTCTAGTTGACGTAGTCGATAATCACAACTCCTCTTGTCGTACCATGAACACACTATTGGTCCTTGTGCTCCCAATTTGCAGCTCCTGCCTCTATCAAAGTACCAACTCCTTTAGGTCGCTAAACATGGCTATAATCTACTCTCTAGTTGATCATTAGTCCATCAATGCATCAACACATAGAGACTCTTGTTGAGTTGTTCAAAAATTTGTTTGAGAACAACTCTCAACTGCGCACTGCTTCTCCTCAACTCCTCTAGGACTTCTTCCCTCTAATGCCTTCTTGTATTGATTCAATGAAGACGAACTTCGGGCTGAAGGGCTTCCACATATCACTGTAAGATGTCCTTCTCCAACAATGATCTTGGGCTGATATAATCTACTCCCTTGACCTCCTTCCTTTGTCCTTCAAGAATCAGTCATGAGCTTAAACAAGATATCCTCTTCTAGCAGTCCTCTTTGTGCTTCAAGAGACTGCTTCTAGGACTCCAACTTCACCCTTCTTACTATTGAGAAATCTAAGGCATAGCAAAAAAGAAGATTTATCTTCTAGAGATACCTGTTTATGAATTATTTTTACTTCTTATAATAGGATCCTTTCTTTACTTATATTATTATTGTGTTCTTCTTCATCAAATAGTTACCAATGCATAAACAAGTGTAGGTTTTAACCCTGTACAAAAATTACCTACAAACGAATTCTTAAAAATATAAAATATACAATGGTGAGAAACACAAAACAAATACATAGATATTTTCCCCTAGATCCCAAAACGGGACTGCCAGATTGATTTTTCATTATGTTCCTTTCAATGTTACATAATATATATATATATATATATATATATACATACATACATGTCGAAGCATTCATAAACCACAATCCATTAACCCTAGATTAGAACATAACTATAGTTCCCTTAATCGGATCTACAAAATACTATGGGCAGAAAACTATCATGCCCAAAACCATGTGCAAAACCCATGCACAAAACCATAGGTAGGTTCGTCCACCTAATATAGGGTCCCAAAAAAAGTTCTCGGGGTGCTGCCTTAGACCCCGTACAGGGGGGCTTCTTCCCCCCCTAAAATCCACCAGCGAGGGGGGCTATGACCCCCCTCGCTTGCTACTATTCGTGGAAAGAATATAACACACACCCAACATTCTCCCACTTGTTTTTTTCTTTCCCACACAGGGGGTCACAAGAGAGCTTAGTCATTGGTCTAGCCCTGCAACACCCATTGTTTCTCTACACCAAGAAAATTTCTCAGTGCTCACATACTTTGTCAATGCATTTGCAACATTCTTCAAAGTGTCCACCTTTACCAGCAACACCTTTTTATCCTCAACCATATCCCTCACAAAGTGATACTGAACATCAATGTGCTTTGTATTTGAATGATAAGCAGTGTTCTTTGCCAAGAAAATTTCACTTTGGTTGTCATAGTCTATCCTTATAGCTCATTATACTAACCCTATACTTGAACACAATATCTGCAACCAAATTGCTTTCTTTCTTGCATTAGTGGCTTCCATGTATTTTGCCTCTGTAGTTGAAAGTTCAACTACAGATTGTCTCTTGCTCATCCAACTGACTGCGCCTCCAAATAGGTTAAACACATACCCACTTGTAGATCTTCTCCAGTCCATATCTCCAGCCTAGTCTGCATCAACAAAGCCATGGATGTCGAAACTCTATCCAATCATGGTCTTCCTTGATAACACAAACCATAATCACTAGTGCCACGCAAATACCTGAAAATCCGCTTCACTCTTGTCTAATGTTCCTTCCTTGGTTTTGACATAAACCTGCTTAATACTCCCACTACATATGCAATGCCAGGTTTAGTATAGACCATTGCATACATCAGGTTACCCACTACACTTGCATATGGAACACGGGACATGTCCTCTTCCTCTTCCTCTTTTCCCAATCTCTTTTAATTTGAGTGCCAAAAATATAGTTTGTAGCACAAATATCCTTCATGTGGAATTTGGAGGACAAATGGGTCTTCAAATCCTGGATAATTTCTTTGTCATTTCCAATCAACAACATATCATCCACATACAAGACCAGATAAATAACACGGTCACCAATTAATTTAAAATACACATAGTGATCCACCTTGCTTATGATGAAACCAAGTCCCTGCACATATGTATCAAATTTATGATACCACATCCTTGGTGATTGTTTTAACCCATACAAACACTTTTTAACCTGCATACCAGTTCTTTCTTTCCCTTCACCACAAAGCCTTCAAGTTGCTTCATGTAGATCTCTTCTTCCAGATCCCCATGAAGAAATGATGTCTTCACATCCATCTATTCTACCTCAAAATCAAAAGCAACAGTGACAGATAAAAGTAATCTAATAGAAGCTACATTGGCAACAAAAGAAAAAATATCACCAAAATCAATTCTCGACACAAGGGAATAACTTTTTTCTACCAACCAAGCTTTATATTTCTCCACCTTACCTTCTACAGTCATCTTCTTCTTAAACACCCATTTTCTTCCAATGGGTTTCCTTCCAGCCGGAAACTCCACTAGATCACAAGCCTCATTTTTGTCCAAAGATGTCATTTCATCAACCATGGCCTCTTTCCAAAGTTTTCCATCCTCTGAATCTACTGCCTCCCTGGCAGTTCTGGGATCATCCTCATTAATAGATAAAGCAAAATTTGAATAGAACACAGATGGACTATACCTTTCTTGTTGCCTTCTTTCTCGAATTGATCTTCTCACAGCTAGAGTTTGTGGATTTTCATCTTCTGATTCATGTTCTGCTATAGAGTCTGATTCTTCCTCCTTAGCTTAAACTCTATCTTCTCAGGTTCCTTTGGTAGGACTTCACGTTTAATAACATGTTTCACCTCTCTAAACACCACATTTCGTTTGTACACAACCTTCCTTGTTTCTGGGTTCAAAATCTTATAACCTTTTAAACCATCCTTATACCCAATATAGATGCACATTTTGGATTTACTATCAAACTTGGTTCTTTTCTCCTTTGGAACATGTACATATGCATCACAACCAAATACCCTTAGATGTGAAAGACAGGGTTTTTTACCAGTCCATACCTCATGTGGATTCTTATCCTCCAATGCTGATGAAGGTGATCTATTAACCAGGTAACATGTAGTCTTCACTGCCTCTACCTACAATTCTTGTCCATCAACATCATGTTCATTCTTTCTGCAACTTTGTTTTGCTGAGGTGTGTATGGAGTAGTGTTTTGTCATGTTATACTAAAACTTCTTATAGAACTCTTAAAATTCCTTCTTGCATAACTCTCCACCATTATTTGTCCTCAACACATTTATCTTTTTATCTGTTTGGTTTTCCACCAGAACCTTAAATTCTTTAAACCTGTCAAAGACTTCAAAGTTCTTCCTGAGGAAATATATCCATGTATTCCTTGAGAATTCATATATAAATGATACATAGTACATATACTTACCTAGTGATGGAACCAACATAGGTCCAAACACATCACTATGCACAAGCTCTAATATCCCTTTCACCCTCTTAGCACCAAAGGGGAAACTCACCTGATTCTACTTCCCATATACACAATGTTCACAGAAATCGAAATCCAGAGAGAAATTAGACATACCTTATGCAATACCATTACCATGAAGTATTTGAAGACCCTTATCTCCAATATGTCCAAGCCTTTGATGCCATAGCATGGTATTTTCTCCAGAGACCACTAGATTTTTTGCTCCATTTTCAATAACCACAGAACTGTTGCACCCATCAATAACAATACTACCTAGAAGCTTATATAGAGTTCCAATCCAAATTCCCCACATCAATACCAGTCCTCCCCAAACCATATTGCAGGTATCTTTCTCGAACATTGTTTTTACACCTGCATCATCCATCTTGCTTACAAAAATCATATTTCTGGCCAATTCATGAATATGCAGAATATCCGGAAGTGTTCTGATCCTTCCACCTTGCAAATTCATCTTGACTTTTATGCGTCTGATGTTTCTATCCTTCCTATCCTCCCCTAAGAATACATCACCACCATAATATTTCTCATACTCACAAAACCACTCCCTATGGGGAGTGAAGTGAAAGGATGCACCTATGTCAATCAACCATGCCTCATGATCTACATGTGTGCTTGAAGAAGAAACCAAGTACACATCCCCACCTTCATCTAAGGTGGTTTTCTCCTCTGTAGAAGAAACATCACCAGATCCCTTTCCTTTCTCAGGAGATTTATATCTACAGCCCTTTTTGTAGTGCTCTTCCTTTCCGCATTTCCAGAATAGCTTTATAGGTTTTCCTGGAGATTTAGATCTACCTCTATATTTAGACCTCCCACTTGATGACTTACTTTTGTTTCAATTTCGGGATCGTCCTCATATAGACTGTTGAAGAATCTATGGCATCTTGGTTATAGAGAGATTCTTCTAATGATGATAACAATTTGTGAAGTACTTTTTACTTTTCTTATTAGCATAATATTCTCTTATTATTATTAGTGTGTGTTCTCTTACTTCATCAAACTGTTACCAAAACAAAAGGAGACAAGAACACAAGATGTTGGCTCTTAGCCAGGGAAAACCTCTCTCTCCTAGAGAGGAAAACCCTTCTACAAATTTCTCTTATTGAAGCTTCAATTGATAGATGTCAAACGCTAGACCCTTGACCAGTAGATCCTCCAAGCACAAGATGTTGGAAATACTGAGATGGGGGGTGAGTCAGTATTCCTTAGCAATAAGCACTTTTAAATAATTTCAGAGCATTAGTTAATATTCAATTATTATTAATGTTTATGCAGTAATAATAGTAAATAAAAGAACACAGTAGACACAAGAATTTTAGGTGGAAAACCCCCTCTGGGTCAGAAACCACCAAACGCTTTTCTAATAAATTATTTAATCTTCAGCCCCAACTGAAATGAAAGAAACAACTTCCTATAATTCTAGAAAAGAAATCTTCTCCAGCTCCCACTGGAAGGACGCCCCAACTCCCTGGTTTCTTAAGTAGTCAACTGAATGGATGCCTCAACATCCTAGACCAACCTACCACCCTAAAGTGTTCCTAGGCTCCAACCTATTGGCAGCTTCATGCACCACCCTAGCACCTCCCTGCCACCCTATAATGACTGAAATGAGACAAGAGTGTGGATTCCCGTACTAGGGCAATGATCCACAATACAATATGATTTACAATGATTTTGACTGAACACCCAATCACACTATGACCTGCAACTCAACCATGGCATCATCCCAATAGAGACTCATATACCTCTCAATAATTCCTTTTTGAATCTAGGCAGATTTAATCTTTGACAATAATGACCTTTCCAATTATGACTCTTTTACAACTTTACAATGATGACTCTTGGCCCCAACTGCCTGGTTTCAAAATTGCTCACAGGTCTTTCCATTAATTAAATACTCTACCAGCCTGTATGGAATCTCTCTTCAATACAGATGGATGTCATGTCTTCAAAGGATGTCCCACTGCAATTCTTCCTTTGATTTGATACTTTTGCTCTTAAATTATTGCTTGAAGTTGTACTTGAATCTTCTTCTACCTACATGCAAAATTTTCCCGGCGAAACCAATCCCAAAACAAATCAAAATACCCTTCAACTTACCTCTGCCTCCAAAACACATGTAAGTGCATAATACTGAATAAATACAAATTATAATTATAATGCATACCCTAAGTGTGCTTATCACTTTTATTGTTGACTTGTTGCAGCAGTGGACAAATACTCCCACTCTTGATATAGGCCTGGACTCTATGCAAGACTATATCCAAAACTAACATAAAGATATATACAATAAAAACTGATAACAGACCCTAGACTTGTGATGGACCAAGTTTTAAGTAAAACAATGGAGACCATTCTATCAACTATGAAAAGACAAGTAACATGAATTTACAACATCATATAGATTTAGCAGACTTGGTGTAGCATCAAATGCATAGTATCAAGAATAGGACATCCAAAATGTGGTATCAAAACTAACTGTGACATATAGAGACATAGAGATATAGTCGAGACACTGTATATACTTACATTGTCTTGAAAAAACATATGTCAAAGATGATACTCAAAATTAAAATGTAAACACTAATCATACATACCTTGTTGTAGGAGACTTACCCTTGACTGTTGATGTGCGGTCCTTACTGTAGTGATCCTTGAATGCATGCTTTTTCTTGCCTTCTAGGAGATCGATATTGAATCTGTTGTATCTATGTAATTTCAGGTCTCGAGGGTCTGAAATTTATTCCTGTGATAGCCCTTTGTGTCCTATTTCCAACCCCATAGGTATTATCAACATTGGATTCTTCAAGAAAGAATTATGTCCAATATCCCACGATGACCTGATTATATCCTAGTTTAGTAGAGCAAAATTGTACGAAGTTCCACGTGTCCCAGTTGCAACCTTCGGCCTTAAAAATGCTACTCAAAAAACTATAGTACGTCCTATTTCTGTGACTATTTACGAAATTTGAATCATATTCCTTTGTGCCTTTAATATATTGAAGAATTCTTTTGACGTCAATAATATGAGATTCTTTTGGTGCTGCTTGGAATCTTGTCATTGTTCCCTTAAGATATCGAAGAATTTTTTTGATGGAATTAATATGAGAAATTTTGGTGTTGCTTGGAATATTGCTACTTGTCCAACTGCCTGCATCACATCAGGTTGGGAGGCTATCACATATAGGAGACTACCAATCATGGATCTATACAACCTTTGGTCCACATCCTTTGATGAATCTTATAAGCTTAACTTGAAACCTGTTATAATGGAGGTACGGATTGGCTTGTAATCTTCCATCTGGAATTTTTTGAGCATTTCCTTGATGTACTTGGTTTGATATATGAATATTCCTTTATTCTGCTAAGAAATCTGAAGCTCCAAAAAGTATGTCAACTCGCAAATCATAGACATTTCAAACTCACTTTGCATCTTTGTGGAAAAGTCTTTACTTAATCTATCATCATTGCTTCCAGAGATTATATCATCCACATACACCTCGATAATCGTTTGGTTATCTTGATCCACTTTCACATAGAGATTTTTGTCAACACTTTCTTTCTTGAATCCTTGTTGATGTAGATACCTATCAAGATGAGCATACCAAGCCCTAAGAACTTCCTTGAGACCATATAGTGCCTTCTTTAATCTGCAAACATAGTTTTCTTTGTCAGTGAGCAGAAAACCTTTGGGTTGTTCAATGTAAACTTCTTCTTCCAATTAACCATTTAGAAAGGTTGACTTAACATCCATTTGGTAGACCTTGATTTTTCTTGAGCATGCATATGCGAGAAACATCCTAATAGCTTCCATTCTGGTCATGGGAGAAAATGTTTCTTCAAAATCAATTTCTTCAACTTATGCATATCCTTTGCATACTAATCTTTCTTTATTCCTGGTAACATGTCCATCCTCATTCAATTTGTTTCTGAATACCCATTTAGTTCCAATAACATTTTTATCCTTTGGTCGTGGAACCAATTCCCAAGTGTTTTTCTTCTCAATTTGATCCAGTCCTTCATTCATTGCTGCTACCCAAAGTTCATTTTGACTAGCTTCCTCAAAATTGCTAGGCTGAAAAGTTTTTAAAAGGGAAAGATGGGTTTGTTGTGATGAACGAAATTTTCAACTTCTTATGGTTCCAATTCCTTCATTTATGTTGCCAATGATCTGATTTGACGAATGACTCTTTTAATAACATTCTTTTGAAAATTTTGGAGAAACTTGTTGTACATCCTGCTGATCATTTCTTGTTTCTTCTTGGTTGACTGGTGTTTCCTTATTTGATTGGTCTTGTTCTGGATCTTCTTCTTCATCCTTCATAGATTCTACCTCAAGCCCTTCAGATCTTCTTGAAGAGACAATCTCACAGTCTTCGTCAAAAGTAACATTTATACTTTCAACTATTTGTTTTTTCCTAAGATTGTAGCATCTATAAACCTTTCTTTTCCATGAATAACCAACGAAAATACTTTCGTCAACATGGGAATCAAACTTGCCTAATTTTTGGTCTTCTCTTTTGATGTAGCATTTACTTCCAAATATTTTGAAGTATTTGACATTAGTTGGTCTTCCTTTCCATAGTTCGTACGGAATCATGTTACAATTGTTCATGAGCAGACCTCTATTTATAATGAATACGGCAGTATCAATTGCTTAAACCCAGAATTTATCATCTAAGTTTGAGTATTTTAACATGGTTCTAGCCATTTCCTGTACGATTTTGTTTTTTCTTTCAACTACTCCATTTTGTTGTGGTGTTCTGGTTGTTGATAATTTCCTTTTATTCCATGTTTGTCATAGTATTGTTGAAATGCTTTGGATGTGAATTCTCTGCCATTATCAGATCTTAGAAATTTTATCTTCAAATCAGTTTCATTTTCGACCAATTCCTATTAGATTTTGAAACCTTGAGAGCGAGAGCACACCTTTTAGTCTTCCTTTTCCATACTTGTTCATTCTGATTTTGCAAGAATTCCTTTGAAGAGCTTCCAAGTTTGAAATCTTTGGCTAGGTGTCTAAAATTGTTACATTTGTAACGTTTGACATCATCTCTCAAATGATCATATCTGTTAATATTATGTTGAGTTCTGGAATATCCATTTCTGAGAGATCTCCTGGAATTATATTCATTCCAAACATGCATGCGACAATCTGCAGCTCTATGTCCAAACTTTCCACATGAATAACAATGACCATAAAAGATAGGTTGATACCCGGGAGGAAATATTCTTCGAGGAATTGTCTTCCAAGATTCTTCTTGTGAATATTGATCTCTTGATCTAGCTGGGGAATCTACCTGCTTGGTAGATTTTGCATATACATCTTCTTTAGTTGTCACAGAAGGACTTGACTCCTTTTCGAATTTTTCTTTGTAACCAAGACCATTCTTGTTGCTGCATGATCTTTGGTTGTTGATGAGTTCATGCAAAGTCTTTGAACTGTTGGCATAGTTTTGAAGAGTTCTTCTATTTTTTACTTCCTTTCATAAAGAAATGATTTTAGCTTCCAATGCTTCTCTTTCCTTATTTATTTCCTTTAATTATTTCCTGAGCGATTCTTCGATTTGTGTGTATTCTTCAACCTTGATTTTAAGATTTAGGACATGTTCCCTTTCTGTATTTAATTCATCTTCAAGAGTGTTAACGTGCTTCTTCTCGGCCTTGAGCTCTTTGATAACCCTGATTACTTCGTTTTGAAATTCAACCTCAATCATTTCTTCTTCTCTGTCTCCTTCTTTGTCAGATGTCTCTTGCTTATTGTACTTGGCCATAAACAATACTCTTCCATTGAATTCTTCTTCATTATCACTGTCTTCTTCAGATGAGGAGATATCTTCTTTGGAGAAGAAACTTTTATTAAACTATTTCTTCTCACCTTGCTTTTTGAACTTCTTTGGACTTTTCTTTCCTTTCGTAACAACCTCATTTTTGTGAGGACATTTGACTGCAAAATTCCCAACCTCACCATAATCAAAACATATTAATGGAAGTTTACCTTTGAATTTTCCTGTACATGTTCTCATTTTCTGCATGAAGTAGGCAAACTTTTTATCTGAGAATTCTTCTTCATCTTCTTCCTTTTCTTATCCTTACAATTGCAAGTTTTTGCTTTCGGAGTCTGTTTGTCCTTACTAATCTTCTTGGATGTGGAAATTGTTGTTTCCAAGTGAGATGTGTCATCCTCTTATTAAATCCTCATTTCATGTGCCTTAAGAATTCCATGCAATTCATCTATGCTGAGATTGGTCAGATTCAATCTATCTTCCAAGATAGATACCTTAGGGTTAAATCTTGCTGGCAAGGGTCTGAGGATCTTTTGGACAACAATTTTTGTTTCAACAGGTTCTCCCAAACCTTCCAATGTATTTTTTGTTTCATGAACACGCTGAAATCATGCAGAAATATCTTCATCTTCCCTCGTTTTGAGTTGCTCCAATTTTTCCCTGAAAATTTGAAGTTTTTCTTATTTCACCTTTGAGTCACCTGCATATATATTTTCAAGCTTGCCCCATACCTGTTTAGCAGTTTTGCAACTCAATACATTAAGATAAACAAATTCGATAAGACCATTGATAATAAGATCTTTAGCCTTTGCATCATATACCATATTTTTCTTACCTTTTTCATCATGGGTCGGCGTGAAGCCTTTGTCAACGATTTCCCATACTTCGTATCCTTGCACCAGCAAATGAACCTGTATTCTTCCACTCCAAAGTGCATAGTTATTTCCATTGAACAAGGGAACTCTATTCTTAGTATACTCCATGATCTCCTTCCAGTTATTAGATTTCTATTGAAGGAACCAATCTCTAATACCAAGTGTTAGAAATACTTAGAGGGGGGTGAATTAGTATTCCTTAGCAATAAGCACTTTTATATATTTTCATAGCAATAGTTAATCTTCAATTATTATTAATGTTTATGTAGTAATAACTAGGTGAGTTCATGCACCAGCCTAGCACCTCCTAAAATTCTTCAGTAGTCAACTGAATGGATGCCCCAACATTCTTTTGTTTCTTCAGTAGTCAACTGAATGGATGCCCCAACATCCTAGACCAACCTACCACCCTGAAGTGTTCACAAGATTTAACGTATAAGTGAGTTCATGCACTAGCCTAGCACCTCCTTGCCACCCTATAATGACTAAAATGAGACAAGAGTGTGGATTCCCATACCAAGGACAACGATCCACAATACAATATGATTTACGATGATTTTGACCAAACACCCAATCACACTATGACCTGCAACCCAACCATGACATCATCCCAATAGAGACTCCTATACCTCCCAATAATGCCTTTTCAACTCTAAGAAGATTGACTCTTTTACAATAATGACTCTTCCAATGATGACACTTTTACAAATGACTCTTTTAAAACTTTACAATGATGACTCTTAACCTTGACACTTCTTCACAATATATGGATGGTTGTCATGTCTTCAAAGGATGTCCCGCTACAATGCTTCCTTTTATTTGATAATTCTTCTCTTGAATTCTTGCTTTAAGTTGTAATTAAATCTTCTTTTACCTGCATGCAAAATTTTGCCGGTAAAACCAATCCCAAAACAAATCAAAATACCTTTCAATTTACCTTTGCCTGCAAAACACATGTAAGTGCATAATAATGAATACATACAAATTAAAATTACAATGCATACCTAAAGTGTGCTTGTTAATTTTGTTGTTGACTTATTGCAGTAGTAGAAAAAGACTCCCACTCTTGATATAGGCCTGGACTCTATGCAAGACTAGTCAAAACTGACCTAAAGATATATACAATAAAAACTAATGACAGACTCTAGACTTGTGATGGAGAAAGTTCGAAGTACAACAACAGAGTCCATTATATCAACTATGACAAGACAAGTAACATGAACTTACAACATCATATATATTTAGCAGACTTGGTGTAGCATCAAATGCATAGTATCAAGAACAAGACATCCGAAATGTGGTATCAAAACTAATTGTGACATATAGAGACATAGAGATATAGTCGAGACATTGTATATACTTATGTTGTCCTACAAAAACATATGTCAAATATGATACTCAAAATTCAAATGTAAATACTAATCATACATACCTTTCTATATGAAACTTAACCTTGACTATTGATGCATGGTCCTTACAGCAGTGATCCTTGAATGCATGCTTTTTCTTGCCTTCTAGGAGCTCGATATTGAATCTATTGTATCTATGTAATTTTGGATCTCCAGGGTCTAAAATTTCATCCTGTGATAGCCCTTTGCGTCCTCTTTCCAACCCCACAGGTATGATCAATATTGAATTCTTCAAGAAATCGTTATTCCCAATCTCCCATGATGACCTGATTATAGCCTGGTTTAGTAGAGCAAACTTGTACAAAGTTCCACATATCACTGGTGCGACCTTCAACCTTCAAAATTCTACTCAACAAATGAACATCCATCATATTTCTATGACTATTTATGAAATTTGAATCCAATGCTCAGAGAGAAAGTTATGACGATTTTCCCAATGTCACATGTTGACATGGAATTCAAGAGACTACAAAAACCCTAATTTCCTCATATCATATCTCTGAAAATATAGTGAACCAAGATCAAACATTTGGTCATAGGGTTCATCAAGATGTCGGCTCAAATGGGTTTTAATTTTAGCTTCTGAAGCTTCGCAAAAAAAATATTATAGTGAAAATTCCACGATGACCTGTTTGAAGCCACAAAATCCCTACCAGAGGAGGATATGAGGGTCATTATTTATATGAATGTCTTGAGTTGAGAGGGTCCTAAAAAAGTGAATGTTGGAGGGATTTTAGGAGCAAAAAAAATTATTAATTATTGACTATTCAATGACCACAACAAATTATGAGTGTCATGCCACAACCCATAGGGTTTTAGCCCACTAACTGGGGTTACTAACTTCAAACATGAATATCTCTCAAACCGTGAAGAATTATTTGGTGTGTCATACCTCAACGGAAACATATCGATGAGTAGAATCCATATAGAAGATCCTTGACTCAGAATATAGTAATTTTTCAAGTCAAATTCCCATGCAAGGTTGGGGTATCCCCTGGTGCCGCTTGGGTTGAGATCAATGACAAACACTGATCAACACAAGACACAGTATCTCTTCCTATTTGTACTTCAATCAATGCCTTCTTATTCTTTGCACCTTGATCTCCTCCTTCGCACTTCTTCCAGTAACTAATATCTCTTTTTCCGACAACTACAAAAAACCTAGGTCTCCTTAGAGACCTCTTCTTTGGTGACTTTCTTTCCTTCTGTACATCGCTTGGCAATATTCCTTTCCCTTGATACTTAAGCTAAAGAATGAGACCCTCCTTGAGAGGTATTTCCAAGATAAGAGGTTGATCCTCTTACCCCATTACAGGTCTAATTTCTTCGCACGTGTGGATGATCTAGTGCTTAAAATAAACCCTCTTACTTTCTCCTTTCATTCACTAGATGTGGTACCTCCTTCGCTTGATATGGAGGCTTATTTAGATCCTTTACTTACCCCAAATGAACTTGATTATGTTGCTTCACTTGTGGATCTGATATGACTGTAGATATGCCCTCTCTCCTTCGCATGTGTGACATCAAATAGACCCAAAAAACAGTCCTTCCAAACTCGATTTCCTTTTCCTCTTCTTCATTGCCCTAGTATCACCTCAATGCTCCTTTTTCGCACCTGTTTTATCGTCCTTCCTTCTTCGCTAATTTTAGGGATGAGTAGTGATCCTTTTGTGAGGTCAAACTGCCCTATATATAGGAGTTTTTCCCTCCTATTGTGTCGACTTGAGCCAGTGAATCCAACTAGACTTTAAGTGCACCAAAATTCATTCTTTTAGCCGACTTGAAGAGAAGACTTGTCTTTTATTTGGAGAATCATCCTAAACATATTTCTTTTACTCTAATACATATTTTTACATAGTGTAACATGCCCGCATGGGTCTTCAATAATTACATTTACTCTTTGACTTTCCTGGAAGCACTCAAACATGTGCTTGACCTATGCAATGAGCAAGAAACTCAATTTTACAATTTACAAAAAATATAATTCTTTTATTTTACAAGTACAAAGATCAAGATTACATTTATGAAGACCGAACCTGGTTACACTTTCTTCAACACTCCCTCTTAGGGATGTATTCATAAATCATTACAAGGTGTTTGGACATTTTCAATCTGAAGAATTTCACAGAAGAGAAATCAGATTGGAAATCCATCTGTTATAGCGTCATAGTAACCAACATTGTTTCCATAGCAAGACCTTGACTAACAGTTCTATATCTCAATAGATCATAGCACAATGTTGGCAAGACCAATGACCATATACACCTTCATCATTGTCTCTCAAGGTACATACCCACCCAGGTGTTCACTGAGTATGACCTTCTAGGACTATTCATATCTTGGGTTCCCAGCCATCAAAGAATATTAGTCCTCTTGCCTACTCTTATCTTGGATGCCCTACACATCGTCAAATAGAATCGGATGCTAGATGATTTCCCAATCCTCCATTCTTTCTTCCCAATTAAAGACAATAATGTTGTGTCTATCTTTCCCTCTCAACTAGGGAAGATATACCCATTCCTATGAAGGAATGTACCCAAGCTCCCTCTAACCAGGAACTTTCCCAATCTCCCTCTTAATTAGGGACTTGTCATATCTCCCTCTCAACTAGGGACTCTTCTTTCCATCAGCTACTTGATCACTATATTTCCTTGATGTCATGAAATTCAGTCGAGCTTCTTCTTTGTAGGGTATCATCCATCAATCACTTTCCTGCTTAGTTCGTCATATCATTCCTTTATTTGTGGAAAGTAGCCTTCTTGATGCATATCTGGAACCTTCGTCATATGGCTACTTCTTCGTCATCATGTTTATTTCAAGAGTTTCCAGCCACCACATGAATGTTGGTTGTACTTGCATTTGCAACCCTTGTTCCAATGGCCCTGCATGAACTCATCCAAATATTATTCCAGAAATCGAAACATAACATTAAATCAAATAGTATCTTATGAGATGGCTCTTCATCCTGACATCTTATTAGATTGAATCATTAGCATCCTACATATTCACATCTCCAAGGCCTTTCTAGGTGTCAACGGTCTTTTGATATTTTTCTTCCTTTGTCAAAATTCTAGTGCCTTCTTCCCGGAGATGTCTTCAACAAATCTGTTGGATGTTGATTCCTAGTGTTTATGGTGTCCTTTTATCCCTGATCTCTTTATCTCATATTCTTTTATAGATTTTCTTTTTCGACCACCTCATACTCCAGATGAGGACATTTTTCATGTTGACCTTTATCAATGAGTGAGCCATGACCTCGTGCATTTTCTTCAATGTAAGAGATCTACCATGTCCTTGACCATGCTACAAAAGTAATTCTCCACACTCATTGATACAAATGATGGCAGGAATTTAACTAAAAACATAGATGCATAAATACCTCACCTTATATTTTTCCTTGATCATCTTACCTTCCTTTGACAGCTTCCTAGATTGATATTGCCTCAATATTTTCTTTGCTACATCTTTCCTTGCCTACATATCATCATTTGTTGGATCTCCATAAGTGGAATTCCTATAGAAACATCTTCTTTTCCTTAAAACCATGAACCTTCTATTAAAGATTCCACCAAAGGATACTTATAGTCCTCATTCTTCAAATGCACCTTCCTATTGATGATAGTGGCTTTCCAAGATGATTCATCTTGATCATTCCTTTATGCATTGATGAGGTCATTCACCGGTTACATCCTTCCTACATGAATATATTTATCTGAGCTATCTCTACATTATTATCATGTATTCCTAGAGATTCCATTCTCATAAATCATTAATTCTATCCTACTACTACATGTTCCTATGATACCCAAAACTTTAAAGAAGACTTATGTGAAGAAGTTGATCTCAATCATATTAGAGATCCAGAGGGTCCTCCTTCTTCTGCTTCTTATCTTATTCTTTCACTTCTTGGGCGATGTGTGCTTCTTCTTGTTTCCTCTCATTGTTGTCCTCTTGAACTTAGGAAAATCCCTTTTATAGTGTCCATACTCTTGGCAGCCAAAGCATTGGACTTTGGACATATCTCTATGGACCAAACTTACCCAATTTCCCTTTTCTCTTCGCCATAGGAGAAAATTCCTTCTCCTTTGATCCCACATCATATTTGGCTTTGAGTCTAGTCAAATCACTTTTTCATAAATACCAAAGTTCATTCAATGGGGTAGCTTCCTTCTTGGCATATATACTTGATGTGAAGTTGCCCCATTCCTCAAGTAATGCATTAAGCACCACAGTAGTCATCTCTCTGCCTGACATAACTTCTCCTAGTTCTTGCAGTTGGTCTCTCATCTTAGAGACCTCCATGAAGTAGGTATATATTCCTTCTTCCTTGGAGATATTCATTTTATATAGTTCATTACACAATGATATCACTTCTCCAGTTCTACTAACTGATAATAGCTCCACCAGCTTATCATAGATTTATTTAAATGTTTCAAGTTTGGAAACATAAGGAATGAGAAGGCCCTTGATGGATTCTATCAGAACCCTTTGAGCCCTTGTTTCATCCTTATTATACTTTTCTAGGACTTGAGTTTCTTCCTTGGGAGGAACAGTGACACTCCCTTTGACGTAATCCATAAGTTCATTTTCTTTGAGAAGTAGATCAATCCTCTTTTTCCATGCAAGGAAATTAGCAGTCCCAACCAATTTGTTTCTTTCCTCGCAAAAAGACATTTTGATATTTTTATAAGAGGACATAAAAATACTTATCTAAGAGTGTTAGTGATGAGGAGATATTTCTTCCTTCTTGATGAATGAAGTCTCAGCTTCTTAGATCTCGGAGTTCTCCAATATGCTTCCTTCAAGGTGCCTTGTGAGAGAATCGCTTGTTGATCAAAACGCTTCAATGTGTAGATCTAGAGATCTTAAATGATTAGCTTGGATCTGAGTATATTCCTTTGAAGATGATGAGCCTTTGATGTAAACCCTTCTTGGATGAACCTTCTTGTATATTCCTTTAGATGGAAGGTTTTCTTCTTTCTTTGTTCCCAAGATGGTAGTCCTTCTTGATGGATCTAGGAGAGGAGATGTCCTCCTTGTCTTTGATTGATCTAGAACCCTTTCTTGTAGATATGATGCTTCAACCTTCGATGTGTTCTTGAGATTCCCTTCCTTGATGTGTCACCAGGCCAAAACCTCTCTCTCCTAGAGAGGAAAACCCTTCTGCAAATTTCTCTTATTGAAGCTTCAATTGACAAATGCCAAACCCTAGACCCTTGACCAGTAGATCCTCCAAGCACAAGACACAATATCTCTTCCTCTTTGTCCTTCAATCAATTCCTTCTTCTTCTTTTCACCTTGATCTCTTCCTTCACACTTCTTCTGGAAACTGCAAAAACCCTAGGTCTCCTTAGAGACCTCTTCTTTGGTGTCTTTCTTTCCTTATATACTTCGCTTGGCAATCTTCCTTTCCCTTGATACTTAGGCTAGAGAATGAGAGCTTCCTTGAGACATATTTCCAAGTTAATATTTGATCCTCTTACCCCACTACAGGTCTAATTTCTCCGCATGTGTGGTTGATCTAGGGCTTGAAATAAACCCTCCTATTTTCTCCTTTCCTTCGCTATATGTGGGACCTCCTTCGCTTAAGACGGAGGCTTATTTAGAGCCTTTTCTTACCCCAGTTGAACTTGATTATGTTGCTGCACTTGTGGATCTAATATCACTGTAGATATTCCCTCTCTCCTTTGCACGTGTGACAAAAAAATAGACCCAAACTGGGTTTCCTTTTCCTCTTCTTCGCTACCCTAGAATCACCTCAGTGCTCCTTTTTAGCACCTCTTTTTTCATCCTTCCTTCTTTGTTGATTTCAAATATGAGCAGTGGTCCTTTTATGAGGTTGAACTGCCCTATATATAGGAGTTTGTCCCTCCTATTGGGCCGACTTGATCTAGTGAGACTGACTAGACTTTAAGTGCACCAAAATTCATTCTTTGAGCCGACTTGAAGAGGATTCTTGTCTTTGCTTTGGAAGATCATACTAAACATAGTTCCTTGACTCTAATACATATTTTTACATAGTGTAACATGCCCAATTGGGTCTTCAATAATTACAATGTCTCTTTGAATTTCCTAGAAGCACTCAAACATGTGCTTGACCTATGCAATGAGCAAGAAACTCATTTTTACAATTTATAAAAATAATAGTTATTTTCTTTTACAAGTACAAAGGTCAAGATTATATTTATGAAGACTGAACCTAGTTACACTTTCTTCAACACAGACAAGGCATCTCCATTCTGGCTCTCCATATTTTTCCTTCTCATCTCGTCTGACAACAAGGATGAGACTATTTCATCAAAATTCAAGGTAGTTGCATTGCTACCTATAGCAACAACCATACTATCCCATAAATCTAGTAGAGAACACAGCAAACTAATGCACTTGTCTTCATTTGAAATTTTTACATCAACCAATAACAACTGGCTTACTAGTGTATCTTTAGATGCTCTATCACTGAGTCTCAATCCTTCATCCTCGGATTATACAGCTTTTTTCACAAGAACAATTTGTTCACCAGAGACTTAGAGTAGTACAAATTCCCTAACTTGACCCACAAATCCTTTGTTGTAGAATCCCCTGATACATTCAGCAATATTGAATCTTAAATACACAACCATGATGTGTTCTTTTCCTTTTGATCCAGCTTCGCCCAGTCTTTTATTGACATTGTTATTGGTTTATTACCTATATCTATAGTGATCCACTAATCTTTATCCACCAGTAGATCCTCCATCTTGAGCTTCCACAACTCAAAACTCTAACCAATAAATTTTTCGATCTTTATCTTCCACTGCTTTCCATGTTCTTTCACCGCAAGAATTGATCCCACAAATCTCCCACTGAACAGGATCTAGCACAGGCCCAAGAAAAACCCCTCAACAGCAAAGGTGTCCCCTTGAAGCCGAAATAGCTCTGATACCAAATGTAGGTTTTAATCCTATACAGAAATCACCTGCAAACGATATCTTAAAAATAGAAAATATACAATGGCGAGAAACACAAAACAAATACACAAATATTTTCCCCTGGATCCCAAAACCAAGACTACCAGATTGATTTTTCATTATGTTCCTTTCAATGTTATTAGAATATAATCATAGCTCCCTTGATCGGATCTACAAAATACCATGGGAAGAAAACCGTCATGCCAAAAACCATGTGTGAAACCCATGCACAAAACCATAGTTAGGTTTGCCCAGCTAATATAGGGTCAAAAAAAAAATCTTGGGGCATTGCTACCCCCTTGAAACCCCCTAATAGGGGGCATTGCGGCCTCCTTGTGACCCCCCCGCATGTCCAACTAGTCATGGAAAGAATATAACACACACCCAACAACAAGAACGAGACAAGAGACACAGAATGTAAGCAATCAACCAGGGCCAAAACCTCTCCCACATGAGAGGAGTGTTAGCCTCCTATTGCAATAGGTTTTCATATTTCATGATTGATTGTTTAAAATGCCAAATATGTCATCTTTTTCATGCTGCAAAGGTTCCATATTTCCAATAAAAACTCAAAAAAATTAAAAAATGTAAAGAGGGTATGCCCTAAAAGAAAAATCAAAGGGTAAAAAGAAGAATTGGCCAAAGAGAAAAATAAAAGAAAATGAACCCCAAACAAAGGCCGGGAAAGTGTGCAAGCTCAAATGCCACTACTATGTTCCATTTTTGATGAATTATTCCATTTTTTGAAGGATTTCATAGTTAAGGGAAGGCCAAACAGCTTAATCTTGGCTTCCCTAGGTTTAAATTGCTTGTTTTAGAAGATAGAGAATAAAGATCTGACCAAACTGTTTAATCTTGGCAGATTATTAGCTAGGTAGAGAAGCAAGGGTGCTCAACAGCTTAATCTGAGCCCCAGGAAGATATAAGGGTAGATTTAGATAGGAGGATAGCCAAAAGAAAAGATGAAAAGCTGGGTTTGCTAGTTCAAGTGCACCCAAACAAAAAGAAGACAAAATGCTAGGTAAGTAGGCTGGGTAGGCAGTTTTGAGGTTGCAGAATGAAGACTTGTGATCAATTTTGTGTTTCAAAGTGTTAATTTACTTCATATCACATGTATAAAGACATATTCCCTTGGAGCAGCTCAAGCGAGGCATGACTAACTTCCCCTTCTTCCTTTTCCCCAAATCATTCACTAATTTCCCCTAAAAGATGTTAAGATCTGCTTAATATCTTTAAAAATCATCATATTCCATAACATTTGCCTAAATAAAGATCTGCTTTACTTAGGAGTGCTCAGATTTCTTCTATAAATTCCTATTTCCCCTGTGTAGCCTAAGATTTCTATACTTAGCGCTTTCTTCACAAAATCCATATTAATTTCTAACTCTATTATGTAAATCCCTCCTTATTTCCCCTTCCCCTATTAAAAATAGGTTATAAATCCCTTTATATACATATCCCCTCCCCTGGTTGAAAAATAACCATAAATATTCCCTTGGGAATTACTAAGTTTATTTGAAACTTAGTAAGAACCCTCATTTTCCTCCTTAAACCATCTTCCAATGCTTTGGACCCCTTCCAATGCATAAAACCCCTTTATTACTTCATAAAACCCTCTTTTCCATGCTTCGGACCCCTTCCGATGCATTAACAACCTTCCTCCGATTTCATTTAACCTTTTTCAAGGCATGAAAACCCTTCCAATGCTTTAAAACCCCTTTTTATGCATATAAACCCTCCTCCGATGGAAATCCCCCCCCTCCGACGTGATATCGCTGTCGGAGGTAATAACAGTGTTGGCCCCTTTTCATATATGCCCCCATTCCTCATGCTCCGATGCGATATCGCTATCGCATCCGAAGCGATATCGCTATCGGGAGGCCCCCCCATCATATTTTCCCTTTTTTCATATATATCCGCCTTTTTCATATATACCCGCTTTATCGTTAAAACTTAGGTTTTACCGCAAAACCTATGTTTTATCGTTAAACCCGCAATCCTCCATTTTATAATAAAACCCCGCTTTATCGCATCGCATCGCATATATAATAAAAGGCCCACACCCTTGACCTCCACCGACGCGATATTGCGATCATGCGGCAGTCGTCCGATCTGCCCTCAGATCAACGGCCCAGATTATATCGCATCGCCCCCATTTCGCATCGCTCGCCCATCGCTATAATATAAAGCCCTCCGCCCCCGATAGCCGATCGTCGATAGCGATATCGGCGATCGCTATATCGCAAGGTCGCACATATATATAAAAGCCCCGCTCCGATCACCCCGCCGATAGCGATATTGCGATTTAATCGCAGCCATTGGATCTGCCTCCACGCGATCCAACGGCCCAGATCTATTTAAAGCTACAGTGTCGCTCTCGCTCCACTTTTTCACGAATTTTACGTATAATTTGGTCTTTTTCCTTATAAAGGAAAAGAGGCATTTCTTCATGTTTTTCATATCTATGCCTGTGCGCGCTCCAGTTCAAAGGAAGCATGCATTTTTCAACCATTTTTTATCGCTCCAAAGCCCAATTTTGCTCTGGACAACGAGCACGGCCCAGCACAAGCCATCAGTGAGCATTCCTCCGCCATTTTTGCAGGATTTCTTCATTTTTGATGATATTTTGATCGGCCAAGCGCCGATACAGTTCTAAAGGCCACGGAAAGCATTGCAGCAGCTATTTTTGCCTTAAAATAGCAGAAAAGGGGCGATTTGACAGTTTGAAGTGTATCAGTGGGAGGAAAGTGGCCCGATTCAAGTTAAAGTGTATCAGAGTTGCGGCAGAGAGTATCAATTAATGTTTTTCAGTGGAAATCTTTATTTCCAAGGCAAATAGACAATAAAGAGGCCTCCATCCAAGTCAAAGAAGCAGTAAAGGCCCATTTAAAGCTCATCAGATCAGAGTTTAATGCGCATAAAGCCACCTGAGAGCAGCGGATCAAAGCCCAAAGCACAGTTATTGTAAAATGAACAGCACAGAGCTCAAAGGACACCTCAAGGCCTCATTTTGAATGCTGCTGCCTCCAGCGCAGCTTAAATAGATATTTGTTACATTTATTTCAGGATAAGTTAGGTTAATCAGAGTTATTTCCCCAGATCTTCCCTCAGATCTGTTTTGTAGATATTTTTCCTATATATACCACCCTAAGCAATGTATTAAGGGTTGGTTGGTTGATTTTCAGTTGAAAAACTCATTCTAGACTTGCGATGTATATATTTTTGAGAAGTTTTATGAACAAAGATTGTTGGAATGCATTGCTTATGAAATGTCTGGTTGTGGATTTGATGGCTGAAGAGCAAATTACAGAATTCTCGTGCTTCTTCATGGATCAATAAGTCTTTCTCACTTTTCTTTCAATTTCTATGTTTAGTCTATCATCTCTGTATCATGCTCTAGATTGCAGGAAAGAAGAATAGTTCAGAAATTACTTAGTTGTATTATGTTCTCAATTTCTGTGATTTCTCTATGTTTTCTTCAGAATTAGGCTTGAATATGAACACTTCATTACTCATATTTACACTATTTCTTTCATACATGAATGCTATTTAGGAATCCTTGATTGCTCCTATATAATGTTCACTCACCTTCCCTCTGTTAGCATAATGAAAGTTACTTAATTGCCTTTCATTCCCTGACCACCATTTCACCTTTATTCCAGCTTGAAATTGTTCCTTGTTTAGCTATCTTGCTCTGTAATCCTTCTTTGCCAAAGAAAACACACCAGCAACCCATAATCCTTGACTCCATGCCCAATGGTCTGAACTTCTCACTTTTTATGCCAACTCTGTTTGAAAAACATCACCCATCCCACCAAACTTAAAACAAAACCCATGTACACCATAACTAGCCTAAAATCATATCAAAACAAAGCTAAATTTTAAAGAGAGAGCCCTCTCTGATTGCAGGTAGGCTAGGACCTGCAATCCAAAGATTGGTTTGTGGTTACCTCGGCCGTATCCCTTAAGGAGCCAAGGGACAACCTGAGTGATAACATCATTGGCGACTCCGCTGGGGAAATCTTCAGAAAATTCCAAAAAACAAGCTAGAAGTTGGCTCCAAAGAAGAAAACTCGCAATACCAGGTCAAATCCAGACCCAAATCCCCCAGCTATTTTTGATAATCCCAATTTAATCCCAAGAAACCTTAGGAAACAAGAGGGAAAAGAAGATATTGCTGATTCAAGCTCTGAAACAGTTCAGCAAAGCTATATTTCAACCCCTGCTAAAGTTTCATTCCATCCTCTCATTGTTCCTACTTCCCCTAGTTCATCATCCACTTCCCAAAACACCTCTTCTACACCTTCATCCACTACACCTACTCCTTCTATTATTTCCTCTTCCATCCCAGCTGTTCCATTTCTTCTTGCTGTTCCATTTATCCCTGTAAATATGGCTAACAGATATGCACCTTTACAGTTACCTGCAAATCCAGGGGCTATGCCTCAGGATTATCAAACCAAAATCACATATTTTGATGGTACTGGTTCTGGCACAGCCCTGCAACATACCAAGAAAATGCAGGACTATTTTGAGAATTATGAAATAGATGATGATGGTGTAAGAATGAAGATTTTTGTCCAAAGTTTGACTGGAGATGTAAGGCCTTGGTTTAGAGCTCTTCCTGCAAATTCCATAGCTGACCCAAAGGCTCTTTACCAAACATTCCTTAACAGATGGGAGAAGAAGAAAGATCCACTGCACATTCTATCTGAGTATGACACTATCAAAAGAGGCCCATAAGAAACTGTCTTATACTATTGTGCTAGGTTCAACAATGTTTACAACGCTATTCCACAAAACCTTAGACCTCCACCTAATTTAGCTTTATACAAATTCCCTGATGGATTTGATTCTGACATGGCATATCAGTTGAGGGAAAGAGCCCCTCAAACCTTAGCAGAGATGCAGAATATAGCTGTTAGTGTGGAGGAAAATCTGATTGCCAAATGAAATAGAGCAAGAGCTGAGAGAAGAACTACTTTTAAAGATGAACCTTCAGTTTTTGAGCAAAAACTTGATGCAATAATGAAAGGTATGGATAGTATTGGAGATAGAGTGGGAACTATTGAAAGAAAATCATCATGGGAAGGACAACAAGGTAATACTATCAGAAACCCAAACTTTAGGAAAAACCAAAACCCAAATGTTGGAAGGGCTAGTCCCGACCATGATATAAGACCTCATTTTCATGAAAACTATGCTGAAGCATCCACATCTAGTGAGCCAACAGAGGACTCTCACATCAACTTAATGGGTTTGAAGAGTGAACAACAAGTTTTTCTAACCCAAGAAGACCAAGATGATCATGATATTAATCAATTTCAAACTAAATCTGGAGAGTCATTTGACTTTAGAGAAGGCTATGATGCAGCAGTATATGAAGTCCACAAACAGTATAAATTAAGGACCAGAACCATAGATGTGCCTGAAACCATCAAACCAAAGGATGCCAAACAGCCTAAGAAGATAAAAGATAAAGCTGCTCACACAGAATCCTCTGAAAAAACAGTCTCAAATCCAAAAGAAGTCACTGTGGAAGACATATCAGATGTGCAGACCTTTAAAAGCCAGCCTTTTGTATCCTCTTCCTCAAAAGAGAATTCAAACAGCACTCCTCAAAGCCTTTCCAAAACAGAAATACCTCAAGATAACACTGAAAACCAAGAGAAAATTGTTGAAAGTGCAATTGAAAAAGGAAAATCTTCCAGTCACAATACGAAAACCCAATCAGAAAAACCTTTTGATTTAGAAGCAGAAATTGGTAAATTAAAGATATCTATTCCTCTCTCTGAGCTTGCCAAACATGATGTATACAAATAGCAAATCAAAAGATCACTGCAAATACCAGAGAATAGGGATGATGTTAATGTTTTAGATGATCAGCCTGAGCTGCTTTTCGGTCCTGAAGTCGATGGTAAATCAACAAATGGAGTTGTTCTACCCTTTTATGTCAGTCTACATATCCATGATAAAGTGTTGCACAATGCAATGTTTGATTCAGGTGCTTCACACAACCTAATGCCCAAAGCTGTAATGGAGAAGCTAAACCTAGATGTCACTAGACCATACAAAGATTTGTTCTCATTTGATTCTAGTCAAGTCAAGTGTTTAGGCTTAATCAAATATTTATGTGTGTCTTTAGTCCAATACCCCAACAAAACAATCCTAATGGACGTGGTGGTAGCTGATATTCCACCCAAATATGGTATGCTCTTATCTAGATCTTGGGGGGCCAAACTCCAAGGATCTTTGCAACTGGACATGTCCTATGCCACTATTTCAGTCTTTGGGCAACCAAAGAGATTGTATAGGGAAACATTAATGAAATATGTGGTAAGTAGTGAGGAAAAGCCCCAAAACTTTCCTATCTATTCAATCCATTCTGATATGGATTCTTTTATCTTGTTTAATGATGATAGCTGCCCTCCGACTGATGATAAACCTTTGGCTTTAGAGCAAGAAATCTGCATAAATGAAGAATCTGTTGCCCATAACCAAGAAACTGTTGAAACAATTGATGCAACCAGCACACAAGACACACTACCTGAAACAGAAAATTCAAATCTGCCCACTCCAAAAATGATTACAACTCCCAATACTGACCACAAGCATGAAATCCTATGGTATTTGGAGTTTGATGGTTCAGTAAACAAACTAGGAGCAGGGGCAGGAGTGTGGATCCACAACAAACAAAACAACCATGCAGAGGGTCATGCTTATAGATTAAATTTCAGATGTACCAACAACATGGCAGAGTATGAAGCCCTCCTTTTAGGCCTTAAACTGATCAGAGATCTAGGAGCTACAAAAATTTCAATTCTAGGAGACTCTGACCTGATTATACAGCAAATGAAAGGAAATTTTGTCACAAATGATAATAGGTTGAGAGCTTATAGAAGTGCTGCCACTAAAATACTCAATACCTTCACAGAATCCCAAATTACCAAAATTTCAAGAAGCCATAACTTACATGCACACAGCCTAGCAACTTTTGCCAGCACTTGCAAGCTGCCTTTTGAGCCCAATCACCATTTTACAGCTGAAATCAAACACAGGCCTACAGTCCCAAACAATGTCAAAGACTGGCAAGTCTTTGAAAATGATGCACAGATCAACAATTTCCTCACTTTACAGCAAGAATTTTCAAGTTTAAACATTGATGAAGATGCCATGGATGACCCACAACAGCAAATGAGCCAAAATGAGCAGACTATAACAGCTGAAGTAGCAAATCAAATGTTGTTCCCAACCATTTTTTATGACAAGAATATACAAGAGCTGAAACAAATGAATTTGGATGAAATAGCTGAGGCAGAGGCTGAAGTTATTGAGCTGAAAGATAACTTTCTGCCCACAGGCTTGACTCCCTTAGAAGATATTTTTGATTCAAATGATATCCCCAAAAAGCCAAAGATGCAACCCTTAAATGCTGCTATTGAAGACTGCAATATTGGGACAACAGAAAGCCCCAAAATGATAAAACTGTCCAAGTCTTTGCCTGCTGATCAAAAGCCAAAATATGTTGACTTGTTTAAAGAGTTCCAAGATGTTTTTGCCTGGAGTTATGAGGACCTTAAGTCCTATGATACTTCAGTCATTCAACATACCATTCCTTTGAAACCAAATCAAAAGCCTTTCAAACAGAAATTAAGGAGAATCAATCCTGTGCTTCTCCCCTTGATTGAGAAAGAAGTAAAGAGAATGTTTGAAGCTGGAATTATAGCACCAATCAGATTTTCAGAATGGGTATCCAACTTAGTGCCCACAAGGAAGAAAACAGGTGAGATTAGATTGTGTGTTGACTTAAGAAATTTGAACAAAGCCTCTCTCAAAGACCACTACCCTTTACCCAAGATGGACCATATTTTACAAAGGGTTGTGGGGTCTTCTAGGATTTCATTGCTTGATGGCTTTTCAGGATTTAATCAGATACTAGTTCACCCGGATGATCAGGATAAAACAGCATTCACAACACCGTGGGGAACCTTTAAATATGTAAAAATGCCTTTCGGACTTAAGAATGCAGGTGCCACTTTTCAAAGGGCAATGGACATAGCCTTTGCCAAAGAAATCCATGATTTCTTAGTAGTCTACCTTGATGATCTTACCCCATTTTCAAAATCAGACCAAGAACATCTAAAACATCTAAGGCAAGTATTCTTAACTTGTAGAAAATATGGCATATCTTTAAACCCCAAGAAATCCCTGTTTGGCCTAGAGGAAGGCAAACTTCTAGGTCATATCATTTCAAAAGATGGTATTAGGATAGACCCGGACAGAATTCAAGCCATTCTTCAAGTCCCTTATCCAAGAAACATCAAAGAACTGCAAGCTTTTTTAGGAAAGATCAATTTCCTAAGAAGATTTATCCCAAACTTGGTTGAACTGATAAGACTGTTAAACAATATGCTCAAGAAAGATTCCAAAGTTAAATGGTCTTTAGATGCCAAGCAAGCCTTTGAGGGCATAAAAACAGCCTTAACAGAAACACCTGTCCTCACTAGCCCCAAATTTGATAGAGATTTCATCATTTTTTCCTTTGCTTCTGAACACACAATTGTTGTTGTCCTATTACAAAAAGATGACCAGGGAAATGAAAAGCCCATTGCTTTCTTCAGCAGAGCCCTTAGAGATGCACCCTTGAAGTATCAAATCATGGAGAAACAAGCATATGCCCTTGTAAAAGCTATCAAATATTTTAGAGTTTATATCTTATATTCCCATGTCATTGCATATGTTCCAAATGCAGTGGTTAAAGATATTTTAACTCAAGAGGGAATTGAGGGTAAAAGAGGCAAATGGATTGCCAATATCCTTGAATATGACATTGAGATAAAGCCCACTAAACTGATAAAAGGACAAGGTTTAGCCAAACTGATGTCTGAAACCAATTTCCAAGCCCTAGACATAAATGAACTGGACAATGAACAGGAGCTGGCGACTCCACAGATCAGTCAGGGCTTCTTGCAATCACCTTGGTATGCTGATATTTGTTTTATATTGTTAACCTGCATGCTCCTCCAGGGTTGTCCAGAACCAAAAGGAGAGTTTTAAAGATGAAAGCATCAAAGTTTTGTGTCTTAGATAGTGCCCTATTTTGGAAAAATCATGAAGGAATATTGCTGAATTGTCTAACATTGAATGAAACTGATAGTGTTATGAAGGAATTTCATGCAGGGGACTGTGGAGGGCACTTATATTGGAAGTCTACTACTGATAAGATATTAAGGGTTGGTTACTATTGGCCCTCCCTGTTTGCTGATGTGAAAAAATTTGTGATGTCTTGCCATAAGTGCCAGATCTTTGAAGGCAAAAGAAAGCTGCTGCCCTTACCCCTTAAGCCCATTTCAACCGAGAAACCATTCCAGCAGTGGGGTTTAGACTTCATTGGTGAAATCCACCCATCCTCTTCTGGCCAGCATAAATGGATTTTAACAGCCACAGATTATTTTACCAAGTGGATTGAGGCCATCCCTTGTAGGCAAGCCAATGACTCAACCATCATCCAATTCCTAGAATCCAACATTCTGTCCAGATTTGGCTGTCCCGAAAAAATCATCACAGACAACGCTGCTGCCTTTAAATCCAAGAAAATGATCAGTTTTTGCCACAAATACCACATTTCCTTAGGTCACTCCACAGCCTATTATCCTCAAGGTAATGGCCTAGCCGAGTCATCCAATAAAAGCCTCATTAATATCATCAAGAAAGTCTTGGAGGAGAACAAAAAGAATTGGCACAAGAAGCTTGTGAATGCCCTATGGGCAGATAGATTGACAACCAAGAGATCCATTGGGACAAGCCCATATGAGTTAGTCTATGGCATGGAGGCAAAGTTCCCTTCATCTTTGGGAATCCCTGTGATCAAGCTGCTACAAGAGATTCAAGCTGAGCCTAATGATATCCAAAGGAGGATAAATCAAACCATTCATTTACAGCAGACAAGGGAGGAAGTATATCACAGAGCTCAAGTTTTACAAGAGAAGCTGAAGAAAATGTTTGATAAAAGAACAAAGGCCGAAGATTTCTACATAGGCAACAAAGTGCTAAGATGGGACTCAAGAAGAGAGGACAAAGGAAAGCATGGCAAGTTTGATTTCCTGTGGAAAGGCCCCTTTATTATTCATGTTGTGCAAGGCAACAATACATATTTCCTCAAAAGTTTGGATGGCAGCACAGCTAAAGAAGGCCCTGTCAATGGCCGAATGCTAAAGCACTATCATGATCCCTTTTGATGTATATAACTCAGCTCTATATTTGTACATTAATATTTGTATTTTCAGCATGTCTATTTACAGCAGTCCGATAAAGGAATAACGCAGCAAATTTTGAAGGAAGGATCAAAAGCAAATGCACCATTTGATCTCTGTTTTGAATTTATCTCAAAAAGCAAGTGCTCACGTAGATTTGAATATGTTTACAAGCACCCAAAAGGCAAGAAGCAGAGTTGTAATTTTTCTGCAATTCAGCGCAAAAAGGATACTGCATATCAGCTTATAAGAATTTAGTCAAAGGCATTAAGAAGAAGGAGAGTTTCAGTTTACAGCAACAATTGAAGATCAAGGCATTCTGACCTGCTGCTCTTGGCTTTTCATCTGGAAAAGCCATCCCCAAGTGGAGCCACTGTTAGCCTCCTATTGCAATAGGTTTTCATATTTCATGATTAACTGTTTAAAATGCCAAATATGTCATCTTTTTCATGCTGCAAAGGTTCCATATTTCCAAGAAAAACTCAGAAAAATTAAAAAATGTAAAGAGGGATGCCCTAAAAGAAAAATCAAAGGGTAAAAAGAAGAATTGGCCAAAGAGAAAAATAAAAGAAAATGAACCCCAAACAAAGGCCAGGAAAGTGTGCAAGCTCAAATGCCACTACTATGTTCCATTTTTGATTAATTATGCCATTTTTTGAAGGATTTCATAGTTAAGGGAAGGCCAAACAGCTTAATCTTGGCTTCCCTAGGTTCAAATTGCTGGTTTTAGAAGATAGAGAATAAAGATCTGACCAAACTGTTTAATCTTGGCAGATTATTAGCTAGGTAGAGAAGCAAGGGTGCTCAACAGCTTAATCTGAGCCCCAGGAAGATATAAGGGTAGATTTAGATAGGAGGATAGCCAAAAGAAAAGATGAAAAGTTGGGTTTGCTAGTTCAAGTGCACCCAAACAAAAAGAAGACAAAATGCTAGTTAAGTAGGCTGGGTAGGCAGTTTTGAGGTTGCAGAATGAAGACTTGTGATCAATTTTGTGTTTCAAAGTTTTAATTTACTTCAGATCACATGTATAAAGACATATTGCCTTGGAGCAGCTCAAGCGAGGCATGACTAACTTCCCCTTCTTCCTTTTCCCCAAACCATTCACTAATTTCCCCTAAAAGATGTTAAGATCTGCTTGATATCTTTAAAAATCATCATATTCCATAACATTTGCCTAAGTAAAGATCTGCTTTACTTAGGAGTGCTCATATTTCTTCTATAAAGTCCTATTTCCCCTTTGTAGCCTAAGATTTCTATACTTAGCGCTTTCTTCACAAAATCCATATTAATTTCTAACTCTATTATGTAAATCCCTTCTTATTTCCCCTTCCCCTATTAAAAATAGGTTATAAATCCCTTTATATACATATCCCCTCCCCTGGTTGAAAAATAACCATAAATATTCCCTTGGGAATTACTAAGTTTATTTGAAACTTAGTAAGAACCCTCATTTTCCTCCTTAAACCATCTTCCAATGCTTTGGACCCCTTCCAAAGCATAAAACCCCTTTATTACTTCATAAAACCCTCTTTTCCATGCTTCGGACCCCTTCCGATGCATTAACAACCTTCCTCCGATTTCATTTAACCTTTTTCAAGGCATGAAAACCCTTCTGATGCTTTAAAACCCCTTTCTATGCATTTAAACCCTCCTCCGATGGAAATCCCCCCCCCTCTGACGCGATATCGTTGTCGGAGGTAATAACAGTGTTGGCCCCTTTTCATATATGCCCCCATTCCTCATGCTCCGATGCGATATCGCTATCGGGAGGCCCCCCCCATCATATTTTCCCTTTTGTTCATATAAATCCGCCTTTTTCATATATACCCGCTTTATCGTTAAAACTTAGGTTTTACCGCAAATCCTATGTTTTATCGTTAAACCCACAATCCTCCATTTTATAATAAAACCCCGCTTTATCGCATCGCATCACATATATAATAAAAGGCCCGCACCCTTGACCTCCGCCGACGCGATATTGCGATCGCGCGGCAACCGTCTGATCTGCCCTCAGATCAACGGCCCAGATTATATCGCATCGCCCCCATTTCGCATCGCTCGCCGGCGATCGGCTATCGGCTATCGGGGCGATTGGCTATCGTGCACCCCGCTCCGATCACCCCGCCGATAGCGATATTGTGATTTAATCGCAGCTGTTGGATCTGCCTCCGCACGATCCAACGGCCCAGATCTATTTAAAGCTACATTGTCGCTCCCGCTCCATTTTTTCACGAATTTTACGTATAATTTGGTCTTTTTCCTTATAAAGGAAAAGAGGCATTTCTTCATGTTTTTCATATCTATGCCTATGCATGCACCAATTCAAAGGAAGCATGCATTTTTCAACCATTTTTGATCGCTCCAAAGCCCAGTTTTGCTCCGGACAACAAGCACGACCCAGCACAAGCCATCAGTGAGCATTCCTCCGCCATTTTTGCATGATTTCTTCATTTTTTATGATATTTTGATCGGCCAATGCCGATACAGTTCTAAAGGCCACGGAAAGCATTGTAGCAGCTATTTTTGCCTTAAAATAGTAGAAAAGGGGCGATTTGACAGTTTGAAGTGTATCAGTGGGAGGAAAGTGGCCCGATTCAAGTTAAAGTGTATCAGAGTTGTGGCAGAGAGTATCAGTTAATGTTTTTCAGTGGAAATCTTTATTTCCAAGGCAGATAGACAATAAAGAGGCCTCAATCCAAGTCAAAGAAGCAGTAAAGGCCCATTTAAAGCTCATCAGACCAAAGTTTAATGCGCATAAAGCCACCTGAGAGCAGTGGATCAAAGCCCAAAGCACAGTTATTGTAAAATGAACAACACAAAGCTCAAAGGACACCTCAAGGCCTCATTTTGAATGCTGTTGCTTCCAGCGCAGCTTAAATAGATATTTGTTACATTTATTTCAGGATAAGTTAGGTTAATCAGAGTTATTTCCCCAGATCTTCCCTCAAATCTGTTTTGTAGATATTTTTCCTATATATACCACCCTAAGCAATGTATTAAGGGTTGGTTGGTTGATTGTCAGTTGAAAAACTCATTCTAGACTTGCGTTGTATATATTTTTGAGAAGTTTTATGAACAAAGATTGCTGGAATGCATTTCTTATGAAATGTCTAGTTGTGGATTTGATGGTTGAAGAGCAAATTACAGAATTCTCGTGCTTCTTCATGGATCAATAAGTCTTTCTCACTTGTCTTTCAGTTTCTATGTTTAGACTATCATCTCTGTATCATGCTCTAGATTGCAGGAAAGAAGAATAGTTCAGAAATTACTTAGTTGTATTATGTTCTCAATTTCTGTGATTTCTCTATGTTTTATTCAGAATTAGGCCTGAATATGAATACTTCATTGCTCATATTTACACTAGTTCTTTCATACATGAATGCTATTTAGGGATCCTTGATCGCTCCTATATAATGTTCACTCACCTTCCCTCTGTTAGCATAATGAAAGTTACTTAATTTCCTTTCATTCCCTGACCACCATTTCACCTTTATTCCAGCTTGAAATTGTTCCTTGTTTAGCTATCTTGCTCTGTAATCCTTCTTTGCCAAAGAAAACACACCAGCAGCCCATAATCCTTGACTCCATGCCCAATGGTCTGAACTTCTCACTTTTTATGCCAACTTTGTTTGAAAAACATCACCCATCCCACCAAACTTAAAACAAAACCCATGTACACCATAACTAGCCTAAAATCATATCAAAACAAAGCTAAATTTTAAAGAGAGAGCCCTCTCTGATTGTAGGTAGGCTAGGACCTGCAATCCAAATATTGGTTTGTGGTTGCCTCGGCCGTATCCCTTAAGGAGACAAGAGACAACCTGAGTGTTAACAAGGAGGACCCAAATGAATTCTTCTTCTTATGGAGACTTCAATTGATGAATACCATGACCAATACCCTTGACCTATTCGACCTCTCAAAGACCAAGTCACAAATATTCCTCTTCTTCTTTGAGTCAACGATAGTCAAACTCCTTGTTTCTTCCTACTCGGCTACCTTGCAGTATTTCAATTCTTAGGAAAAATTTGAAACTTTCGGCCCTAATTCAGAAACCCTAGTTGCAACACTTGGAAAGTGTCACTTTCTAGATAATGTTGTTGACTCCTTCTCTTAGAATAGAGACTCCTTCTAGCTTAATTCAGCTTCCATTTTTGACTTGTCCTTCTTCAAATTCGGTTACCCGAGATGATTGCAATTTTTCTCAACTTTTCCTGCAATAGATGATGCCTCTCTTCTTCACACGTGTGACATCAAAGTATCCCTAAATAGATCGAAAATGAACTCGGCTTCTAGTCCCTTCTTATTCGCTTGGATGAAGGTTCGTCTTGAGTGTATTTCACACTTCTTCTTACTTCACATCTTGACCGAATTTCTTGTATTCAAATGAGAGTTGAGTTGCCTACTTATAGTGACTTTCCCATGCATATAAACCGAATTGACAAAGATCTAAGCTGACATGTCATTTGGTGAGGTTTCATTACTCCATCTTGAAGTCGACTTGTTGGAGGTGCTTTTTCTTGGTCTTGGAGGGCATTTTTACTCTTTTAATAACTCATAAAAATATGTAAGATGCCCAAGAAGGGTCCTTCATACATGAAATTGACTAAATTTGACTTTATGACCAATCCTAAGGGCTCACAATGGGATTCATAACTAAAAATAAAATTCCTTGCTCATGAAACCCATGAGACAAGCATTACAATAATAATTTTATTTTTCTTCTTTACATTAAATACATAAAATCACAGTTACACGTGTTATTATTAAGACTGAACCTAGTTAAACTTTTCAACACTTACAACCTGTCAAATTCCTTCTTGGCACACTTATCTAGGGTTACTTTGAGCACCTACTTGTTTCCCTCAAACAACCACAATATGCCCAATGCAATATGTAAAACCTAGACCACTATCCTCTAGTAACAAAAAAAACTTAACCACATCAACACATACCTCTTTACCTTGATCCTGGACTAGTGTACATTGTTGTATCTTTGGCTAACTAGTTAGGGCTACCAACAGTCCTTGTTTAGCCCTTTCATATTCTCAACTAACCCTTTAATAGTTGTGGCCTTCCCTCCTCAAATATGGGAATTCTGCTCCAACAAACAGGGGTCACAACCCTCTTTAGACTGCCAAACTAGGGCTTTACTTCCTACAACTTAACAAAACTTCTCTGGTCCCATATTAGAGATAAAATTAACCACAAATATTCATCTAAAAAGCCCATAAAATATTCTTGAAGCCTCAGCCTGTTGGCTCTAGCACTTGGCCCTCCCAAATAGTAATAGAAAGGTCACTAACAACTCCTCTTCTCCTTCACTTGGGCTTCTAAGCTCTACAGTCACTTTAGAAGATGTGATTCTATGTTTTTTTTGCACTTGGATGTGTGTATTACCTCCGAGTCAACTTCTATTTATACACATTCACTTGGGCTCTAACGACTAGCATGAGGGCACATTCTTAAGCCCATCCAACTTCTCTTTAGTTCCTCAAGCCCACGGATATAAATAAAAATGCATATCTACATTTCTAGAGCTCTGGTATTGGTGCTTGAAGTAGCCTCTTTCTTCTCCAATAACCCTATTCCATCTCCAAGGGTCAAATGTCCAAATCTCCTCATGTTTTTAGCCCCACACCTTTGGGTACAAAACCCCAAGCTTGGGTTCTAAGCCCAAAAAGAACATTTGTGGTGCTTCTTCCTCCAAACCTTGAACCCTAGGGCTTGGAGTAACTCCCAAGCTACCAATATCAACATTGAATGCCATCATTAGGGGAATTTTGAGGTCTAAAATGGGCCTCCTACGAAAAATGTACAACCAAAATAAACTTCATAAGAACCAATAGGATTCAAGATGATGATGTAAAACATGGGGGATGATTCACCATTTTTGGAGTAAAAAATTAAAAAGATTCAAATGTTAGGATATTCCGACACATATGAAATAGTTAAGTATAACTTGGTCTAGTGTAGAGTTAGGTAAAGTGTGTTTTTTTACTATGTACTTTTGTAAATTACAATCTGATGGGCACGATATGTTCTAAACATGAAGTGATCCAATGGTTCATCCTCTCCTCGGTATTACTGACACTTGATCTGTGGCATAACACCTGATTGGTCCATGATCTCTATTTAAAGAGCATGGAGGGTCTTTTGTAAGGTGACCGTTCATGAGAGAAGCTTATGTAAATTTTCTTTCTTTTACATTAATAAATTTCCTGAACTAGCCGCTTTGGCTCAGGCCATGGACTATTTCCCTCTTTGAGGGTTTTAAACACGTCAACAATATTGGTGTACTAATCTGTGAAATGTTTGTGAGCGGTGCCCTTCGGTGTTCTATCTGAGGAACTGTTGTGCTACTCAACAACCCCCCCATTTATTAGTCTAGTGGTTAATATGTTAATTAATAAATGGGGACCCTTAATAGAAACTCTCCAAGAAAAATTTAGCACTTAGGCGCTTTCCTTTGAAATTTTAGGAATAAATCAGGATATCGAGTCAAAACCCTCTAAGACTAGCAATTCCTACCTTTTCGCATATCGTTGGACCAAGTGCATTGAAGAGTTAATTAACAAACAAAATCTGCAAATTGCGATAGAATGAATCACCACTTTTAACTTAGACATCATTATACTTTTCATTCAAAATCTCAGATTTAAAGCAATTCCTATAAATAAAGCACTTATCGCAATCGCATATCAGCATACACAACGGATGCAACTCGCAAAGCATGTTGTAACATGTGAGATGCGATATTGCGATAGAACGACTCAACCTCATCGCATCGCGTCAATTTACTTAAAAGTCCAATCTTATGAAATGCGCGAGCTTCCGAAATGCGATAAAGCCCGGACCCGATAAAAGCAAATGTTATAAATTGAGAGTTAAGTATGTTATGTAGTGAAAAGCCAATTTAAGAAGTAATTACTCCTTCAAGCAAACTACGCTCCAAACAGTAAAGGATACCCCGTTTATCTCGCATCCCGTGGAATTATAAAGAACTTTGAGAAAGCGCACATTCAAATATGCGATAATGCGATTTGCGATATTGCATCGGAATCTCAAAATCGGCATTATCGCAGTTAGAACCCTCCCACCTTAAAGGTTTTTCCTTCCCATTTGTGATGTGGTAATTTACTAAGTAATAAAAGCAATGATAAGGAGACTTAGTGGCTATTTAATGAGTTTAATGGCATTTATGTTAAGGAGCGGCTCGACGTGATACGATATCTTTTCTTCTATGTTCTGAATAATAGCTTCTATCTTGTCACCTTTTGGGATTAACTGTATCATTTATTCTCACTATAATTCTCGCTTGTGTTTATCCAATAACTTCTGCTTTGCTCCATTTAAGAAAACTCTGTAGAGAATATCATTAGAAACAATGGGGAAGAAAGGGAAGGGAACTACATATGAGAAATCAGAAATGGTGTCGCTTTCCTCTAATACCACATGCAGCAGAAACGGAGGAACTATGACATGGGAGGCCATGTACAACTTAGAAGAAGAGCATCCAGGCCACTGGTAACAAAGGCCACGGCAGATGCTTAGGAGTCATATGATGCCTCCTATTTCAAAACAACATGTTCTTTCCTGCACTGCATAGCTGCAAGACCAAAAATAATCACATACACGGACATGGTCAAATGGGTAATTGACGAGGTAGACATCATAGATATAGCCTTCAAGAATCACATGCAAGAGGTCATGGGGTCTTTCTCAGCAGACAGCCTACGACAAATGTACCAGTTACCTGAGCCACAAAAGTTCTACAACAAACATTTCATTGAGTAATTTACCAAGGAAAATGAGGACTCGTGAGATGTCACCCAGACTTGGAAATCAAGCGAGGGAAAACTCAAACGGTATGTACTCAACGACATCCATTTCTCCCCCCCATAGTTTTGCAACAGCAATGATATGTAGGTTATTCAGTAGACCCAATAGCACCAAGTTTTCCATGGATTGGCTCCCATTGATAGATGTAGCAGTGAATGCAACAATAATGAACTGGGCTCAAATTTTATCAGATAATTTGGCAAAGGCCATTATAGAATATAGAAGGAAAAGAAGTTCCTCTTTAAGGGTTTATCCCCCTTTTTTCATGAGTGCTTTTGTTATGGATGCAATCTGTTTTTGTTCTCAATTTCCCAATATGGGATGGAAGTGGATTGTACAAAACCCACTTCCCATCCATGTATACCATAAGATTTTGTGGGAATCTCAATTCCACCCCCATTTTTATAAGATCTGTCAAGGGGTTATGCTACCCATTCATAGAGAAGTTTATGACAGAACCACCCCTAGGTTTTCTAAAGAGGTCAAAGTAGATATCTTGCCAGTAGCCAGATGGTTTGGGGAAGAAACATTCACCTACATTAGAGTCTTTGGGAGCATTGCTTCATCGCATGTCCTCCCATATTATGTCCCCAACAAACTAATGGCCAGATAAATAGCCTACCAAACAACAGGGGAAGGTGGAATGAGCAGAGGATTGAAAGAGAAAAAGAAGGCCATTTGGCCTACATTCCCATTACAATGTGGTTCTTTTGCACTACATGATTATGGACATGCATTAAAAGAAGCAGATATTATTAAATCTCTGAAATTAGCTACGTTTCCAAGAAGGCAATATGACCCAAATGGCACCGTTAAATAATTTACTACTACAGTAAAAGTAAAACAGTTCACCCATGAAGAGGACGCCTTTGATGACCTCTTAATACAGGAAGAAACATTTTCACACGTTTTGCATATGGAATCAAAAAAAAAAAAAATTAAATAAATAAAATTAAAATTAAAAAAATAAAAATAAAAATAAATTAAATTAAATTAAAAATAAAATTAAATAATAAATAAATAAAGATATTATTAAAGGTCCCATTGGACCTATTGCAGATTGAACCAATAAGGGAGCCAACTCCCAGTGTAAGCTTGGAGGACAACTCCAAAGAAAACTCTGAAGAAGAAACCCAAGAGAGATCTACGCATGAGTCAGAGCACTTAGAGAGGCAGTCTCAAAATGGGGGAGGAAACACCAATAAAGAATCTGAAAAAGACACAACTCAAAGTATAGAGGAGACGACCGAGCAGGCCAAGGCAAAGAAACAAGCAGAAGTTGCTTCTACTTCGACTCAGTCAGGTAAAGCTCCAGTCATTGACCTCAAACAAGAATGGGAACAGTTCAACAAAAATCTCCACACGGGCACAAACCCTGAGCAAACAACTGAAATACAAACTCCCAAGTAGACCTAGCATAAGTCAAATCCATAAACAACAGAGGAAAGAGTTAAAGGCACTCACGACGTTAAGGTTATTCCCGCTACTCCTACTTCAGCATTTTTTTTAAGAATTGAGGAAATACCTCCGCTAGATGTATTCCATAGCCCTACCCACAAAGTTGTAGTCAAGAGAGAAAGGAAGAAAAGAAAATTGGACGTTGTAGCTATTACGACTCTAGAAAATGAACCAATGGACATCGTATGGAAGGACTCACCTGTCGACCCATCTGAGAATCTCACAGAGTTATCACAATTCACGAGAGCCTATGCCACAACAACTATTGACAATGCGACAAAGGTGAAAATGCTACTAAAGGAAAAAGAACAGAGAATTTTGTTGATAGAACAACAATTATCCCAAGAAAAATCTAATCAGGAAACAAAATTACAAGTAGCCCAGCTCCAAAAGGAATTCGAACAGATGAGAATACAGCATCAAGCCAGCTTAGCAGAAAAAGAGTTGCAGATATAAGCCATGATAGATAAACTTAGATACAATCCACAAATTGAAGAATTCATCAAGGAATCGCTCAGCCTCAATTCCTTACTAATGTAGCAAAAGGAAGAACTTTGCCAAAAAGTCTCGCAGATAAATCCTTATTGTGAGACCAGTGATAAATTAACAAACCAGGTTGTTGATACGAGGCTCGAATATGACGAAATCTACAAAATTGTTTCTAAGTTTATCACCTGGAAAGAATCAGAGGATGGGAGGAAGACTGACCTACCAAAGCTGAAAGAGTCCCATAAAGATATTTTGTTCACAGATTGGGATTCTCAGTTGAAACATGTGGAAAGGGTAGTAGCAATAGCAACGACATCAGCAAACATCATAATAGAAGCCATTAATGAAAATCTTCATGGTTCCAATTTGGTCAAGGAATGTGTACCAGGATTTCTTCCTAATGTCAGACAGCTAGAGCAACAATGGAAACAAGCAACCTGGGAAAAGGAGGAGGCAATCAAACAGTTAAACAAGTTGAATTGGAAGGCATACTGGCATTTTTTAGTGAAACCACACAGCCAATGGATGACTCTAATATTTTTAACAACATTTACACAAAATATGGTGCCAGCACCAACACATGCCTTTTTTCTAGGCAGTTAAAATTTGCAATCAGCCAACCGCCTCAGTTCAAGCCAATGACTGATATTTGTGATCTTAGAGATAAAGTTCAAAGGAGCTAGCCATTTATTTATTTTTCTTTTAGTTTTATTTTTTCATATTCTGAGGAAGGTCGTTTGAAACCTCCTCAACTATTTTTGTAATAATGTATTTTAATACATATAGTTTATTTAAACCCCTCTCATGCATTTAGAGAGGGGTCCAAAAAATTTATCAAAAACACTTTTCAAAACATTTCACTTCTGTACTTTTGAGGAGGTTTTGATGGAATGAATGGAACATGATCTATTTTCTTTAAATATCTAGCATGCTCTATTGAAATGCACTTTTTTACTCTTAGAATGTGTTGGATTGATTGAAATTGGGTCAATATTGTTGAAGCACATGAGCAGGACTTATCATATATGGTACTTTTATCTTATGATCATGTTTTATTTATGTATCAAGCAATACTTATTCCTTCAATCGTTTTATGTATGAAAGTTTGAATTATAATTTTAGCATTATTACACTTCTGTATGATGTTAGCTCTAATTCGGTTGTGAGTACATGAATGATTTTATATGCAATATATTTTTCTCAATCATTTTGTATAACTATTTATCCAAAAATATTATTGCTAAACGATTTAATTTCTTGTTGCAGTTGAATGATCTTTATTATCAATTGTTGTAAGACATCATTTGTAGATCGCATATTGTATTTGATTCCTGTAGTTAAAGAGTGTTAAAATAGGATATGTGCATGTGTTTAGAAGTTAGATTAGATTAAACTTAGCTTGATTATTTCCTGTTACATCATATATCATCCCATCATCACTATCAAATCTTTTTTGGGAAACTAGTCCCATTATCCCCAGTCGAAGCCACTATACCAAATGGAAAAGGAGTTGCTTTCAAGGTCTGGACCAGGTGGTTTTCCCCCATGTTGTCACAATGATTTTCGAGGCTTCAACATTTTTGCGCTAGAAGGAGGACCTAACTATGAATGGCAAGCAAATCTAAATCAGTAAGCCATTCCAAGAGTAAAACTCCCTCACTATCACCTCCAACTTCTTGGTCACATTCTAAATCCCCAAATCCTAAATGAGAAGTTGAAAAGAAATCCTTAGAATCCACTACTGAGGTCCCAAAGAAATCAGATCGATCTTCTTCTATAGAAACTCTTGAAGTGCATTCTTTAATCCATAAACTTTAGGTGATTTCAATATCTCAAGAAGAATCTGAGTTATCTGAAGCTAGTGTTTCTTCTCAATTTCCTTCCTCTCAAAGGTTAACTAGATCACAGAGCGAAAAATTTGGGATTCCTCCATTTGAATTCCCTCTACCAAACTGAAGGAAAACTAAGAAAACACAGTTTGAAACTTGTAAGGCATTCAAGGTGGGTTTCTAACCTTGTCCCAATCAGGAAAAAGAATTGTGATATTCGAATATGTATAGACTTTCGCAATCTCAACAAAGCTTGTCAAAAGGACAACTTCCCATTACCTCCTGTGGAACAGATACTGCAATCAGTTGCAAACTCAGAATTTATATCTTTTCTGGATGGATTTTCAAGTTATAATCAGATTTTAGTACATCCAGATGACTGGCTAAAGACTACATTTCGAACCAAATGGGGCAACTATGCCTATCAAAAGATGTCATTTGGATTAATCAATGTTGGTGCAACATTTCAGAGAGCCATGGACATATTTCAAAGGTTTGGTGAACAAATCAGTGGTAATTTATTTAGATGACATAACTGTGTATTCCAAAAAATGCAGTAATCATTTAAAGGATTTAAAACAAATCTTTGAGCGTTGTCAAAGGTATGGAATTTCTCTCAATCCTAAGAAATCTTTCTTTGCTTTGAGTGAAGGAAAGATCCTTGGATTTATCGTATCCAAAGAAGGAATTCTTATCGATCCTGGTAGGTTAAGAGAAATTTTTGAAATCCCTTTGCCTCATAAAAAAAAATCCATGCAATGTTTCCTAGGTCAGATAAATTTTGTCAAAAGATTTGTCCCTGAAATTTCACAAATTGTTTTACCTCTATAATCTATGATTAAGAAAAATTTTGTTTTTAAATGGGACATACCGAGCATGAAGCTTTTAATCTGATTAAACAAGCAATCATAAATGTTCCCTCTTTAGCAACTACAAATTTTTCTAATCATTTCATTTTATATACCTTTGCTTCCAAGACATCATATGCAACTATACTCACATAGGTCAATGATGATAAAATCAAAGCACCAATTTCTTTTTTTAGCTCCAATTTGCAAGGGGGTGAATTAAACTACTCAGACGTTGAAAAACAAGCTTTTGTTGTTTTCAAACCAATAAAGTATTTCAAACCCTTCCTTCTCAAGACTCACACTAAGGCAATAGTCCCATTCCTAGCAGTAAGAAATTTACTGATGCAAAGAGACGTGGGCGAGAAAAGAGAAACTTGGGTAACAGCACTACAAGAATATGACATTGAGATCATACCAGCTAAAATTGTTAAATGTCAAGTTTTTGCAGAATGTTAGCAGGAGCATCCAATTTACCAGCACTACAAGATTCAGGTGACAATATACAACTATTTGAGGTAAGCCTCAACGAGACTGAATCTAAATATGTTGATATCATCTTTTACTTGAAAAATGGATATGCCCCTATGCAACTTAATTATAAAATAAAAAGGGATTTGAGGATAAAAGCTAAGCAATATGAAATCATCAATGACGTGTTGTTTAGGAAAAATTATGATTCTATTTTTCTTAATGCCTTGAAAAATCTGAGGCGGAAAAGGTTTTGCAGGAACTCCATGATGGACCAACTAGTGGAAATTTTGGAGGAGACACAACAACACATAAAATCCTGCATGATGGCTATTATTGGCCAACAATATTCAAATATGCACACGAATATGTAAGGAAATGTAAAATTTGTCAAACATTTGTTGGAAGACATAGGAAACCCGCATTACCATTACATCCGGTCAACATGGAACAGCCATTCGAATAATGGGGACTGGACATAATGTTTGGTCAATTTAGTGTGTTCTAAATTGCTGATTAAAATGTCAATCCGGGATTCGTAAACTGACGAAGTGAAGTGTACTATATGTACACGATAACCATTTTCTTAGTCTTTTGTCGTGTTTGAGTTTTTTTAGTTTGTTTTTGGATTTATCTTTTATGGATTCCCTAGTGTGTGATGGCGAAAATGAAAGTTAAGTATGGATGGTAATAGTGATTTCTACAGTGATTTTTCAAACTTAAAAGTGTTCAAAAAGAAAGCTCTAAGATAACTGTAATGAAATCAATTCTTAAGAGGAAGTAAATGTATCAAACAGTGAACTAATGACAATGGCCCAGTATCCTTACTGCTGTATGAAAAAGAAAGTAAAAAGTGAACTTAAAGCAACTCAAAGACTAAAAGCAAAGCAACTAATTCACACTACTTCAACTCTTCTGATCCTTTACCCTTCAGCTCAATCTACCTTATGGGAAGCAATCATGAACAAGTTAAGCAATATGATATCTAAATTGCAGGAAATTAAATTGCATAAAGGAAACTAATCACACTACTTCAACTCTTCTGATCCTTTACCCTTCAGCTCAATCTACCTTATGGGAAGCAATCATGAACAAGTTAAGCAATATGATATCTAAATTGCAAGAAAGCAAACTAAATCACACTACAATAAGTAATATTCTGATTCCTTACTAATAGAGTCACTTGACTATAGAAAGAAACCATAAACAAATGAGTAGTATGATGTCTAAGTAGCAGAAAAATAAATAAGCAAAACACAATTTGAAAAATGACAGTGCTGGAATTAAACTTCAGAAAATGAAAATTAGCAGGAAGGACAAGATGATCTCATATGTCAGTAGTTGTCAAAAAGATGAAAATTTGCCCGGGCTGCCTAAGAAAACCTGTAGAAAAGCATTGATCAGCTGACAGCTATAAGAAAACATAAATGAAAATGTAAATAGCAGTGAATTAAAAATATCAAAACAGCATGTTATATACAAGCTAATAATTATGAAAGTAGAAACATAATAAAATCAAATGATAACTATACAAAGCTTTAGTGCGCAGGGGCCCTCTGCCACCTTAGCCAGTCAACGAACAGTCACAAAAACGAGCTCAGGAAAGTAGTCTTCTCATGTATTAAAGCAACAACAAAACACGTAAAACAGAGTGCAGTGGGGAGATAATAACAACAGTTCAAAAATTACATCTCAGAAACTTCTACACTGCGTTTATCAACGCGTTATTTATAATGAAAAAGTGTTGTAACTAACTCCTAAATCCTATGTTGTTAACTACGTTGCCAGAGACACGTTGATCTCCTCAGCCCGAGATCTAGCGTAATGGTCATCATGTCCATTAAATCCTCGGAGTGGTAGCTGCTGGATTCAGGTTACGGGGTTGATCTCCAGGTGTGCCGATATCTTCGTGAGCTGAGGACTGTGCCACGTAAACCTTCACGTGCTCAAAACAGAGACGTACCACGGCTAAATTCCTTGGTTGGCTTTGCCTTTGACCCTTGTTGACCGTGACCTTTTATGGATGATTTGGCTGATCTGAAGGGACGCGTTCCATGTACACGTCACTTGTAGCTTGCCCATGTGGCTCGTTTCTTCATAGGACACCTGTAGCATAGCCTTTAACAAAATGGCTGCGGAAACCTGTGCTGGCTACGGAAACTGACAAGTTTCCGCAGCTGCCTGAACAAAAATCTAAACCAAACAACAGTCATAAGCATAGTTAGAAAACCATGTCAGAAGCTCTTTTTAGACTATAATGCAATGATTTAACAGCTTGGTGGATGAAGTAAGTGGAAAAAGAAGGTTGAGAGGGTGTATAGGAAGGTGCAGGTTTGAGGCTCAACATACCCCCACTGTGAAGGTGTTGCATGTCCTCATGCAACCAAAATTTAGTCATTTCCCTCTAATCCATATGTTCTGAGGCTTCTGCTAGGACATCTAACCCTCTTTTCTTCTTCTTTGGTGCTAACATCATCCTGGGTTTCCTGACTAGACATTTGAACTTGAGATTAATCAATGCTCTACTTAACTTTTTGCACTTTTTCTTCAGTTTCTTGTTTTTCTTTTGCCACAGTCCTAAATGGAGCATAGTGTTATCATGGATAATCTTATCTACCTTGCTCTGCTCTTTGAGTGCTTCATTTTCCTGCTTGATATGCCTATTTAGGACTTCTAATTCAAATAACTCTTGTTTCAAGGACTGAACTTGTGCATCTAGTGGCAGAGTGGTACTCGGACCTGCAGCTAATTGTTCTAAGGATTCCAGGTAGTTATATACCTCTTGTTGATTGGGATCTACCTCAGGTGTCTTTCTCGGACTAAGCTCAAAATCTGGTGGAGGAGGAGGACTGCTCTCTCTTTCCGGCCGAAAAGGGCTTTCATCATGTGGAGGACTTGGTTCAATGCTTGGCTGAGCTGGAGATTTCTCAAGTGTCTCTTCACCTAAATCGATAAAGTGAGGTTGTTTTTCTTGGGTTTTACTCCCCTTTCCTCTTAACCTAGTGCTCCTCCTTAAGTATGGACTAGTACTCTTTTCTTTTGTACTCTTTTTTCCTTTTTGCTTTTTCTTTGCTATAGCAACAGCCTGAAGATGTACTAATCTTTCTGACAGTGGTTGATAATCCTCCTCTATGGATTGCTCAGGGGATGGATAGACTTCTTGGATGGTTCTTTTGCCTTTTTCTTTCTTCTGTTTCTTGTCTTTAGCTCTATCTTCTTCTTCTTTTTGGTCAGTTTCTTGAGTTTCTATAGTAGGGGAGTCTTGGACTGTAGTGTTCTTTTCTTTCCTCCTACTTTTTCTTGGAATCTTTGGTGGACTACTTCCAAAGGCCTCAGATGGCTCTTGGAAGTAGTTTCTTATCAAGAATTGCTCCCAAGTATCTTTAGTTTTCTTCAGCTGGTCCTCAATAAGAATTTTTATGAGTCCATGATGATATAGATGAGGTTCAATGTTGCCTATGTGTTTTTGAACTGTAATACTCATCTTTTTCAAACTCAACAGCAGAAAATGAGGCAAATTAAGAGTGTGATCATCTAAGAAATTCATCATCAGTCTAGCATGATACATATACATAGAACCAAAACGTCCTTCACACGTGATAAATTTTTGGATAACTAATAGTAGACTAGACCATTCCTCTTTTAGTGCATGAACAGGGATGCCTCTTGTAAACACGGTGGTATCCATACCTTGGTTTTGTAGCATAATTCTCCATATCTGATCATCCACACTTCTATTTTTAAACCACCTCTCACCTTCCTGAGGTAGGCCTGTGGCAGCTGCTACTGTGGCTTCAGTCACCGTGAGCTTCAAGTCTCCAATCTCCATTGTTTGTCCATCAAAAGACCGTGCAAAAGCTTTGGTCACCTCCTTGTTATGGCCTTTAAACTTTTGGATAAATCGTAACCATCTGGATTTCTTCAGCAATTCTTAGTTTGAGCATAACCTTCCAAGTATTTCGATCCTTCTGGCTCTGCTCTCAGTGATTTTCCCATCCTCTGTTTTGAATTTCAACTGAGAGCTCTTCTGCGTGTGAGGGTTTAGAGAAAAATATGGCTCGATTACAGGGTTTACGATAGACTGTAGTGGCTACAATCGGGGTTTAGAATAAACTGTAGTGGCTGCAATCGGGGTTTAGGATAACTGTAGTGGCTGCAATCGAAAATGGAGAACAGGGAATGGAAGTATCTGAATTATAGGAGGAACAGAGGGTGAGCAGCAGTAAACGAGTTCATAAAATAAAATGCGGATGCATGTGAGGAGTATGGTATTAATGGAGTGGTAAACGAATGGAGTAACGTCAGGATTCTTTTGAATCGGATGACTGTGTATGAAATGTTACACGTCTCAATGGACGGCTGCGGAAAATGCGGCTAAAAAGAACTGTAACAAAATAGGTCACGTCTCAAGAGTACGGGTAATAAATGAAAGTGTAGTCAGTCTTGAGTTTAAACTCGAAATAATCATGAGACCATTGGAGAAATGAATGCAAGGTGTGTGGAGTGATATCGTGGAATAGGAGTGGTAATGGAGCTACCGTATCAAATCATTGCACATAGTAGAAATTTTTATGGTTTGATAACTATGCGTAATTATGACTTGAATTGTTATTTGATAAAAAAAATTGCTCATACCTTTGGAAACTTTGTCATTTCTTGCTCAAGGCTTCTAACCAATTGCTCTTCCTTGATGTCTTGGAGATGCCCCATGTCTTTAGCTCAATTACGCCTGCATTTCATGATTATTGCACTAACAGTTGACTGTAAATTTGAAAACAGAGTGATGCTGGCTGCGGAAACGGCTTCCAGCTGCGGAAACTGAGACAGCACCCACTTAACTGAACAAAGATAGTTAGAGAAGAACTAACTGAATGAAAATAGTCCTGAAAGGGACTTTTATTGATGAAATGAAATGGAATGAGTGGAATGAAATGAAAATGAAGTGGAGTGAAGTGAAATGGAAATGAGAATGAGATGGAGATGGATTAAAAATGGCAAATGAAGTGGAGTGAAGATGGAAAAAGAAAGAGAGAAGATTTTTTTTTGGAAAATATAGAGTGTCAGGTGCCCCTGATTTTCACTCTACATTTTCTGTATAAGACCGCCAATCTATGATTGGTTTTCAGGCTTATACGATTTTTTTTTTTTTGAAGGAAAGTAACAAAGGCTAGGCTGATGGGGGAGAAGAATTCTTCTCCATCAGCCTTATTGCAGAATTCTCCTGAAACATATTGACAAATTCCTCTTTTGAGAGTGGCTTATGATAAATTTTCAATCGGTGGCGATTCACAATTAGAGGAGTTTGAAATTCATCAATGGTTTTGATTCTTACCGCTCCATTGCTAAAGACTTTGTCAATTTCATATGGCCCAAGCCAATGAGTCTGAAATTTACCTTTGAAGTCTTTAAACTTGGAATCAAACAGTAGCACCCAATCTCCCTCTTGAAACTTTTTCTCTTTGATGTATCTGTCATGCCACTTTGCTCTTTGATGTTGAATTAGATCAGTTCTTAAAATTGCTTCTTGTCTGATCTCATCTAGCTCATTCAGCTGCTCCATTCTGTGTTTTTGGGCTTCTGATAGATTCATCCCCAACTGGACTGCCATCTTGAAAGTCTTGACTTGAAACTCAATGGGGAGCAGGACCTCTTTCCCATAAACAAGTTCATAGGGAGAATGTCCTATTGTGTTCCTCCATGTAGTTCTGTAGGCCCATAAGGCTTCAGGAAGCCTTTCTGCCCAATCTCTTCTATGTAGATGAACAGTTTTGGTGGTGATGTTCTCAAGAACTTTGTTTGTAGCTTCCACTTGGCCATTTGCTTGCAGATGGTAAGGAGTAGATTTTTTGTGCTTGATTTTGTATTCTTCCATCAGCTTCTCCATCAAGTTAGATGTAAATTGACTTCCCTGATCTGTCACAATTTCTCTTGGGACACCAAAACAAGTAAAAATATCCTCAAAAAGAAATTGAACAACTGAATTTTCAGTGGCAGAAGGCAATGCTTTGGATTCTACCCATTTAGTGACATAATCAGTGCATACCAATATATACTTCTTTTGTCTAGATGGTGGATTAATGGGTCCAATGAAATCTAAAGCCCATTTTTCAAAGGGTTCAATGAGTACCTGTGGTTGTAATGGCATTTCATTTGAAAGAGTCGGTCTCCCAACTCTTTGGCAGTTGTCACACCTTCTGACATATTGTTTTGCATCTTTGAAAAGGGAAGGCCAATAATATCCTAAAGAAAGGATTTTATAGGCCATCCTTTTGTCAGCAAAGTGTCCACCGCATGGTTCATCATGACATGCCTTGAGGATGTCAGGCATTTCATCTTCCCGAACACATCTTCTGATCACACAATCTAGCCCTGTTTTAAACAATTCATTAGAAATCCATGAATAACTTGAACTCTCCTGAATAATTTTTCTTTTTTCACCAGGAAATAGATGTGGAGGTAGCTTCCCTGTAACCAAATAGTTAGCAGTATTTGCATACCAAGGAGTCTTAGTAGTTACTACAAACAAATATTCATCTGGAAACTTATCCTCTACAGGAGAATCTTCGTTAGTATTTTGGATTCTAGACAAGAAATCAGCTACTGTATTTTGTTTCCCTGGTCTATCCAACACAGTAATATTGAATTCTTGTAAAAGTAAGAGCCATCTTGTAACTCTGCCGTTAGTAATAGGTTTATTCATGAGATATCTAATTGCAGAATGATCAGTATGGACAAAAGTTTCATAGCCAGTTATATAGTGTCTAAACTTATTGATTGCATGAACAACAGCTAAGAACTCTTTCTCAGTCACAGTATAGTTTAACTCAGTGGGAGTCAAATTTTTACTGGTGTACTAAATGGCATAAGGAACTAAATCCTTTTGTCCCAACACAGCTCCTAGAGCTGTATCTGAAGCATCTGTGGAAATATGGAAAGGAAGTTTCCAATTCGGCCCTCTCAAAATGGGTGCTTCAGATATTCTTGTTTTCAAAGTTTCAAATGCAGATTGACAATCAGGATCCCATTTGAATTCACAGTCTTTTGTAAGTAATTTGAAGAGTGGAGATGCTATTTTGGTGAAGTTTTCAATAAATCTTCTATAGTATCCAGTAAATCCAAGAAAACTTCTAACATCTTTTTGACAATTTGGAATAGCCAACCTGGAGATGACTTCAACTTTTGATCTATCAACTTTAATCCCATCTCCTGAAATATGATGTCCTAAAACAATCCCTTCAGTAAACATCATAAAGCATTTTTCATGACTTAATGATAGGTTTGTTTCTTTACATCCTATAAGGACATTTTCCAAATTCTCTAATGCCTCTTCAAACGAATTACCATAAACTGTAAAATCATCCATATAAACCTCTACACAATCATGGATTACATCAGAAAAGATTCCTAGTACTTCCCTTTGAAATGTTGCGGGTGCATTACATAATCCAAAAGGAAGTACTCGGTAAGCAAAAGTTCCCCATGGACAGGTAAATGTGGTCTTGTCCTGATCTTCAGGTGCTACCTGAATCTGATTGTAACCACTAAAACCATCCAAAAATGAAAAATACTTTTTGCCTGCTAAAGTATCTAATACCTAATCGATAAAGGGTAAAGGAAAGTGATCCTTCAAAGTTGCTTTGTTCAATTCCCTGTAATCAATGCATACCCTCCATTTACCATTCTTTTTAGGTACTATAACCAAAGGAGAAACCCATCGGCTATCTGAAATTGGATAAATGAAGTTTACATTAAGTAACTTTTGGAGCTCTTCTTTCACTATCTCCCTAAGGTTTGGATTCATCCTTCTCTGAAGTTGTCTGATTGGTCTACTATTTTCCTCAATGTAGATGTGATGAATGCAAGTCTTAGGGTCAATACCTTTCATATCAGTATATTCCCATGCAAATGCAGTAGAATGCTTTTGCAAGATTTCTCGGAGTTTTCTCAGAGATTTCAGAGTCCTCTGGTTCCTCTACTAATGGCGAACGAGGAGGAATTTCTCCCTCTTCTTCCTCAGATGATTCTACTTCTTCAATTATAATGTGTCTCCCTGTAGAAGAAAAGAAAGGATCTTTTCCTAATTCAGATTCGATGGATGGTGAGGAAGAGTCTCCTAACTCAACTACTGCCTCTTGAATTCCAGGAATCCTAGGGCTAGGAGTGTAGGTTGGAGATGATGGAGGTGTCCCTTGTCTATTCCTTGAGGTAGAAGGATTTGTGAAAATCGAACTCTTGGCTCTAGCTAAAAACCTTCCCCTAGAATCTCTTGCTCTATGCATATCATTTTTATTTTTCTTCAAGTCAGGCTAATAATTCTCTTTCTGATCTTCCAGGTCACTCTAGGTGCAAGAAGAGAGCATACTCAAGAAAATATTAAACCAATAACTTTCTCTTTTCTGATCCTCCAGATCACACTAAGTGCACGAGGAGAGCATACTTTGAGAGGTTATCAATTTTCCTTCCTTGAAATTTTTTTTTCTTTTTTTTTTTTTAAGAAATTGGCTACCTAGTTTCACTTCCCTGGAAACGGCGCCAAAATGTTTGGTCAATTTAGTGTGTTCTAAATTGCTGATTAAAATGTCAATCCGGGATTCGTAAAATGATGAAGTGAAGTGTACTATATGTACAAGATAACCATTTTCTTAGTCTTTTGTCGTGTTTGAGTTTTTTTAGTTTGTTTTTGGATTTATCTGTTATGGATTCCCTAGTGTGTGATGGCGAAAATGAAAGTTAAGTATGGATGGTAATGGTGATTTCTACAGTGATTTTTCAAACTTAAAAGTGTTCAAAAAGAAAGCTCTAAGATAACTGTAATGAAATCAATTCTTAAGAGGAAGTAAATGTATCAAACAGTGAACTAATGACAATGGCCCAGTATCCTTACTGTTGTATGAAAAAGAAAGTAAAAATTGAACTTAAAGCAACTCAAAGACTGAAAGCAAAGCAACTAATTCACACTACTTCAACTCTTCTGATCCTTTACTCTTCAGCTCAATCTACCTTATGGGAAGCAATCATGAACAAGTTAAGCAATATGATATCTAAATTGCAGGAAATTAAATTGCATAAAGGAAACTAATCACACTACTTCAACTCTTCTGATCCTTTACCCTTCAGCTCAATCTACCTTATGGGAAGCAATCATGAACAAGTTAAGCAATATGATATCTAAATTGCAAGAAAGAAAACTAAATCACACTACAATAAGTAATATTTTGATTCCTTACTAATAGAGTCACTTGACTATAGAAAGAAACCATAAACAAATGAGTAGTATGATGTCTAAGTAGCAGAAAAATAAATAAGCAAAACACAATTTGAAAAATGACAGTGCTGGAATTAAACTTCAGAAAATGAAAATTAGCAGGAAGGACAAGATGATCTCATATGTCAGTAGTTGTCAAAAAGTTGAAAATTTGCCTGGGCTGCCTAAGAAAACCTGTAGAAAAGCACTGATCAGCTGACAGCTATAAGAAAACATAAATGAAAATGTAAACAGTAGTGAATTAAAAATATCAAAACAGCATGTTATATACAAGCTAATAATTATGAAAGCAGAAACATAATAAAATCAAATGATAACTATACAAAGCTTTAGTGCGCAGGGGCCCTCTGCCACCTCAGCCAGTCAACGAACAGTCACAAAAACAAGCTCAAGAAAGTAGTCTTCTCATGTATTAAAGCAACAGCAAAACACGTAAAACAGAGTGCAGTGGGGTGATAATAACAACAGTTCAAAAATTACATCTCAAAAACTTCTACACTGCGTTTATCAACGTGTTATTTATAATGAAAAAGTTTTGTAACTAACTCCTAAATCCTATGTTGTTAACTGCGTTGCCAGAGACACGTAGATCTCCTCAGCCCGAGATCTAGCGTAATGGTCATCATGTCCATTAAATCCTCGGAGTGGTAGCTGCTGGATTCAGGTTACGGGGTTGATCTCCAGGTGTGTCGATATCTCCGTGAGCTGAGGACTGTGCCACGTAAACCTTCACGTGCTCAAAACAGAGACGTGCCACCGCTAAATTCCTTGGTTGGCTTTGCCTTTGACCCTTGTTGACCATGACCTTTTATGGATGATTTGGCTGATCTGAAGGGACACGTTCCATGTACACGTCACTTGTAGCTTGCCCATGTGGCTCGTTTCTTCATAGGACACCTGTAGCATAGCCTTTAACAAAATGGCTGCGGAAACCTGTGCTGGCTGCGGAAACTGACAAGTTTCCGCAGCTGCCTGAACAAAAATCTAAACCAAACAACAGTCATAAGCATAGTTAGAAAACCATGTCAGAAGCTCTTTTTAGACTATAATGCAATGATTTAACAGCTTGGTGGATGAAGTAAGTGGAAAAAGAAGGCTGAGAGGGTGTATAGGAAGGTGCAGGTTTGAGGCTCAACACATAATAGGTGAGATCTTTCCTTACTCTTAAAAGCAGCATAGATAAATCCTTACAGCAACTGATTACTTCACAAAATGGGTGGAACTGATTCCACTTAACGTAGCCAATTCTAAAAACATCATCGAATTTATTGATCAATTTATTATTACCATATTCGGTCTACCAACTTCCCTCATGTTTGACAATGCATCTTATTTCACAGGCGATTTTAAACTTAAATATTCTGCTAACTATTATCCCCATGGAAATGGTTTTGCGGAATCTACAAACAAAAATCTCATAAGAATCATCAAATGAACCGTTGATCAAAGTCAAAAAAATTGGCACAAATCTTTGACATTTTCTCTATGGGCAGATGTAGGAATTTACAGGGTAAGTTCCTCAGAAAGAACACCAAAGGACACCACTCACAAACAGATCACAGATCAATACACCAGTACTTTTGACATGGTTCAAACCCTCAAAGAGGGAAACAGTCCACGGCCTGAGCCAACGCGGCCACTTCAGGCAATTTATTAATAAAAGAATGAAAATTTACATAAGCTTCTCTCATAGACGGATTACCCTACAAATGACCCTCCATGCTCTTTAAATAGAGATCATGGACCAATCGGGTGTTAAGCCATGGATCAAGTGTCGGTAATACCGAGGAGAGAATGAACCGTCGAATCACTACATATCGTGACCGTCGGATTGTAAGTTACAAAATGTACATAGTAAAGAAACACACTTTACCTAACTCTATACTAGACCAAGTTGTACTTAACTATTTCCTATGTGTCGGAATATCCTAACATCCCCCCTTAAGAACAACTTGGGATAGGATTAAAGGATTTACAAATATGACACAATAGGAGAAGGAAGGAGGCACTAGAGCCTATCCCCCCTTAGTGACAACTTCCTGAACTCCAACCATAAATCGAAGTTTAGTGAACTTCACCTCTGTGAGAGCCTTTGTAAAGATGTCTGCAACTTGATCATCTGTTGAACAATATTGCACTTCAATAACATGGTCGTGAATGAGCTTTCTGATGAAGTGTATGTGTAGTTCAATGTGTTTGTTGCGCTGATGTTGGACTGGATCTTTGCATAGCTGAATGGCACTTTGATTATCACACCAAAGTGTAGTCGGATGCTGCTGCTGAAAGCCAAACTCTGACAGGATCTGACGAAGCCACAAGGCTTCCTTACTAGCTTCTACGGCACCACGATACTCTGCTTCTGCTGAAGAAAGAGAAATGGCACCTTGTTTTTTGCAAACCCATGTAATAGGTCCTGAACCAAGAGTGAACACATAACCTGCAGTAGACTTCCGATCATCACGGTCACCAGCCCAATCGGAATCAGTGAAACCAATCAATAGAGGAGCTGCTTCGGCACTGTAATGAATCCCAAACTGAACTGTACCTCGAACATAATATTCTTTTAGCTGCTTTCCAATGACTTTCATGTGGGTTTTGCATAAACCGAGCAACAAGGCCAATGGCAAAGGAAAGGTCAGGACGAGTATGGGTTAGATACAAAATCTACAAGTTGACGGTATAAGGTAGCATCAACTTCAGGAGAAGTACAAGTGACTGAAAGTTTGACTCCAGACTGAAAGGGAGAAGGGGTTGGCTTACAGTCTTCCATGTGAAAATGGCATAGTATATCACAGGCATACTTGGACTAAGAAAGGGAAATACCTTCCTTGGATTGCAAGACTTGAAGACCGAGAAAATAATGTAAGTGTCCTAAGTCTGTCATTTCAAACTTCCTTTTAAGGCTAGACTTAACATGGTTTATAAGGTTGGGATCACTACCAGTCAGGATAAGATCATCAACATAAAGAACAAGAATGATAAGAGACTTGCCCACTTTCTTGGTGTAGACAGTATTGTCAGAATGACACCTAGAAAAGCCATTTTCTAAAAGAAAGTTATCCATTTTGGCATACCAAGCGCGAGGAGCTTGCTTGAGACCATAAAGGGATTTCTTAAGCCGACATATAAGGCTGGAGTCTGTTTGTATAAAGCCAATAGGTTGTTCCATATAGATTTCTTCATGCAAGTCCCCATGCAAGAAGGCGGATTTAACATCCATCTGATGGACTTCCCATTTGAAAGAAGCAGCAAGGGAAAGAACAAGGCGGATAGAGTTCATTTTGGCAACAGGGGAGAAGGTTTCAGTGTAGTCAATGCCTTCAACTTGTGAAAAACCCTTAGCAACAAGACGAGCTTTATGTTTATCAACTTTCCCATCTGGTCCATACTTGGTTCTGTAAACCCATTTGCATCTAACAAGTTTTCGTCCCTTTGGTAGAGGAATAAGATCCCATGTATCATTTGCCAATAATGAATGATATTCTTCATTCATAGTTGCTTCCCAATCTGGATGGCCTGAAGCTTCTGCAAAGGTGTCAGGATCATAATTCACTGAAGCTTGAGCCAGTAAAGAAGAGGCTCTCTCGAACTGAGAATGTGTATGTCGCTGATCTGTAGGATCACCGGCAAGATCACCTGCTGCTTCCCGAGTAGCACGAACCCATTTTGGAAGGTGAGGAGCTGAAGGAGGATCCTGAGAAGGTGGGGGAGGATTTTCATCCTCGCTTTCATCATCTGAAGAAGAAATATTTTCAAAAGTAGAAGAGATAGGGAGAGGTGGCACAGCCGCCGAACTAGGCTCGCAGGCCGATATATTTTCAGCAAACTTTACATCTCTTCTAATGAAACATTTTTGGACTTAAGTGGAATAAGTCTATATCCTTTGACATCTTCAGAATATCCAACAAAAATACATTTTTCACTCTTAGGTTCTAAAGCTTTATGTTTCTCATCTGGAATATGGGCCCATGCTTCACTTCCAAAAATACGAAAGTGACTTACATCTGATTTGATTGAGCTCCATGCTTCTTCTAGAGTGATATTCTTTAAAACCTTAGTAGGAGTGTGATTTATTATGTAATTTGCACAGTTAATTGCTTATGCCCAATAATTAAGACTAAGTCCTTTAGATTGAAGCATACAATTAGCCATTTCCTTTAAGGTGCGATTCTTCCTTTCAGCTACACCATTTTGTTGTGGAGTATATGGAACAGTATGTTGCATTTGAATTCCATTCTCAGTGCAAAAGTTGATGAATGTGTTTTTAACATATTCTCCGCCATTATCATATCTTAGCTTAAGAATTTGATGTCTAGATTGTTTTTCAACAAAGGCCTTAAAGGCCAAGAACATGTTAAATACTTCACTCTTGAGTTTTAAGAAGTATACCCAAGTGCGTCTGGAGAAATCATCAATGAAAGTTAAGAAATACTTGTATCCAGAGAATGAAGCAACTGGAAGTGGACCACATAAATCACTATGCACGAGCTGTAAAGGGGCTGAGGCGTGCCAAGAGGCACGTTTTTCAAAACTGTCCCGATGATGTTTTCCGAGTACACATCCGGAACAAACACCATCTCTGCAAGAGACCATTGGAAGACCTATCACCATATTTTCTTTACATAGATTTTGAAGAAAGCGATAGTTTAAGTGACCAAATCGCTCATGCCAAAGTTTGCTCACTTCATCATTATGAGCAACAAATACTGAGGGAAGATTTGATGACCCAAATTTGTGAAACTTATAAAACCTTGTAGAATCATCAGCGATGCCAGTAGCTAAAATCTGTCTAGGATCTCTTAGGTCCTTAATTACAACATCGTGAGGTGAAAATTCAACGATTTTACCTTCACCTGAATGGGTTATCTGATATACAGATAGAAGGTTGCAGGATAAGGTTGGAACACATAATACATCATTAAACTCACCATTGTCTAGATGAACAGTTCCAGTCCCTACAACACTAAGAGATCTATCATCACCAACATATATATTTTTGGTGTTACAATCATTTAAAGAAGAAAACATGGCTTTGTTTTTGGCCATGTGATAAGAAGCTCCAGAATCAATGAGCCACTCATGAGAATGAGAAGAAGAAGATACATTTAGTGCATAGCCAGACCGAGATGCTTGACAACCACATGTAGAAAGTGCCATTCCTAAAGATGAAGTTGAAGTTGAAGAGTGCTCCAAATGGATGTTATGCTTCTTCATTGCTGCTTCCAAGGCTTCCATCTTCTTAAAGCATTTGGATTCTAAGTGGCCATCTCGATTACAAAAGTTGCAATGTCTATCAGTCTTCTTCCCTTTGTTTTTATTTGTCTTATCATTTTGTTGAAATGATTTTTCATTTTGAGGCTGAAATTGCTTAGGACCCTTGTTTGGTTTAGGACCATTCTTTTTAGGATACAACTTCTTAGGATTCTTTGGATTTGGTTGCTGCTGGGCGGCTAACGCTTTCTTAGAAGAGTTTCCAAGATGAAGAAGACCAAGGTGTAAGAGTTTTTCTTGTTCTCTTATTAAGGAATCAAAGGAAGGGGACTTGTAGGTTTGTCCTTGAGAAATGAAGGCTTCTCTTGTAGAATGGAAGGTGGAAACAAACACAGAATAGGCTGGTCCCAACTTAGTAAGAATGGAGTAGATAAGGCTACTATCTTCTTTCTTAACCTTAACACCTTCCAAGAGAAGTCTAAGGGTCTTGAACTTGGACAAAAAATCTTCAATGCAAGAAAAATTATTGGGGTCCAATGTAAGCAATTCATTTTCAAGTTGATGGGCTATAAGTTCATTTTTAATTCCAAAGACTTTAGTAATCTGTTTCATTGCTTCATCATGAGTATCAAGTTCTGCAATATGGAATCTAAGATCTGGAGAAATAGACATCCCTATCAACCCACGTGCTTGGTCTTGTCTATTTTCCCATTTAGTTGCCTTGTCTTCATCTTTCGGTTTGGTCTCTTGGCTTGTGGCTATTCTGTAAAGACCTTTACTTCTAAGTAAATCCACAATGTAGGACCACCATTGGAAGTAGTTGGTGCTGTCAAGAATAACTTGGCATGTACTTTCCATTTTAAAAAAACTGAAGCTATATATGCTGAAACTAAGTGTTGCAATGGAAAGATCTCAAAAAATTAGGCTGTTTCAAAAAAAACGGTTCTGAAAACGGCTTCCGGATGAAGAAGTTATGGCTTTTTGAAGAAAATTTGATGAAGTCGCCGACGAAGTGCGGGAATGTGCGGAAATGAAACATCCGCCCCCACAAAATGGAGACTTGAACCCAAGACCTCTACTCTCATAAATTAGTTTTGCACCAAGTGAGCTATACAAAAAGTTTGAGAGAGAGAGAGAGAGAGGGGGGTTTGATGCTTTGGATTGCGTGCTTGCTTTGAGAAAGCTCTTTTTCCCTACAAAACAAAAAACACAAAACCCAACACGAACATACAAAAAAAAAAATGAACCTTGCGGCTCGAAGTTAGCTTTAGCTGGAAACTAGATATTTTCAAAAACGAACCTTGCGGCTCGAAGTTAGCTTTAGCCACAAACTAAATATTTTTCTCAATGTTTCTGATTTTCCGAGATCACACTAAGGCGCAGCGGAAAAGAGCATACGCATGAGAAAAATCCTTCCTTTCTGTTTCTGATTTGCCCAGATCGCACAGAGTCGCAGGGCAAAGAGCATATGCAGAAATGAAAGGTATAGATCCGGTAATAAAAAAGCTTAATAAACCGAAAACCGAAATAAACAGAGAGAAAATAATTGTAAACTGCAAATAAACACTATATACCTCCAGATCTTAAAAATGACGCAGCTAGGGCTACCGGAAACCTTTTCGCGTGAGACGAAAGGGGTTCCTCACTAGAACAGATGCTCCCAACATAATAGAGCAGTCCTCTCGGCCCGAAAGCAGTCAGAAACAGTAGATCTAGGAAACGGCAGTCGGATGCAGTTCTACCGGCTTCAGATTTGGATCACCAACAGACGCGGCCCTCAAATAGCTCTGATACCATGTAGGAATTTACAGGGTAAGTTCCTTAGAAAGAACACCAAAGGACACCGCTCACAAACAGATCACAGATCAATACACCAGTACTTTTGACGTGGTTATAACCCTCAAAGAGGGAAACAGTCCACGGCCTCAGCCAATGTGGCCACTTCAGGCAATTTATTAATAAAAGAATGAAAATTTACATAAGCTTCTCTCATAGACGGATTACCCTACAAATGACCCTCCATGCTCTTTAAATAGAGATCATGGACCAATCGGGTGTTAAGCCACGGATCAAGTGTCGGTAATACCGAGGAGAGAATGAACCGTCGGATCACTACATATCGTGACCGTCGGATTGTAAGTTACAAAATGTACATAGTAAAGAAACACACTTTACCTAACTCTATACCTAACTCTATACTAGACCAAGTTGTACTTAACTATTTCCTATGTGTCGGAATATCCTAACAGCAGATCAAATAACACAAAAGGCCTCAATAGTCACTTCTCTTTTTAATTTGGTCTATGGGAAATAAATTGTTCTCCCTACAAATATAGCTATTCCCTCTCTAGCCCTTGTCCAATTTATTGAAGAAACTCCTTCCTCTTCTATGCAATTTAGGCAATTGCAAATCCTCAAACTTGAAGAAGAAAGAGATAAAGCCAAAATCACACATGCACATCATCAACAATTAGTTAAATCTTCATTTGATGCAAATTTTGTAAGTCCTAAATCCTTTTAGCTCAAAGACCTTGTATTGAAGTGGGATAAAGCACACGAGGAAAAAGGTAAGAATACCAAATTCCAAAGAATGTGGCTTGGCCCATTTCATATTGCAAAACAAATCAGCCCATCCACCTTTTTGCTGTAGGATTTATCAGGCAAGAGAGATTCTCTACCTGTTAATGGGCAGATTTTGAAGAAATATTTTTCATAGAAGATAACCTCTTCTATCCCTTGTACACTATTGCCTTTACTTTTTCTAGGAAAATAAAAGTTAAATAGCATTTACTTTTGGCCTTTACAATAATAATCTCTTTTATATTTTGACTTTTCGCTTGTATAAGTAGAGACTCTTGAGATGATAATTTTCACATTTGAGACATAAGTTAAGTTCTGTTACTTTGAAATTTTCTTGTTTTCCACCAAAACTACTTGTCCTTTGCAAAAACCCACAACTTTATAAAGAAACATTTGTTCTACCATCGGTCAAGAAAAGTATCTATAACAAAGCAAAGACTCTCTAGAGAAAAGCATCCTTAGATCTATAATTGGCATCCAGAAACTCTTAAGGAGTCAATGATTCTCCCCATCTAGTAATTTTTTCTCTTTTTAGAGTGTAATTCTAAAATATACTTAAACTTAAAGGATAAGAGGTCTCATCAAGAGCCGACTTACCATGATCATAGGGAATTAATAAACTGATATTACTAATACTTCATATCAAAACAAGGTAATGGCTTGAGATTATTTTAATCAAAAGACAAGGGGTCTCATCACGAGCCAGCTTGTTCAGTTAAATTACAACCAGTGACTGGCATTGTCAATTTTGGCCACCAAACCAAGACAATGACCTTTAAGTAGAAAAAAATAAAGTTTTTTACAAAAATAAATTGTTTAGAAAATAAAGAAAAAGAAGTCAATATATGAATCTCAATTTATCTCTAAAAATTGCACTCTTATCTGGATGGGATATTGAATCATTGTTGGTTAAAAGGTAACCCTATCGAGGCTATGGATGCCTACTGGAAGCAGAGGCACTACCTGTGACAAATGAGTACATCTAAAAGCTAATCTACGATAGCCCCCTGTGTTAATTTAGGTTGTCATTGATGTCAATATGGCAATATTCTAGGATACTAAATGATGATATGAAGCCAAGGAGAAGCAGAGTAGATCCATGAAGAAACAAGAGCAAGAAGCCAAGGAGCAAGGCCATCAGGAAAGCCAAGCCATGAGTAAGAGTCTGTTAATAGAGGAGTTAACAAAGGAGGCATATCAAAGCTATCGCTTATGCTTAAGAGTATTGCAGAGTATTAGAGGAGTTAACACGTCAGAGGAGTATTGCAAAATATCAGAGAAAGAGAGGCATATCGGAAAATATATCAGAAGCCATCAAGGTATGAAGGTATCATAGAAGTTCATTGAAAGATATTGCAAAGCCAAAGGAAGACCTATTGGAGCAAGAGGAGCCATATCGGGAGTATTGCATGTATTATATGCCCAAGAAGTCCCGCAAAGAGGAAGAAGTCATCAAAAGAGAAGGAAAAAAGAGGAACACGCATCAGGAGGAGAAGCTAGTGGAAGAGAAGTTAACAAAGGAACCATATCATGAGATATCGAAGGAATATCAGAGAAGAGCTATTGGAGCAGTGTATCGGAATCCATAGGAGTGACAAACCAAGAGCAGATAAGAGCGGAGCAATATATATATATATATATATATCAGAGAACTCACATTGGCGGGTTCTATTAAGTACCACATTGAAACCCCCGACTGCGATATATAGTTGCGGACCCGATGGTCCTATTATATCGCGCCCTAATGGTATATCGCATCTGCCATATCAAGAGTTATGTATCGCAGTGTTTAAAGCCTTGTCACGTTAAAACTGCGATAGCAATATGTATGCGGACCCGACTACACCATTGCAATATGATTTAATATATTATCGCATCCGCCATATCACAAGACTCTTGTAAAGCCTTGCCACATTGAAAGTGTTGATTGCAATAATACACGGACCCAAACAAGTTATAGCAAAGAGTAGAAGAGTATATAATATATAGATGCGATATATATGCGGACCCACTGCACCATTATAAACTGCCCTATTGTTATATTGCATCCTCCTATCGTAACTCTCAGAGCGCAAGTTATAAAGGGTTGTCACCCCAGAACCACCGATTGTGATATGTATGCGGACCTGCTGCAAAATTATAATATTACCTATTGAAATATCGCATCCATTGAATCGCAATGTTCAAAATAATTGACACCGCTGGACTACCGATTGCGACATATATTACAGACCTGAATGCACAAGGGCTATTGGATCTCAAAGATCAATGGTCCAGATCAAGCCACTGAGGAACAAAGGGAAACCCGATAAAACTTGAGCTAAACCCGAAGTAAGTAAGAACCGTCCGATCGATAGATCGACAAATCTAATGGTCATCGCATGGCATAGATGTGAGGGCGTTAACTCGCAAGGAAAGTAGTTTTGCAACAGGGAGTGGTATTTCGGGTGAAGTAGAATTGGTAAGTGGTATTGAAGGGTGAGCCCTGATTCCACTTATCGAGCGACATGTAGTAGCGAGGAGGAGAGAGGAAACAGTTTTTTCGGGCGGGTAATCCTCAAGCTCTTTGTCCACCCAAAATCCTTGTGAACCGTTGGATCTTGTGGTAGGTGATCGACTGTGGAGGATCAATGGACTGTTTGAAACTTCGAAGTGAATATTGACCGTTAGATCGGAGAATGGAATGGACGGAGGAGATTGGTGAATGGAGAGCGCAGCGGGAAGGCGATGGACGAGGAGTGCGGACCCAACGATTTATGAACGCAAATGTATAATTTTTGAGATCTGGCTAAGTGTTTTGGGCGCGTTTTTTCCATGTAATCCTGTATGTTCTGATAAGAGTGAATGGTCCTGGATTTTGAGGCCTAAGCACAAATGAACACTTCCGAAAGAGAAGTGGGCCATAACCCACAGGCCTCAGGATAGAAACTTGTAAATGAAAGGGATTTTAAGTGTCATATGAGTATTGATGAATTCGAAGAGACAAAGGAAGCCAAAGAGTGAGCACAGAGGAAGCTAAAAGATCAAGCAAACATTGAGGAAGCCGAAGCTCAAGTGAGTGAAAGGGAAGCCAAAGGTCAGGTCTATCAAGATAAGAAAATAAAGAATTGTTTTTATGCAGTTGTTGTTGGCGAATTGGAAGATAGGAGCAAGTCGTAGGTCCAGTAGGATAGAAAAGGGTCGAAGGTCCAGCAGGACGGAGGAAGGCAAAGGTCCAGTAGTACAAGAGGAAGTCGACGGACGAGAAACTTTATTGATCGTGTTACCCTGTGAAAGACTCAGACCTATGAAGAATTAATCAGGTACATAATGCATTCTGAAGAACAATTTTGTGAAAAGATAAATAAAGTTTCATTTGATATCGCTTGAAGGGAACAGTAGCCAGCACCAGCATTGAAGCATATGTGATTTTGTTTCTGGGAAGTAAGAGAACAGTGAGAAGCAGTCACGCCTGAAGCATTTACTATGACTGGTAGAACAGAGGCTTGAAACAGAGAGTTGGTTCTTGTGCAGAGCTTAGTGTAGCTAATAGTAGACTCACTAAAGCTGTGTGGAGACATTATCAGAGATCATGATGGCTATTTGATATCATCATGAGATAACTTTTGCAGACTCTGTGTGGACAGTATGAAGAGTTGTAAAGACTCCTTCATATGAAGACTGGTTGCCATTGATGTTGTAGCATGGAGACTACAGTGAAGCTGTAAACAGACATAATTCAATAAAGAAGAGTTTTTGGAGCAGAACATTACTATCAAACATGCCTTGACAGCAGAGGGTTGGAGCCCTTGGGGTTGGTGCCTCAAAAGTTGGAAAGATTTGTGTCCTTGGATTTGGTGCTCCTATATCCAAGGTTGGTACCTTGACAGTAGAGGGTTGGAGCCCTTGAGGTTGGTGCCTCAAAACTAGAAGGATTCGTGTCCTGGGAGTTGGTGCTCCTAAGTCCAAGGTTGGTGCCTTAACAAAACAGAGTTGGTGCTCTGGAGGTTGGAGCCTCACAAAAGTCCAAGTTGGTGCTTGGCAACAAATTGGAACCATATATATATTGTATCTATTTTATTGAAAAGATTATATTAATAAAATAATTTATTCTTGTTGTTCATCTTGTGTTATGAATATAAATGTTTTAACTCGTAAAATAACAATTGAAAAGAAAATTTACTGATTCACCCCCCCCCCCCCCCAGTATTTCCAACACCCTTCTTTATCTTTAAAACCAAGTAAAGACTGATGTAGACAAAGGAATTTTCATTTTGAAAAGGATAATCAAATGGATGATAATTAGGTGGATTTTGTTTTCTTATTCAGAGAAATGTTACTTATCTTATATTTCATGTATTTCCTATTTTCTGAACTATCTTTATTTTGGAAGTTTTAGAAATTTCAAAAAACTATCAGAGATAACTGGTTCTTCCAACAAATCGCCAATTGTTGTGCTACTCAACAACCCCCCCATTTATTATTCTAATGGTTAATATGTTAATTAATAAATGGGTACCCTTAATAAAAACTCTCCAAGAAAAATTTAGCACTTAGGCGCTTTCCTTTGAACTTTTAGAAATAAATCAGGATATCGAGTCAAAAGACTCTAAGACTAGCAATTCTTGTCTTTTCGCATATCGTTGGACCAAGTGCGTTGAAGAGTTAATTAAAAAAAAAATCCGTGAATTGAAATAGAATGAATCACCACTTTTAACTTAGACATCATTAAATGTTTCATTCAAAAAAATCTAATATTTAAAGCATTTCCTATAAGTAAAGTGCCTATTGCAATCGCATATCGGCGTACACAAAGGACGCAACTCTTAAAGCATGTTGTGACATGTGAGATGTGATATTGCAATAGAATGACTCAACCTCATCATGTCACGTCAATTTACTTAAAAGTCCAATCTTATGAAATGTGCGAGCTTCCAAAATGCGATAAAGCCCGGACCTGATAAAATAAAAAGCTATAAATTGAGAGTTAAGTCTGCTACATAGTGAAAATCCACTTTAAGAAGTAATTACTCCTTCAAGCAAACTACGCTCCAAATGGTAAAGGATACCCCACTTATCTCGCATCTCGCAGAATTCTAAAGAACTTTGAGAAAGCGCACAATCAAATATGTGATAATGTGATTTGCGATATTGCATCGCAATCGCAAAATCGGCATTCTCGTAGTTAGAACCCCCCACCTTAAAGGTTTTTCCTTCCCATTTGCGATGTGGTAATTTAATAAGTAATAAAAGCAATGATAAGGAGCCTTAGTGGCTATTTAATGAATTTAATGGCATTTATGTTAAGGAGCGGCTCGACGTGATACGATATCTTTTCTTCTGCGTTCTGAATAATAACTCCTATCTTGTCACCTTTTTGGGATTAACTGTATCATTTATTCTCACTATCATTCTCGCTCGTGTTTATCCAATAACTTCTACTTTTCTCCATTTCAGGAATACTCCGCAGAGAACATCGTTAGAAACGATGGGGAAGAAATGGAAGGTAATTGCATCTGAGAAATCAGAAATGGTGTCGCTTTTCTCTGATACCACATGCAGCAGAGACGGAGGAACTATGACATGGGAGGCCAAGTATAACTTGTTAGAAGAAGAGCAGCCCAAGCCACTGGTAACAAAGACGACATCAGATGCTTAGGATTCATCTGATGCCTCCTATTTCGAAACAGCATGTTCTTTCTTGCACCGCATAGCAGCAAGACCAAAAATAATCCGATACACAAACATGGTCAAATGGGTAATTGACGAGGTAGACATCATAGACAAAAACTTCAAGAATCATAGGAGAGATTTCATGGGGTCTTTCTCAACAAGCAGCCTACAACTAATGTACCAGTTACTTGAGCCGCAAAAGTTCTACAACAAACAATTCCTTGAGCAATTCACCAAGGAAAATGAGGACCCGTCAAATGTCACCCAGACCTAGAAATCAAGCGAGGGAAAACTCAAACGGGATTAAACTGGTATGTACTCAACGGCATACATTCCCCCCCCCCCCAATATTTTTGCAGCAGCAATGATATGTAGGTTATTCGGTAGACTCGATAGCACCAAGTTTTCCATGGATTGGATCCTATTAATAGATGTAGAAGTGAATGCAACAATAATGAACTAGGCTCAAATTTTATCAGATAATTTGGCAAAGGCCATTATATAATATAGAAGGAAAACAAGTTCCTCTTTAAGGGTTTATCCCCCTTTTTTCATGAGTGATTTTATTATGGATGCGTTCTATTTTTGTTCTTAGTTTCCCAATATGGGATGGAAGTGGATTGTACAGAATCCACTTCCCATCCATGTATACCACAAGATTTTGTGGGAAACTCAATTCCACCCCCATTTTTATAATATTTTTCAAGGGGTTATACTACCCATTCATATAGAAGTTTATGACAGACCGCCCCTAGTTTTTCTAAAGAGGTCAAAGTAGATATCTTGCCAGTAGCCAAATGGTTTGGGAAAGAAACATTCACCTACATTAGAGTCTTTGGGAGCATTGTTTCACTACATGTCCTCCCATATTATGTCCCCAATAAACTAATGGCCAGAGAAATAGCCTACCAAACAGCATGGGAAGGTGGAATGAGCACAGGATTGAAAGAGAAAAAGAAGGCCATTTGGCCTACATTCCCATTACATTGTGGTGCTTTTGCACTACATGATTATGGACATGCATTAAAAGAAGAAGAGATTATTAAATTTCTGAAATTAGCTACGTTTCTGGGAAGGCAGTACGACCCAAATGGCACCATTAAAGAATTTACTACTACAGTAAAAGTTAAATAGTTCACTCACAAACAAGATGCCTTTGATGACCTCTTCCTACAGGAATAAACATTTCCACAAGTTTTTCATATGGCATTACTACTTTTGACCCCAGAAAATGTTAAGGCTTTCCATGTGTACAGAAAAAACAGATTATTAAAGGTCCCATTGGACCTACTGCAGATTGAACCAATAAGGGATCCAACTCCCATTGTAATCTTGGAGGACAGCTCCAAAGAAAACTCTAAAGAAGAAACCCAAGAGAGATCTACGCATGAGTCATAGAACTCAGAGTGACAGTCTCAAAATGGGGTAGGAAACACCAATAAAGAATCTAAAAAATACACAGCTCAAAGTACAGAGGATACGGTCGAGCAGGCCAAGGCAAAGAAACAAGTAGAAGTTGCTTCTACTTCGACTCAATTAGGTAAAGCTCCAGTCATTGACCTCGAACAAGAATGGGAACAGTTCAACAAAAAGATCCACACGGGCACAAACCCTGAGCAAACATCTGAAATACAGACTCCCAAGCAGACCCAGCATAAGTCAAATCCAGAAACAGCAGATTAAGAGCTAAAGGCACTCACGACATTGAGGTTATTCCCACTAATCCTACTTCAGAAATTGTTTTAAGAATTGAGGAAATACCTCCGCTAGATGTATTCTATAGCCCTATCCACAAAGTTTTAGTCAAGAGACAAAGGAAGAAAAGAAAATTCAAGGTTCTAGCTATTACGACTTCAAAAAATGAACCAATGGACATCGTATGGAAGGAATCGCCTATCGACCCATCTGAGAATCTCAAAAAGTTGTCGCAATTCACAAGAGCCAATGCCACAGCAACTATTGACAAGGAGACAGAGGTCCAAATTCTGCTCAAGGAAAAGGAACAAAGAATTTTGCTGTTATAACAGCAATTAGCCCAAGAAAAATCTAATCATGAAGTAAAATTACAAGTAGCCCAGCTCCAAAAGGAATTTGAACAAATGAGAATACAACATCAAGCCATCTTAGCAGAAAAAGAGTTTCAAATACAAGCCATGATAGATAAACTTAGAGACAATCCGCAAATCGACAAATTCATCAAGGAAGCGCTCAGCCTCAATTCCTTACTAATGCAGCAAAAGGAAGTATTTTGCCAGAAAATATCGCAGATAAATCCTTATTGCGAGACCAGTGATAAATTAACAAACCAAGTTGTTGATATGAGTCTCGAATATGACAAAAACCACAAAACGGTTTCTGATTTTATCACTTGGCAAGAATCAGAGGATGGGAGGAAGGTTGACCTGCCAAAGCTGAAAGAGTTTCATAAAGATATTTTGTTCACAGATTGGGATTCTTGGTTGAAATAGGCATAAAGGGCAACAACAATAGAAACGACAACAGCAAATAGCATAATAGAAACCTTTAATGAAAATATTCATGGCGCCAATTTGGTCAAGGAATGTGTACTAGGATTTCTTCCTAATTCCAGACAGCTAGAGTAGCAGTGGAAATAAGCAGCGTAGGAAAAGGAGGAGGCAATCAAATAGTTAAACAAGTTGAATTGGGAGGCATACTGGCAGTTTTTAGTGAAACCACACAACCAATGGATGACTCTGAGATGTTTAACAACATCTACACAAAATATGGTGCCAGCACTAATAGATGCCTTATTTGTTGGGCAGTTAAAATCTGCAATCAGCCAACCGCCTCAGCTCAAGCCAATGATTGATATTTGCGATCTTAGAGATCAAGTTCAAAGGAGCTAGTCATTTATTTATTTTTCTTTTAGTTTTATTTTTGCATATTCTGAGGAAGGTTGTTTGAAACCTCCTCAGCTATTTTTGTAATAATCTATTTTAAGACATATAGTTTAGTATTTAAATCCCTCTTATGCATTTAGAGAGGGGTCTAGAAATTTTATCAAAAACACTTTTCAAAACATTGCACTTCTATACTTTTGAGGAGGTTTTGATGGAATGAATGGAACAGGATCTATTTTCTTTAAATATCTAGCATGCTCTATTGAAATGCACTTTTGTACTCTTAGAATGTATTGGCTTGATTGAAATTGGGTCAATATTGTTAAAGCACATGAGCAGGACTTATCATATATGGTATTTTTATCTTATGATCATGTTTTATATATGAATCAAGCAATACTTATTCTTTCAATCGTTTTATGTATGAAAGTTTAAATTATAGTTTTAGCATTATTGCACTTCTGTATGATGTTAGCTTTGATTCGGTTGTGAATACATGAACGATTTTATGTGCGATATAATTTTCTCAATCATTTTGTATAACTATTTATCCAAAATGATTATTGTTAAACGATTTAATTTCTTGTTTCACTTGAATGATCTTTATTATCAATTGATGTAAGACATCATTTGTAGATCGCATATTGTATTTGATTCCTAGGTATACTTATAGTTAAATAGTGTTAAAATAGGACATATGCATGTGTTTATAAGTTAGATTAGATTAAACTTAGCTTAATTATTTCCTGTTACATTATATATCATCCCACCATCACTATCAAATCTTTTCTTGGAAACTGGTCCCATTATCCCCAGCCGGAGCCACTATACCAAATGGAAAAGGAGCTTCTTTCAAAGTCTACACTGGGTGGTTTTCCCTCATGTTGTCGTAGTGATTTTCGAGGCTTCAACAGGAACTTACCCTATACACTCCTACATGGTATCAAAGCTATTTGAGGGCTACATCCATTTGTGATCCAAATCCGAAGTCGGTAAAATTGCATCCGACTGTCGTTTCCTAAATCTACTATTTCTAACCATTTTCAGGCCAAGAGGACTACTCTATTATGTTAGGAGCATATGTTCAGTGAAGAACCCCTTTTGTTTCACGTGAAAAGGTTTTTGGTAGCCCTAACTACGTCATTTTTAATATCTGGAAGTATACAATCTTTGTTTGTAGTTTTAGTTATTTATCTCTCTATTTATTTCGGTTTATTTATCTCTCTATTTTTTATTACTAGATCCATACCTTTCATTTCTGTATATGCTCTTTTCCCCATGACTCTGTGCAATCTCGGCAAATCAAAAGTAGAAAGGAAGGATTTTTCTCGTGTGTATGCTCTTTTCCGTCACGTGATCCGGATTTAAACAGGAACGCAACAAATTACAGAGATAACCATATACACAAAGATGCAGCGGAAATAATACTTCATTTCATTAATGGAAAATACTTAAATATGCTTACAACAGAAATGGAAATAAACTAGCTAGGGCGATGGTAGCTTATCTCTGAGAAGAGATGTGATGGCTACATGCCTCTGAACTGTCTTACAATGAGGCTCGGAGGCCTATTTATTGTTGAGAAACAATAGAAAACCCTTCACATTCCAAAACCTAACCCTAGAAGATGAAACGCCAAATTGTGGGCCCCGTTTTTGGGTAAGTTGGTACATCAACTTCCCGGGGTCGCGAATTGGTCATACTATCTCCGTTTGACGTGCATGATAGCCCGTTGGAAAGATCTCTCCGAGGACTACGACGGAAAAGACGATTTTTATCAAAAAAATCGCTGGCGGTAGATTTCCCAAAAAACGTCGTTTAGGGCCTCAAAACGGCTCCGGAAGTTCAGGACCCGAAAAACTGCTAAAAATAGTAAGTTGTGCTACAATTAAGGAAACTGAAAATGCTGAGAAAGACAATGGTGGGGGTCCAGGTGGACTTGGCAGGTGGCCACCAATATCCACCTGGATCATTCCTCCCCCCTTAGGAAGCAATGGTCCCCATTGCGTTGAGATCCTCCATGAGATGAGGAAACTTCTGCTGAACTTGTTCCCTGGTGAGCCACTTGCCCTGCTGAAGGAGTTGGCCTGCTTTGACAACTCGATACAGTTGGATATTCTGTTGGCGAGTGTTCTTGATCTGTGTGTCCATGATCCGATCAGTTGCAGCTTGTTCCATGCAATCTGGATTTAATTCTGTGGGTTTGAGCTGTTCTGCAATGTCGGATGTGTCTAGCAATGGTGGAAAGTATGGCCGAAGGCGGTCCACATTGAACACTGGGTGCAGGCCAAGGAATGGGGGAATGCTGAGCTCAAATGCATTGTCTCCCATAGCCTTAGTAATGGTGTAAGGACCATATCGGAGTGGTCTCAATTTCCGATAGGCTCCAGTAAGGCGTTCCTTTTGCAAATGCAACCAGACTTTGTCGCCCACCTGAAACTTGTGTGGCACCCGATGTTGATCATGTCGCTGCTTGTACTTGGCATTTGATTTCTCAAGAATGTCATGGACCTGCTGGCGAATATGTTGGATGCGCTCAATGAAGCTGGTGGCCTTATCTGTTTCGGACTGGACATGAGCTGAATTCATGTGAGTAGCTGCAAGTGGCATGGCCACATCAATGGGGCATAGTGGCTGGAATCCCAAACCCACCTGAAAAGGGCTATGGCCAGTGGAGCTGTGAAGAGCTCGGTTGTAGCTGTGCTGAACATAGGGGAGGCTCTCGTCCCATGTGCGTGGATGCTTTGAGTTATACATGCGCAGAATGTGCACAATCATCCTATTGACAACCTCTGTCTGGCCATCAGTTTGAGGATGGAAGGCTGTGGACTTCGTGAGTTTGGTGTCCAGCATTGACCAGAGACTGGACCAAAATGTGCTGAGAAACCGACTGTCCCGATCTGAGATGATAGACTGTGGGATCCCAAAGTGCACCCACACTCGTTCAAAGAAGAGTTTAGCAGTGGCTTCTGCTGTGATATTCTTCTTGCAGGCCATCATAATGGCCATCTTTGAGAACCTGTCGACGACCACAAAAACACAGTCATTTCCATGCTTAGTGGAAGGAAGGCCTGACATGTAATCCATGGAGATGGATTCCCAAGGTCGACTAGGGGTAGGCAACGGGGTATAGAGGCCTTGCTTCTTAATGGTCGGTTTGGCAATGGCACAGGCAGTACATGATCGGATGTACTTCCCAACATCCTGTCGAAGATTCGGCCAATAGAAATAATTTTGCAGTACTGCCACTGTTTTCTCGACCCCGAAATGCCCAGCAGCCCGACTGTAGTGTGCTTCCCAAATCATCTTGGCACGCTCGCTTGAAGGAACACAAAGGTGACCGAGGTGGCATAATAGGGCATCCTGGAGGTGAAAATCTGCAACCTGCCGACCCTCCAAGAGTGTCTGGTATGTGTGGCCGAATTCTGGGTCGCTTTTGTAGAGAAGTGGCCAATCAGAAGTCTCGTGCCCGCAAGAGTTGAGCACGGTGGTTAGCGCCATGATCGGTGGTCGACTGAGGCAATCTGCAACATTATTGGTGCTGCCCTTTTTATACTTGATATTCAAGTGAAACTGTTGCAGGTATGTAGACCACTTCTGATGGCGATCATTCTGCAATTTCCCTTGGGTCTGTATGAACTGCAGAGGTCGGTGGTCTGTGTGGATGACCGTTTCCTTCCCCAAAATGTAATGCTTCCATTGTCGGCAGGCCTGTACAATGGAATACATCTCTTTATCATAAGTGGGGTACTTCCGGACTGTGTCTGAAAGTGTTTCACTGTGATATGCCACTGGATGTCCATGTTGAGTAAGGACTGCCCCAATAGCATAGTCAGAGGCATCTGTCTCGACCTCAAATGGTTGTTGTAAATCTGGTAACGCGAGCACTGGTGCCGTGCAGAGGCGATCCTTCAACTCCCTGAATGCCTTCTGTTGAGATTCAGACCAAAAGAATTTTGCTTTCGCCCCGCCCTTGGTGACTTGACTCAAGGGCCAAGAAATATGAGAAAACCCCAACACAAACCTGCGGTAGAAGTTGGCAAGACCTAGAAAGCTGCGGAGCTCTGTTAGAGTGGTTGGAGAGGGCCAATCCCGAATGACTTGGACCTTGGCTGGATCGACATGCACCCCCTGTTCATCAATGATGTATCCCAGATACTGAACCTCGGTCATGCCAAAAGTGCATTTCTCCAAATTGGCACATAGCTTGTGTTGCCGCAGTGTTTGGAGAACCTGTCGGATGTGGTGGAGGTGCTCTTCCCAACTCTGGCTGAAGATCAGAATGTCATCCAAGTATACTACTACAAAGGAGTTGGTGAATGGCCGCAAGATGTCATCCATTAGCCTCATAAAGGTTGCAGGAGCATTCGTCAATCCGAAAGGCATGACCAACCATTCGAAGAGGCCCTCCTTGGATTTGAAGGCAGTCTTCCACACATCTGAGGGTTCGATTGGTACCTGGTGATATCCTGACTTCAGATCGATCTTGCTGAAATATTTCGCCCCCTTTAGTTGGTCTAGGAGGTCATCAATCCGTGGGATCGGGTACCTATTACGGACAGTGATCTTGTTCAGCGCCCGATAGTCAATACAGAGTCTCCACGTCCCATCCTTCTTCTGTACCAACACGATCGGGCTCCCACAGGGCGATGAACTCGGACGGATGTGACCTTTCTGCAGGAGCTCCTGAATCTGCCTCTTGATTTCATCGTTCTCTAGAACGGAGCGCCGATAAATTGGTCCATTGGGTAGCAGTGCACCTGGGGTCAGATCGATGGAGTGCTTGACTTGACAGTGCAGAGGAACCCCTGCCGGGGAGGTGAAGATGTCCTCGTACTCCTCCACAATCTTGTCCATCTGTAGTTGTCGTGCAGAGGGGCCCCGTTTGGAGGCCGCGGCCACTGTCTTCTTCTTTCCTTGAGGGCGTATCATCAGGAAAACAAATTTCCTGGTTTTGGAAATGATCTTACTGCATTGTTTTGCAGTAATCAAAGAGAGGGCGGCAGGTGGTGCTACCTCTGGTATCCTGAACAACTTATTTCCCAATGTAATAATAACAGCACGGGGCCTTGATTCATACACAGCATGTCGCTTCCACAAGTATGGTTGTCCTAGTAATACATCACAAACTTCAAGGGGAGCAATGTCACACAATACCTCATCCGTGAAGGGCTTGATGTTGTATGGAAGGCGACACTGCTGGCTCACGCGAAGATCTCGTCCTTGGTGAAGCCACCCAATGGTGTATGGTTGTGGATGTGATGTGGTCGGTAAGCCCAACCGCTTCACGACCTCTGCCGAAATGAGGTTCTTTTGACTCCCGCTATCAACAATGAACTGTATCGGGGAGCCCTTTACCCACATCTGGGAGTGGAAGAGACGCTCCTCCTCCTCTGGATCTTCGGGTTCATTTTTCTGGATCTTTGCGGTAGCAACAGTGGCGCTGGGGTCCGCATCAATGATCTGCTTCCCTTTTTCATACCCCTTATCGGGTTCTGACTCCGAGTCGGAACATGCATCTGATTCTGAAACCTTTAGCTCAGCCACCAGTGACTGCTTGGCCCGACACTCACTTGTGTTGTGAGTGGAGCTCTTATGGAACTCGCACCATTTTCCAATGTCCTTTCTCGGCTTCGCGGCGCTGTTCTTTGCTTGCAGCTTCGGCTGGTTGTCTTGGGCTGTCCCGCCTTGGATTTGTCCTTTGTTCTGTGGTTTAGGGGCACCTTTCCCCTGCTTTGGATTCGCAGATCCAAAGTCTCGCTTCTTTTGTTTAAACTTCTGCTTGACCTTGACGGCTTACCGGTATGCTGCGCCGAGCGAGGGGATGTTTAGGAATTGTATTTCTTCCTGGATGTACTTGTGCAGGCAGCCACGGTATTTGAGTATCAAATGTTGCTCCGAATCCTTGATACCCAACTTTGTGCGAAGGGTATGGAAAAGATTGGTGAACTCCGGCACGTCTTGGTCCCTTCCCTGCCGCAGCGTGGTCCACTTTATGTATTCATCCTCATAGCTCCCGACAGGGTAGTACTGCTCCTTGATGGCATCCCGGAACGAATCCCAGGTGGGTGCGGCTGAAAATAGTGAGCCAGTACTTTCATCCTTCTGCTCGCAGTAGGTTTCCCACCAGTCCTTGACGTGGGGGGCTGCTTTGAGGAGAGCAAAAACAATCTTTTCCCGACTCGAAAATTCATGAACAGAAAAATAACCCTCTAGCAGATTTAACCATTTATCTACGGCATTTGCGTCTATCTGACCTTCGAATATGGGGATTTCAAAATTAACTTGTACCTTAAAGGGTGTGGCGTTTCCAGAGTAGCTGCTGGAAGCCGATGCGTTGCTTCTCGGTAGCCGCTGAAGGATCTGGGCAAAACTGTCCATCATCGCGTTCCGTTGTCGCTCGAGGGCTTCTTCGAGCAAGATTTTGATGGGATCTCCTGCCCCCTCGTCTTTCTTCTCGTCCGCCATGGGAGGCCGTCGGGATTTGCGAGGCTGGTCTTGCAAAGGTTCAACCAGTTCAAGCCCTAACTCCTTATATCCCGACCTTGTTGGGGACATGCAAAGAAAAACAGAGAAAAAGCAGACCGCTCTGATACCACTGATCCGGATTTAAACAGGAACGCAACAAATTACAGAGATAACCATATACACAAAGATGCAGCGGAAATAATACTTCATTTCATTAATGGAAAATACTCAAATATGCTTACAACAGAAATGGAAATAAACTAGCTAGGGCGATGGTAGCTTATCTCTGAGAAGAGATGTGATGGCTACATGCCTCTGAACTGTCTTACAATGAGGCTCGGAGGCCTATTTATTGTTGAGAAACAATAGAAAACCCTTCACATTCCAAAACCTAACCCTAGAAGATGAAACGCCAAATTGTGGGCCCCGTTTTTGGGTAAGTTGGTACATCAACTTCCCGGGGTCGCGAATTGGTCATACTATCTCCGTTTGACGTGCATGATAGCCCGTTGGAAAGATCTCTCCGAGGACTACGACGAAAAAGATGATTTTTATCAAAAAAATCGCTGGCTGTAGATTTCCCAAAAAACGTCGTTTAGGGCCTCAAAACGGCTCCGGAAGTTCAGGACCCGAAAAACTGCTAAAAATAGTAAGTTGTGCTACAATTAAGGAAACTGAAAATGCTGAGAAAGACAATGGTGGGGGTCCAGGTGGACTTGGCAGGTGGCCACCAATATCCACCTGGATCATCACGCCTTAGTGTGATCTCGGAAAATCAGAAACATTGAGGAAAATATTTAGTTTCCAACGAAATCTAACTTCAACCTGTAAGGTTTGATTTTTTTGCACGTTCGTTTTTTGTTGTCTGGTTTTTTGTATTGTAGGCAAAAATAGCTTTCTCAAGTAAGAATTCATTCCAAATCTCACTTGTTCAAAAGTTACTTTATGAGAATAGAGGTCTTCGGTTCAAGTCTTTCTTTTTGTTGAGTTACTTTTTCAAAAAGCACATGTAACTTATGTTTTAAAGTTACTTTATGCAAAAGTGTTCTCGCCCATTATAAAAAGTGAGTCACTTATAATTCTAAAGTCTCTTTATCTTTTATTTAAGTTACTATTTAGTGGGTAGCTCATAAATTACCATTGTAAAAGTGACTTTCACTGATTTATAAAAGTGGGTCACATAATTTTTTTTAAAGAGAGCTAATTAGATTAAATCTAGAAGGGGGGGAGGGGAAGGGGTATTTTTTAAAAATATAACATTATCATTCACTTCCACACATTCACATACTTCATCGGCATCTTCAACAGCTTTTCTTCAAAAATCCATAACTTCTTCATCCAAAAGCCGTTTTTAGAGACGTTTTTTAATCAACCTAATTTTTCAAGATATTTCCATTGGAACACTTAGTTTCAGAATCTACAACTTCAGTTTCTGTTAAAATGGAAATTCCATGCCAAGTTATTCTTGACAGCACCAACTACTTCCAATGGTTTTCCTACATTGAGGATTTACTTGGAAGTAAAGGTCTTTATAGAATAGCCTCAGGCCTAGAGGCTAAACCTAAAGATGAAGATAAGCAAGCCAAATGGGAAAATAGGCAAAGTCAATCATGTGGGTTGATAGGGATGTCTATTTCTCTAGACCTTAGATTCCATATCGCGGAACTTGATACCCCTGATGAAGCAATGAAATAGCTCAATAAAGTTTTTGGAATTAAAAATGAAATTATAGCCCATCAACTCAAAAATGAGTTGCTTATGTTGGACCCCAATAATTCTTCAATTGAAGATTTTTTGTCCAAGTTTAAGACCCTTAGACTTCTCTTGGAAGGTTTTAAGGTTAAGAAAGAAGATGGTAGCCTTATCTATTCCATTCTTACTAAGTTGGGACCAGCCTACTCTGTGTTTGTTTCCACTTTCCATTCTACTAGAGAAGTTTTTATTGCTCAAGGACAATACTACAAGTCCCCCTCTTTTGATGTCTTTTGTGATTATTTAATAAGAGAACAAGAAAAACTTTTACATTTTAGCCTTCTTAATCTTGGAAACTCTTCTAAGAAATCCTTAGCCACCCAGCAGCAACCAAGTTCAAAGAATCCTAAGAAGCAGCATCCTAAAAAGAATAGTCCTAAACCAACCGAGGGTCCTAACCACTTTCAGTCTCAAAATGAAAAATCAATTCAACAAAATGATAAGGCATATAAAAACAAAGAGAAGAACATTGATAGACATTGCAACTTGTGTAATCGAGATGGCCACTTAGAATCCAAATGCTTTAAGAAGAGGGAAGCAGAAATGAAGAAGCATAACATTCATTTGGAGCACTCTTCAAATTCAACTTCATCTTCAGGAATATCACTTTCTGCATGTGGTTGTTAAGAATCTTAGTCTGGTTATGGACTAAAATTCTAAATGTATCTTCTTCTTCTAATTCTCATGAGTATCTCATTGATTCTAGAGATTCTTATCACATGGCCAAAAACAAAGCCATGTTTTCTTCTTTAAATGATTGTAACACCAAAAATATATATGTTGGTGATAATAGATATCTTAGTGTTGTAGAGACTGGAACTATTCATCTAGACAATGGTCAATTTAATGATGTATTATGTGTTCCAACCTTATCTTGCAACCTTCTATCTGTATATCGGATAACTCATTCAGGTGAAGGTAAAACCATTGAATTTTCACCTCACAATGTTGTAATTAAGGACCTAAGAGATCCTAGACAAATTTTAGCTACTAGAATTGCTGATGATTCTACAAGGTTGTATAATTTTAACAACTTTAGGTCATCAACTCTTCCCTCGATATTTGTTGCTCATAATGATGAAGTGAGCAAACTTTTCCATGAGCGATTTGGTCACTTAAACTATTACTGCCTTCAAAATCTAAGTAAAGAAAATATGGTGACAGGTCTTCCTATGGTATCTTGAAGAGATGGTGTTTGTTCTGGATGTGTACTCAGAAAAAATCATCGGGATAGTTTTGAAAAACGTGCTTCTTGGCACACCTCATCCCCTTTACAGCTTGTGCATAATGATTTATGTGGTCCACTTCCAGTTGTTTCATTCTCTGGCTACAAGTATTTCTCAATGTTCATTGATGATTTCTCTAGATGCACTTGGGTATACATCTTAAAACTCAAGAGTGAAGTATTTAACATGTTCTTGGCCTTTAAGGTCTTTGTTGAGAAACAATCTGGACATCAAATTCTTAAGCTAAGAGCTGATAATGGCAGAGAATATGTTAACATTAAATTCATCAAATTTTGCACTGAGCATGGAATTCAAATGCAACATATTGTTCCATATACTCCACAAAAAAATGGTGTAGATGAAAGGAAGAATCGCACCTTAAAGGAAATGGTTAATTGTATGCTTCAAGCTAAAGGACCTAGTCTTAATTTTTGGGCAAAAGCAATTAACTATGAAAATTACATAATAAATCGCACTCCTACTAAGGTTTTAAAGAATATCACTCCAGAAGAAGCTTGGAGCTCAATTAAACCAAATGTAAGTCACTTTCATGTTTTTGGAAGTGAAGCATGGGCCCATATTCCCGATGAGAAACATAAAGTCTTAGAACCTAAGAGTGAAAATGCATTTTTTTTGGATATTCTAAAGATGTCAAAGGATATAGACTTCTTCCACCTAATTCCAAAAATGTTATCATTAGAAGAGATGTAAAGTTTGTAAAAAATATCTCGCCCTACGAGCCTAGTTCGGCGGATGTGCCACCTCTCTCTTTCCCTTCTAATTATGAAAATATTTCTTCTTCAGATGATGACAGCGAGGATGACAATAATCCCCCACCTTCTCGAGATCCTCCTTCAGCTCCTCAGCTTCCAAAATGGGTTTGTGCTACTTAGGATGCAGCAGGCGGTCTTGTAGGTGACCCTACAGATCAATGACGTACACATTCTCAGTTCGATAGAACCTTTTCTTTATTGGCTCAAGCTTCAGCGAATTATGATCCTGACACCTATGCAGAAGCTTCAATCCATCCAAATTGGGATGCAGCTATGAATGAAGAATATCATTCATTATTGGCAAATGATACATGGGATCTTGTTCCTCTTCCAAAGGGATGAAAACTTATTAGATGCAAATGGGTTTACAAAACCAAGTTTGTACCAGACAGAAAAGTTGATAAACATAAAGCTCGTCTTATTGCTAAGGGTTTTTCACAAGTTGAAGGCATTGACTATACTAAAACCTTCTCCCTTATTGCCAAAATTAACTCTATTCGCCTTCTTCTTTCCCTTTCTACCTCTTTCAAATGGGAATTCAATCAAATGGATGTTAAATCTGTCTTCTTGCATGGGGACTTGCATGAAAAAATCTTGTTATGAAACTAGCTCACAAAAATATATAAAATATAGATCAACAACTTAAAATCAGCCTCTTCGAGGGGGCAACCTCCTTTATAGTACACAAATGAACAATTTTTGGATGATACAAATGATAATACCTCCTTTCTATATATAGGAGTCTAAGGGGTCCCAATACAATCAGAGCCTACATAACAATAATATTGTAGGGGCACAACAATAACAATAGTGGGCTTCTATGGGGCATAATCATAACAACATGGGGACTATATGGGCAAAATAATACAATAAGGGGGTTTCACTAATAACAATAAGGGGTTACACTAGTAGTATAGGGACCTAACATGCCCCTCTCCTTCAGAAAGTGTTGTCCTCAACGCTTGAGTAGTTCTTGATGCTTCTGTATAAAATTATCATCCTCCCATGTGGAATCTTCAGCAAGTTCTTCCACTTGATGAGATACTCTAAAATTGATCGATTTCGTAGGTGTCGATTTATTTTTTTGTGACTGCTTCTGATTCCAATATGATTTTTCCTTCCTCATCAAGTTTTGGCAATATTGTTTGAATTAGGATCTTCTAACCTATAACCTTCTTTAAGCACGAAACATGGAAAACTGGGTGCACTCGGGAAGATGCAGGAAGCTCCAATTTGTATGCCATAGTACCAATATTTGGTAACACCTTGTACAGACCATAATACTTTGGTGATAATTTATTATCCTTCTTAGCTTGCTTGAGGTACATTTGTTTGTATGGTTGTAGTCGTAGAAATACCCAGTCACCTACATTAAAACTTCTTTCGTCATGATGGTGATCTGCCTGTTGTTTCATTCTATTTTGCGCCAAAGTGAGGTTATCCTTTAACAGTTTGAGAAATTTTTGTTGATGCTCGATGTGATCTTCCACAGCTTGAACCTTAGAATTTTCTTTTAAAGATGATGTGATGGACGGTGGATGATATCCATAAAGTTCCATAAATGGGGTCATTTTTGTTGCAGTATGGAAGGAAGTTTTATACCACCATTCAGCCAGAGGCAACCACTTGACCCATTTTGTCTGTTTATCAGATACAAAGCAACGAAGATATCCTTCTAAATATTTGTTCATTATCTCAGTTTGCCCATCAGATTGAGGATGATAATATGAGCTATGAGCTAACTAAGCACCCAAATATTCCACCTCTTCTACTCCAAAGAAACATTTGGAGATTTTTTCATATAATTGTTTCTCCTACAATAGTTTTAGCACCCTATCAACATGTTGAACATGATCCTTCCAAGACTTGTTGTAGAGAAGTATGTCATCAAAAAATACTAACACAAAATTTCTAAGGAAGGGTTCGAAAATGGAATTCATCAAACCTTGAAATGTAGAAGGTGCATTGGTAAGGAAAAAAGGCATGACCAAAAGTTCATAATGACCCTCATGAGTTCTAAATGTTGTTTTTGGAATGTCTTTAGTCTTCATTCTGATTTGATGATATCCTGAACGAAGATCTGAATTGGTAAAGTCAATTTCTCCTTGTAATTCATCCAATAATTCATAAATGACAGGAATGGGAAATTTATCTTTAATAGTAAGCTTGTTGAGCTCCCTATAATCTGGACACATGCACCATGATCCATCATTCTTATGTACCAATACCAATGGAACAAAGAAAGAACTTTGACTAGGTTGAATTATACCAACCTCTAGCAGTTATATAACCATACGTTCAATTTCCCTCTTTTGGGCATATGGATATCCGTAAGGCCTAATGTTTGCGGGAACACTTCCTGGAATAAAATGAATAGCATGATCATGATCACAAATAGGTGGGAGGCCTTTGGGAGTCTCATATACCTTGGAATAACTATCCAAAATGTTTTGGAGATCTAGATAAATAGATGATTTCGATGTGGGAACCTCTAGTGAACATAATTGTGAAATTACGCTCCATTGTTATTTCTTTAGAAGCTTTTTCATGCTATTAGATTTTATTATCTTTCCCAGTTTCCTTGTAGTACCCCTTAATTCAACTTCCTTTCCTTCCCAAAAAAAATTCAAGAAAATTTCTTGAAAATTAAAAGTTATCATACCCAAAGATTGTAGCCATTGGACTCCTAGTACAACATCTGCACCACCCAATGGAATGGAAAGAATTGGACTATTCAAGACATATTCACCCATGGATAGCTTGATATTATGACACTTTCTAGAGAAATTTATGGTTCCTCCATTTGAAACTATTACTTGACAATCTAGTGCTGGATATAGGAAGCAATTCAATTCCTTGGCTATCTTACAATAAATAAAAGTATGGGTACTACCCGAATCAATGCATTACAAGATATGGTCAGATTCATTTCATCTTTCTTTGGGACTGGTTCTTGGTGTATATCCTCTTCTTTTGACATTTCTTGTTCATTTTCTTGCTCCTCTTCTCCATCTATGTAAATTAATTTCTTCTCAGCACACTTATGACCTTTAGTGTATTTTTTATCACAATTGTAACACAGCCCTTTTGCTATTTTTTCTTCCAATTGTTTTGGTGTCAACCTTGTAGGTGGTGAAAGGCTAGGATCAACAACAGTTCCATCTTTATAGTTATGAGTGGTAGGCGTCCTTGTTGCCATAATTTTGCTTTCTTTTTTTCTTGCCAACCTATATGCCTTCTCCAATGACTCAGGTTCCCAAAGGCGAACCTCATGTTGGATGTTATCATTTAAATTCCCTATGAAGACTTCAATCATATGCTTATCTGGAATATCATTTACGCTTATATTCAATTTTTGGAAGTCCTCAATGTGCTTTGTCATTGAACCCTTTTATTTGAGATTTATCAATTGGCTAAAGAAGGTGTTTTTCTTTGTATCCTCATAATGTGTTATCATTTACTCCATGAAAATTGACCAAGTGACAAGCTATTTACGAGAACAAATCCCTCTATACTATACAAATTGATTCGGTTCTAAATATAAAGATGTAATACGTACCTTTTCTATGTTTTGCACATTATGTAGATCAAAATATTTCTACATCTGCAATATCCATGTTACGGGATCCTTGCCATCAAACTTCCTGTTGTGGTCAGCAACAACCCCCCTTTTTATTTAGTGTTATCACTAACACTAAATAAGTGGGGACCCTTATTCAAAAATTTAAAAAATCGATTAATGCTTGTATTTCCTTTTTCAATAAAACTTACTATCATAAACTTAGGAGAATACCCTCAAAAATCTAAAAAGACTTAAGTTTTATGATAAGTTAGAATAAAATCACTCCTTAAAATGCGTCGCATCGCAAAAAGGGTAATGAATTCCTTCCTACAAGCGGAATTCTAAAAATGCGAAATCGTGATGAAAAATCACACATCAAAAAACCCTCATCGCATCGCATGCCTTAAACATCACCTACGCTGAAATGCCTTAAAACGCCGATATGTGATGGTGCATCTCGCGAATCGCATTTCGTAGAAAACACATTGACGGATGATTGCCACATGTAAAGGAACTGCGATATTGCGATTTTCGATATTGCGATCTGCGATCTGCGATATTGCGAAGCAAATCGCAAAATCACCTTATCGCAGATCTGCACGGTCCGTTGTTCGAGAAAGTTTTTTCATAAAATCGTGGCCCAGTTATGCGCATTTATGTTAATTAATGAGTTAGTTGGAAATCATTAATAAAATATGGTTTTGATCTTATCAAGGAGCCAATTCACGTAAGATGATATATTTTATATATTTTCCGCATTTAAAGCTTTCCCATCACCTTTTTCTTATCATCGTTCTCACCTCATTTGTAAACTGCAAGAGTGAAGAGCAGAGAATCATACAGAGCAGAGTTCAAGATATTATGGGAAAGAAGGGTAAAGCTCCCAGTTCTGAAGATAAAGAGATGACTCTCTTGTACACAGACACCACCTGTAACAAAGATTTTGGTATTACTACTTGGGAAGGCATGTATAGTTTACTTGAGGAATAAGATCCCAAGGTAAGGGAGGTTACGGCTACTGCAAGCTCACACGGGTCTTCTGAGGCATCTATTACAGATCTAGCATGTTCATTCTTGCATAGGATAGCAGCGAGGCCCAAAATTCTCCCGTATACGGACATGGTTAAATGGATACTAGATAGTGCTAATATCACAAACAGACAATTCAAGACTCAGGGTCAAGGACTCATTGGCTCATTCACTCCACAAGATTTAAGGCTCGTGTATCATTTACAGAGCCACGGGTGACTTATAACAAACAGTTCATGGAAAAGTTTGCTAAAAAAAATGAAGATTTAGCAGAATGCACCAAGGACTGGTCAAGAAGGGATGAACCACTAAAAAAGGATAAACACGGTATGTATAGTACTGGTTCTCTCACCTCCCCATATTGCTTTGCTACTGCTATGCTCTGTAGAATTTTTGGAAAGCCAGACATTAACAAATTTTCATCTGAATGGCTACCATTATTGGATGCCGCCATTAATGCTACTATTGTGGATTGGGCTAAGATCTTGTCTGACAATTTAGCCACAGCCATTCTGAGTTACCGGTCTAAAAGGACTATTTCTTAGATAATTTACCCCCCTTTCTACTTATTTGCATATGTGATGGATGCAATCTGTTATATTTCCAAGTTTCCTCTAATGGGTTGGAAATGGACTACTCAAGATCCCTTACCCATTCATATTTATCACAAAGAACTGTGGGATTCCAAGTTCACTCCTTATTTCTACAAGATTTGTCATGGAATCATGTTGCCTCTGTACAAAATGTTGTATGATAAAGACCCTCCAAGATTTTCTCCCGAAGCAGAGGTCGATATGCTCCCTGTCGCGAGATGGTTCAGAGAAGAACTTTTCACATATGTCAGGGTATTCGGAAGTCTCGCTTCCCCTCATGTCTTACCTTTATATGTTCCTGATAAACTACTAGCACAGGAGATTGCTTATCAGACCTGCGGAGAAGGAGGTATGAGTAAAGAGTTGAAGGACAAGAAGAAGGCCATTTGGCCACAATTTCCTGTGGCCTGTGGGGCCTTTTCACTATTTGATGTAGGCCATGCATTCAAAGAAGTAAACAACATGTCATGTCTATGATTGTTCAAATTTCCAGGAAGATCGTTTGACCCTTCTGATATTGTTAAGAATTTCACTACTGCAGTCAAAATAAAGGTGTTTTCTAAAGAAGATGATCTTTTTGATTATATGTTCCAATAGAAAAGTACACTTAAAGAAGTTCTGCATTTTTCCCAAATGTGATTCCCTCCAGCAGAATTTCAAGAATTCAAAATATACAGAGAGAGGAGGTTAGCTAATATCCCTTTGGATAAATTATGCTTGGAACCTGTGAGGGAACCAACTCCCAGTATCAGTCTCAGTGGAAGTTCAGGAACAAACAGGTCTAAATCTAAGTCTAGGAGAGAAACGTCAGAACACTCCAAGAGGTCTGAGAGTGACCATAATAAAAGTGAAGGGTCAGTAAGGGATATTGCCCAGTCTAAGGAGCTCCCAGAACAACAGGTTTTGACCTCTCCACAGGTATATCCTCCCCCTCTCATCATCCAGCCACCATTAGTCAAAACTGAGTTGGATAAAGAATGGGAGACATTCAATGAATTAATCAATATTGAGGGACAGAGCACAAAAACACCTGAGAGTAATGTACATACGATGAATGATATAGTCACAGGAACAATCAGCAATGTCCCATAAATGGAACATATTCCCATTACCCCATCCTCTGAACTTATGCTCAAAATAGAGGAAATTCCCCCTCTTGATGTATTTTATAGCCCGCAGCATAAGGTTGTGGTGAGAAGACAAAGAAAGAAAAGGAAATTGGAAAGCGTGCTTTCTCATGATGCAGAACAATTAGACATCCTTTGGCAAGATCCTACCACTGATCCTACTGAAAATCTCACTAAATTATCTCAGATCGCAGGAGAATATGCTTCTGTGACCATTGACAAAGCATCTGTAGTACAGCAAATACTGAAAGAAAAAGAAGATCAAATACAAGTTTTGCAGCAACAGCTACAACAAGCCAGTGTGAACAGTGAAGCACAGAAACAGCTTGAAAAACTATAGCAGGACTTTCAACAAATGCAGATAGGATACCAGAACAGTTTGGCCGAAAGAGAAAAATAGTTGCAGGTTATGCAAGAGATGCACAAGGATGATCCTAAGCTTACAGAATTTGTTACAGAATCTATTTCCTTAAATGACCAACTACTACAGCAACAAGAAACATTGTGCCAAAGAATATCACAGTGGAGCTCTTATTGCGAAACAAGCGACAGAATTACTAATCAAGTCGTGGACTTGCAACATGATTACGATTTAATTGATAGAAGAGTTATTGAATATCTGGCTTGGCAGGAAACAGAGGAAGGGAAAAAGGCAGGCACACCAATAATCAATGACACCCACAAAGAAATGCTCTTTTATTATGGGATGCACAGATCAAGAAAGCAGAACAAGCGGCAAAAGAAGCAACCATAGCAGCAAATAATGTCATTGACTACATCAATGAAAATTTACACAGGGCAAATCTGATCTCAGAGACCACTCCAGGATATCTACCAAATGTACAGCATCTAGAAAACAAGCTGGAGACAGAAGGCTCAAGAAAAGGCAGAGTCAATCCAATGGTTAACCAAGTTGAATTGGGATTCTTACTGGGCATATTTGGTAAAACCACACAGCCAGTGCATGACTCTCAAATGTATCATCAATTCTGCCAAGAAGATGGCTCCAGCTCTTACCGATTTAGTTTTTGCAGGACAGCTAAAGTCGGACGTCAGCTGGCCAACTCTCCTCAAGAAAATGTTGAACGCTTGCGATTCTAAGGAACAGATACATAGATAGGTAGTTATTAGTTTTAATTTTAGATTCAATTTTAGTTTTAATTTTTCTTTATTTTTGCCTGAAATGAGGACGATCATTTAAACCGCATCCTACATTTTTGTAATAAATTATTTTTAGAATTAGTTAGTAGTATTTAAACCCTTCTCATGCATTTAGAGAAGGGTCCAGAAATTTATCAAAAACTTGTCCTCGGAACATGCACTTTTGCACCCTCCGAGGAGGTTTTGATGAATGAATGGAACAGGATTTATTGATATCTGCGTTTAATATCTACTACTGATGTTGCACTTTTGTACTCTTAGTGGATGTTGGATTAAGAAGAGATAGATCATTATTTTTTGTGAGAGATTTTTCAGCGAAAATCACATGGAATATCATTTGTCGACGCGTTTCGAACCAACTAGTGTGGTTCATCGTCAGGACAAGTTGAAGAAACAGATCCAGCTTAGCAAGTTAAATAGTCTGAGCAGAGCCTCCAACGGCTAACTTGACCAACGGCTAGTTTGACTCTAGGACCAGGGTCAAAATTATTTTATTAATTTAATTAGTAATCTCTGGGATCAATATATAAATATATAAAATTTTAATGGGTATTTAGTTAAAAAATTATAAAAATTATAAGTTAATTAGTATTTAAAGGAAATCTAGTTAAATAAAGGACCTTATAATATATGAATAAATTGAATAAATATAAAATAATTTTACTTAAAAGAATTATTATAAGTTAATTAGTTATATAAAGGGCATTATAATATCAGAATAAAAAATAAAATAAAATAAAATCAAAAGGATGCTAGGTTAGTTAGAAAAATATTTAAAAAGTATAAGTTGATTAGAATTTAATTGGAAAATTAGTTATGTAAAGGACCTTATAATAAAATATATATATATATATATATATATATATAATTGTAAAGGGGGGGAATATTTATAAAATTAAAAGAAAGTTAGTACCAAAGGACCTATAAGTTAAAAGAAATGAGAAAATTAACACTCTAAAAAAAAGAAATAAATAAAATAAAAATAAAATAAAATAAATAAATAAAACAAAATAAAATAAGATAAATAAATAAATAAATCAAAATCAAAATAAAATAAAAGTAAAATAATAATAATAATAAAAATAAATAAATGAGTTAAAAAAAAAAAAAACAACCAAGGAGGAGGGCGGAAAAACGACTAGGAAGGGAGTGCTGGGACCCAACACCTACTGATTTTCTAGCCATCCTCCCTATTGAGATTGCTTTGCCTCTTTTCAATCTCAAGCGCTTCCCTAAATTTACGATGATGGAAATGTGAAACCTTAGCAATAACACTAGCCTCCTCAATACAAACATGATGATTGGTTTTCTCAGCATGTTCAGCTAAAGCGGAAGACTTAGCTCTCCTATGCTTAAGGTCCGCTGCATGCTCGCTAATCCTTTGATTAATGGAGCGACCAGACTCCCCAATATAGGGGGGGGACCCCACAGGAACAAGGGATCATATAAACACCTTTCATATCCTTAGGGTCGATAGGATCCTTCACCGATCTGAGGGACATACGAATGGCTGGATCTGTTTCTTCAACTTGTCCTGACAATGAACCACACTAGTTGGTTCAAAACGCGTCGACAAATGATATTCCATGTGATTTTCGCCGAAAAATCTCTCACAAACTTGATATGGATCACAGAAGCCTGAACTCTATAATAGATCATTATTGTTGGAGCTCATGAGTAGAACTAGTTATAAATGGTACTTTTATCTCTTAACTGTTTCTGCTTATGTGTTATGGTGATATTCATGTTCAGTTATTTATATATGAATTCTTAAATGCTTGAGTTATCATTTGGCACTTTTGTACGGTGATATCTATTTATTTATGCTTAATATATGGGTAGCTTATTATGCAATATGTTTTTCACAACTGTTTCGTCTAACTTTTATATGAAATGGTTTATCTTTATTGAATTCTTTTCTCATAGCAATTGAATGATCTTTATTACCAACTGTTATTTGAAATCATTTTAGATCGCATAATGGAAAGATTACATCCCGGGTTAGTTTAGAATTAGATATTTATGTTTATTAGAATACAATTGCATGTTGTTAGATTAGATTTAGAATAAAAAAGCATTTTACTTAGGAACCATTAGGAAAGAAATATCAATTCTCAACACACACACACATATATTGGGAAACTAGTCCCATATCCCCAGTCGGACCCACTATACCAAACGGAAAAGGAGTTGCTAACCAAGGTCCGAACCGGGTGGGTATCCCCCTTGTTGTAGACCCAATTTTCGGGGCTTCAACACTTCCTCATATCTATATTTGGAATATGATGGGTATTCAATCCAACATTAGATTCTATGAAATCATGATTAACATTACTTTTTCTCTCATCATGAGTTTCCTCTACTACCTTTTCGCCATCAGGAGGCCTTTCTTGTAGTAGCTTTGTCCCACCTTCCTTCAAACCTTCCATGTCTTTCTTCAAATCTTCCATGTATTTCTTCTAGTATGCTTCCATACCATCGATATCAACTTCCATGTCATATATGAAACTATTTATCTTACCTTCGATCGCATTCATCAAATCATCCATCTAATTTTGATTACTAGGTGTTTTTATTTTCTTGATTCAATTCATTCTTTTTCTTGCTTTTAGGATCTTGATCTTGAATATGTTGTATCTCTGAATGTTCAGATCTCCAAGGTCTAGAATTGTGACCTGCGGTAGCCCTCTGTGTTCTCCTTCCAATGCCACAAGTCTGATCAAAATTGGATTCTCTAAGAAAGAGTTATGTTTCGGTCTTAGTCCATTCAAAAATTACCTGCATACGAATTCTAAAACACAAAAAACAAACAATAGCGAGAGCATAACACATAAAACACATATACACAGAGATTTTCCCCTGGATCCCAAAATCGGGACTACCATCTTGATTTTTCATTATATTCCTTTCAATGTTACAATACATATTTATACATGCTGAAGCATCCAATACCATGGACCGAAAACCATCGCGTCCAAAACCATGTGCGAAAATCATGCACAAAACCATAGGTGGGTTTGCCCAACCTAACATAGGGTCCAAAACAAAAAAAATTGGTGATACTTTTTCTCCTGTTTCCAAGGTAGCTTCTATTAGATTGTTGTTATCTGTTGCTACTGATTTTGATTATGAGGTAGAACAGATGGATGTGAAGACAACATTTTTTCACAGGGATTTGGAAGAGGAGATCTACATGAAGCAACCTGAAGGTTTTGCAGTGAAGGGTAAGAAAGAACTGGTATGCAAGTTAAAGAAGTCTCTATATGGGTTAAAACAGTCACCAAGGATGTGGTATCAGAAATTTGATACATTTATATGGGGACTTGGCTTCACCAGAAGCAAAGCATATCACTGTGTGTATTTTAAATTAATTGGTGACCGTGTTATTTATCTGGTCTTGTATGTGGATGATATGTTGCTGGTTGGAAATGACAAAAAAATTATCGAGGGATTGAAGACCCAATTTTCCTCCAAATTTGACATGAAATATCTTAGTGCTGCAAACTATATTTTGGGCATGTAAATTAAAAGAGATCGGACAAAGAGGAAGCTCTAGTTAAACCAGAGGAAGTATGTCGAGACAATATTACAGAGGTTTAATATGCAGGATAGTAAATTGGTGAAGGTTCCTATTCATGTAGGTGTGAAGTTATCTGCTGAACAGTGTCCCAAGACACAAGAAGAGGAAGAGGACATGTCCCATGTGCCATATGCAAGTGCAGTCGATAGCTTGACGTATGCAATGGTCTCTACTAAACCAGACACTGCACATGCAGTGGGAGTATTGAACAGGTTTATGTCAAAACCAGGGAAGGAGCATTGGACAGCAGTGAAGCGGGTTTTTAGGCATTTGTGTAGCACTAGTGATTATGGTTTGTGCTACCAAGGAAGTCCAGGATTGGACAAAGTGTTGGATATTCGTGGCTTTGTTGATGCAGATTGGGCTAGAGATCTGGATCAAAGAAGATCTACAAGTGGGTATGTGTTTAACCTATTTGGAGGTGCAGTCAGTTGGATGAGTAAGAAACAATCTGTAGTGGCACTATCAACTACAGAGGCAGAATATATGGCATCCACTAATGCAAGAAAGGAAGCAGTTTGGTTGCAGAGATTGTGTTCAAGTATGGGGTTAGTACAAGGAGCTATAAGGATAGACTGTGACAGCCAAAGTGGAATTTTCTTGGCAAAGAACCCTGCATATCATTCAAAGACAAAGCACATTGATGTTCAGTATCACTTTGTGAGGGATATGATAGAAGACAAAAAGGTGTTGCTAGTAAAGGTGGACACTTTGAAGAATACTGAAGATGCATTGACAAAATTTGTGAGATCTGAGAATTTCTCTTGGTAATGGGCGTTACAGGGCTGGATAAATGACTAAGATCTTTTGTGGCCCCCTGTGGAAAGAAAACAACAAGTGGGAGAATGTTGGGTTGTGTTATATTCTTTCCACAACTAGCCCACGTAGTTAACAGGGGGTTAGAGGGGGGGCGGAACCCCCCCCTTCGTTACGTCGATTGCGTAGCAAGGGGGTCACAGGGGGTTTTAGGGGTGTAGGTAACCCCACTCTATGGGGTCTGAGGCAGCGCCCCGAAATCAATTCCTGGAACCTGGGAATAACCATTTGCTACCAACCGAGCTTTGTATTTCTCCACCTTTCCTTCTGCATTTGTCTTCTTCTTGAACACCCATTTGCTGCCAATGGGTTTCCTTCCAGCTGGCAACTCCACCAGATCCCAAGCCTCATTTTTGTGCAAAGATGCCATTTCATCAACCATGGCCTCTTTCCAAAGTTTTCTATCCTCTGAATCTACTGCTTCCTTCACAGTTGTGGGATCATCATCAGTAATAGATAAAGTAAAATTTGAATAGAAAGCAGATGGACTATACATTTCTGGCTACCTTCTTTCTTGAACTGATCTTCTCACAACCGGAGTTTGTGGCTCTTCATCTTTTGATTCCTCTTCTGATGTAGAGTCTGATTCTTCCTCCTTAAGCTCAAACTCTATCTTCTCAGGTTCCTTTGGTTGGAATTCATGTTTAATAACATCTTTTACCTCTCTTAACACCACATCTTGGTTGTACATAACCTTCCTTGTTACTGGGTTCCAAAGCTTATAACCCTTTAAACCATCCTTATACCCAATAAAGATGAACTTTTCAGATTTACTATCCAACTTGGTTCATTTCTCATTTGGAACATGTACATATGCATCACATCTAAATGCCCTCAGATTTGAAAGAGAGGGTTTCTTACCAGTCCATACCTCTTGTGGAGTCTTATCCTCCAGCGTTGATGAAGGTGATATGTTGATCCAAATGGATCCTAGAACACTCTCTAAGTTTTCATGAACTCTCTAAAAATCATGCCAAATATTAAAAATCTTGTGAAGATCAAGCTTATCGGAGGAATCCTCATGATAGTTGCGAATTGCGATCAGCGCGGATCAACGAGGACCGTCAATCAAACGCGCAGAGTGTCGGCCCATGGTAACGCACACTATCACAATCGGCAAATACATAGATAATTTCGATCAACGGGGGTCGTTTCCGATATGCGATTAGCGACAAGGGAAAACCTTTCAGAGAAGCGAGACCACAAGCACCCGAACCCGAAATAATTAACAAATGCAAAAGATATTGTTTCGATTCTGTTAAGAGTAGAATTCCACAAGACTGGCAAAATATCAGAGGGGCTTCGAGCGGTAATCGGTTTCAACTGAGTCCTGCCCGATGCCATACAGTGATTGCCATGCGTCCCAGTGGAAGAGAGAGAAAACCGCTCACATCAGACGGATAAACATCATGCTACTTAGCTGCCCGATATGAACGATGACCGTAGGATCTGGGGCCCCCAGATCAACAGAAAATACGCGATCTGATGGATGACCGGATTTGATAAGGTTATAAGGCAGATTGTACAAGATTTGAAGTCCGATATGGACAATGCGTTGGCGGGAATTCGTGTTTCCCGAGCTTCTTGGAGTAAACGGAAAAAACAACCATTTCAAATATTTCCAGTGAATCTGACACACTCATCCATTACATAATAGGTGGCCACCTCCCTGTGAGGCATTATGCAATGACTGTAAATGCCAAAATAGGAGATTCGAACGGACAGAGACAGGGAACCAGAGAGTTGGAAAGTGGAAAAGAACAGTCAGGAAGAAGATTGGCTTTAAAGCCACAGAATGACCGAGAAAAGAGGAAGCAGAGAGAAGAAGAAAGTTAGGAGCTGACCTGAAGAAGAAAAGGTAGCGCTGAGCCAGAGTCAAGACAGAGACAAAGAGAGTCAGAGAGTTTATGTACTCTAGAGAAGGCTTGAGAGGTTCAAGCGAAATCCTCTGCACACCTGCCATGTATTGAGTCTCAGATTGGGCTCATACTATTGTAATCAACAGAGACCGAGAGTCAGTTAGGAGAGTCTGTGTACTCAAAAGAGACTTGGGGGATCCAAGTATAGTTGTAATGATTTGTATTTGTTGTGTGAGACTCAAATTGAGCTCCCTATTGTAAAAAAATTTCTATGAAGACATAATAGAGAGGCCACCACTGAAGGCTGGACCAGGAGATGTAGCCCAGGAGTATTGGGTGAAATCCTTATTAAACTTGTTGTGTTTATATGTGTTTCCTATTATGTTTTCTTCTACTGCTTCATTACCTGTGTACTTCGCAATCTAATCGATCCATTGCACAAAATAACATAGGCACATCCATGCACATGAGTCTGTAATACCTTATTAATTGTCTTAGATCAATATTAGATCAAGTGGTATTAGATCTTTAGGTTGCTAAGGCTAGACAAGCTTGTGTTGGATTTTTTTGTTGAATGCTAACCAAGACAAAGCTCAAATTAGGAGAAGGAGAGTTGGTCGAAGCTAACCCAGAAATTGGAAGAGTCTATCCTAGGAGGAAAATGGCAGAAGAAATTCCCTTGGAATCAGACTCCTAGTTCATGGACAATTTCATGACCATGAGAGCCATGGTAGAAGAGATGTATAGAAAATTTAAGAAAGGTAGAGGTGAAGATTCTTCAACCTCCAAACAAGATAGAGGAGCAGAAGAACCTCTTCTACTTGCCCACCGAGAAGGCAAAGAAAAAGAAGAAAATCCCTCTCCACCATCTCCCCCCTCATCACCTTCATCATCCTCATCATCTTCTTCACATAAAGAAAGCCCTGAAAAGAAAAAGAAGAAACCTTCTTTGATTAAATTAGATGTGAAGTTTTATTTGCCAGTTTATGATAGATAATTGAATGCAGAAAAGCTAGATAACTGGATTAGACAGATTGGTGTATATTGCAAGGTGCAGAACATCAATTCGGAAAGGAGAAATATTCAGCTGGCTAGCCTACGCCATGGAGAAACTGCCCTAGTGTGGTGGGAAGGCAGGACACAAGATGATTTGAAGAAGCATGGTAAAATTCTTTCTACCTGGAATGAATTTGTTTCTGCCTTAAAAACAATTCTATCCACTAGCTTATATGCAGCAAGATATGATGAGTTGGCAAACTCTTCGCCAATTAAAAGCACAAAGTGTACAAAGCTACACCCAAGAATTTAGAAAAAGAGATTTGATTCTAGGCATTTCTTTAGACTCACCTGAAACTCTGTTGAAGTATATAGGAGGTCTACATAGCTATTTAAAGCACACCATTCTCATGTTTAATCCTACTAGCATAGATGAGGTATCTGTTCAGGCTACACATCTAGAGGCTAGAGGCAAGAATGTGAACCCAGAGATTGGGGGATCATCAAAACCAACTGCAATCAAGAACAAGGAAAAGAGAAAGCATAAATGGAAAGAGAGGAAGGTAAATGCAGTAAAGAAGACCAAACCTTCATGCACTCACTGCAAGAAGGATGGGCATGATGATGAACACTACTGGATTTTGCATCCACAGTTGAAACCCAATAAGTTTGGTGGCAAAAAGAAGAAGATTGCTACAGCTATTCAGAAGGATTTGGCCAAGTTAGACTCAGGGGATGAAACAACAATCATAGCCACAGGTATAAAAGGTAAAAATTCTGAAGCATCTACTAGTAATTTTGCACAATCTACTGATAATGAAGAAAATGAGAGGAAAAGACATGAGATTTTTCATATTAGAGTTATTTCTAAGCATCAAAAGATTGATACTTTGTTTGATAGTGGCTCACAAGTAAACTTAATTTCTGAAGCAATTGTAAAGAAGCTGGGATTACTAACCACACCTCACAAGAAGCTGTATCCATTGGGTTGGGTATGTGATAAAGCAAAGCTACAAGTGACTAGAAAATGTTAACTTAGGTTTTCTTTTGGGTCAGCATTTGTAGATGAGGTTGAGTTAGATATCGTTCCCTTAGATATATGTGGAATTGTTTTAGGAAGTCCTTACTTGTATGACAGAAAAGCCATTTTCTATAGAGCTGAAAATAAGTATCAACTCGTTAAAGATGGAATCGAATATATTGTAAGAGCTCATAAACTCAAAGATAATTATACTCTCATAAACTCAGGGCAGATGAAAAGAATTGTAAATTCATGCAAGCAATTTTTACTGATGGTTGTAAAGGAAAAGAAACCTGATAAAACCAATGTATTTGAAGGTTGTGATGCTAAATAGAAAGTTGGTTTAGAAAAAGTTGTTTCAAAATATGATATGCTATTTCAAGAACCTAAAGGTCTGCCACCGAAAAAGAAAATAGTACATAATATTAATTTGCAGCAAGATGCTCCATTGCCTAACATCGGAATGTACAGGTTATCTGCTTTAGAGAATACAGAAATCAAGAAGTAGGTACTGGAGCTACTCGAGAAAGGGTTCATAGGACCTAGCACATCACCATGTGGGTCTCCAATTGTCTTGGTGAAAAAGAAAGATGGCTCATGGAGAATGTGCATTGATTACCGAGCCCTGAATAAGATAGCGATTAAAAATCGTTATCCCCTTCCTCGCATAGATGATCTATTAGATCAGTTGAAAGAAGTTGTTTACTTTTCTAAGTTGGACTTGCACAGTGGCTACCATCAGGTTAGAGTTGCAGAGCAAGATGCATGGAACACTACTTTCCAAACAAAGCAAGGACTGTATGAGTGGCTAGTTATGCCTTTTGGCTTAACTAATGCTCCTGCTACTTTCATAAGAGTAATGAATGATGTCCTCAGGCCTTTTATTGTTGATTTTGTCATTGTGTATCTAGATGACATTCTTGTATTTAGTAAAACATGGGAAGAACATTTAAAGCATGTAAAGCAGACTCTAGATGTTTTGAAAAGAGAAAATATTTATGTTAAGCTATCAAAATGTGAATTTTTCAAAACATCTTTGAATTATATGGGTCATATTGTAGGGGGTGGAGAATTGAAGATAGATCCCTCTAAGGTTGCAGTCATTGTAAACTGGCCAAAACCCAAATCTGCTACAGAAGTGAGAAGCTTCCTAGGAGCAGCACAGTATTGGAGAAAGTTTATTGCTAACTTTTCCTTGATTGCAGCTCCCTTACATGCTTTAACAGGATTGAACAAGGTGTTTCAGTGGGGAGGAAAACAACAGAAAGCCTTCGACACCTTGAAAGAAAAGATTAGTACAGCACCAGTACTAGCACTGCCAGATCTTCAAAGAACCTTTGAGATTGAAATAGATGCCAGTGACTATGCCATGGGAGCAGTGTTGATGCAGCACAGTAAACCCATATGTTATCATTCTAAGACATTTAATTTTGCAGTAGTTAATTATCCCACATATGATAAAGAATTGTATGCATTAGTACAGAGTGTTAAAAAAGTGGAAACATTATCTAATGGGAAAAGAAACAATTATACATATTGATCATCAACCACTTCAATATTTACACTCACAAACTAAGTTGCAGCAATCAAGACACTATAGGTGGATGGGTTTTCTACAATAGTTTCATCTTGTCATCAGGTATAAGAAAGGCATACACAATAAAGTTGTAGATATGTTGTCCAGACCAATCATAAATGCATCTACTATACTTAAGCATAACTCAGTATTGCATGAAAGCTACATTGAACAATATGCTCAAGATATAGATTTTAAAGATCTATATGCAACCTTAAGTCATGGCAAAGAAGTACAAGAATTGGATTATCATATTAAGGACCAACTCTTGTATCATTTGGGAAATCTATGCATTCCTAAAACTGAAAGAGTAAAGATAATTCGAGAAGCATACACTTCTCTAATATCAGGTCACTTTGGTGTAAGTAAAACAGTTGCACAGTTGCAAAGATTTTGTTATTGGTCAAAAATGCATGAAATAGTTTCTAGATATGTAAGAGGGTGTACCATGTGTGCTAAAAGCAAGCCCAGCAATAGAAAACTAGGCTTGTACACTCCACTACCAGTTCCATCCTTGGGAAAGTGTTTCCATGGAATTTGTTGGGGGATTGCCTAAATCTAGAAAAGGTCATGCCTATTTATATGTTATTGTGGATAGGTTCAGCAAAATGTGTATTTTAGTACCCTGTAACAAACAGATTACAGCTGAACAAACAGCATAGTTGTTCTTTCAGCATGCATGGGTTCATTTTGGATTACCCACTTCCATTGTATCTGATCAAGATTCCCAATTTGTTGGGAAATTTTGGTCGAGTCTATGGGAATTGATGGACACCAAACTGAAGAAAATCACAGAATTTCATCCACAGACAAATGGCCAAACAAAGGTGGTCAACAGGACAGTGATCCAATTGCTCAGGGGCTATTGCAGCAAGCACCCCAAGCTTTGGGATGAACATTTATGTTATGTGCAACATGCTTACAATCGTGCTAAACATTCTTCTACACAGAGATCTCCTTTTGAGACCTGTTTTGGTTTCATACCAAGGTATCCCTTGGATTTTTTCTTTAGTAAAGACATAACAGTTGATGGACACAGCGATGTGGACAAACCAACCAAGTTCATTGAACAAATCCAAGAAATTCACTAGGTAGTGCAGGAACAGCTGGAAAAGAGCCAAGCCAAGTGCAAGGGAAGGCATGATAAGCATCGGATTGAGCATAGTTTCCAAGTTGGTGATCAAGTCCAGTTGTATATCAGCTGAAGCCAATAAGGTATGGACCTTTCAAGATACTTGAGAAAATTGGTGAGAATTATTTTCGCCTTGATTTTCCAACTTACATGCACATCTATTCAGTAGTTAATGCAAAAATCTTGAGACTATTTGAACCTTCATTGATTGAAGACCCCGAAGAGCAGAGTCAGTTGCCTTCTATTGATTATCTTTTGCCTAAATATCTCAATGAACTGCAAGAAGATACAATTCTGGACAAGAAGGTGAGAACTATGCGTAGAGGGGATGTTGAGTACCTCAAGATTGGACTCAAAGATCCAAAACCAAGCAGTGCAATATGGATAGAAATTGGGCAGGCGAGGAATCTATATCCTCACTTGATTGATGCTTAAAAACCAACTTTTGGTGGTCCAAAAGATTTTTCAATGGGAAGGCGTGATCCAAATGGATCCTAGAACACTCTCTAAGTTTTCATGAACTCTCTAGAAATCATGCCAAAGATTAAAAATCTTGTGAATATCAATCTTATCGGAGGAATCCTCATGACAGTTGCGAATTTCTATCAGCGCGAATCAACGAGGACCATCGATCAAGTGCACAGAGCATCGGCCCATGGTAACGCGCACTGTCGTAATCAGAAAATACAGAGACAATTTTGATCAACGGGGGTCATTTCCGATATGCGATCGACAATTCGCTAATCGCATATCGCAGGGAAAATCTTTCAGAGAAGTGAGACCACAAGCACCTGGGCTCGAAATAATTAACAAATGCAAAGGATATTGTTTTGATTTCGTCAAGAGCGGAATTCCACAAGACCGGCAGAATATCGGAGTGGCTTTGAGCAGTAAGCGGTTTCAACTGAGTCCCGCCTGATGCCATACAACGATTGCCACACATCCCGGTGGAAGAGAGAGAAAACCGCTCACATCGGACAGATAAACATCATGCTACTTAGCCGCCTGATATGAACGATGACCGTAGGATCTGGGGCCCCCAGATCAACGGCAGAGATGTGATCCGATGGATGACTGGATTTGATAAGGTTATAAGGTATATTATACAAGATTTGAAGTCCGATATGGACAATCCGTTGGTGGGAATTCATGTTTCTCAGGCGTTCTTGGAGTAAACGGAAAAAACGACCGTTTCAAATATTTCGAGTCAATCTGACACACTCATCCTTTAAAAAATATGTGGCCACCTCCCTGTGAGGCATTATGCAATGACTGCAAACGTCGAAAGAAGGGATTCGAACGAACAGAGGTAGGGAACCAGAGAGATGGAGAGTGGAAATGAATAGTGAAGAAGCAGATTGGCTTTAAAGCCACAGACTGACTGAGAGAAGAGGAAGCAGAGAGAAGAAGAAAGTTAGGAGCTGACTTGAAGAAGAATAGGTAGCGGCGAGCCAGAGTCAAGACAAAGACAGAGAGATTCAGAGAGTCTGTGTACTCCAGAGAAGGTTTGAGAGGTTCAAGTGAACTCCTCTGCACACCTGTCATGTATTGAGTCTCAGATTGGGCTCATACTATTGTAATCAACAGAGACCGAGAGTGAGTGAGGAGAGTCTGTGTACTCGAAAGAGACTTGGGGGATCCAAGTACAGTCGTACTAATTTGTATCTTTTGTGTGAGACTCAAATTGAGCTCACTGTTGTAAAAATTCTGCTATGAAGACATAATAAAGAGGCCACCACTAAAGGCTGGACCAGGAGACGTAGCCCAGGAGTATTGGGTGAACTCCTTATTACACTTGTGTTTATATGTGTTTCCTATTATGTTTTCTTCTATTGTTTCATTGCCTATGTATTTCACAATATTATCGATCCGTTGCACAAAATAACATAGGCACATCCATGCACATGAGTCTGTAATACATTATTAATTGTCTTAGATCAATATTAGATCATATGTTGACCAGGTAACATGCTATCTCCACCGCCTCTACCTAGAATTCCTGTCCTAACCCGGTATCACTGAGCATGCTTCTTGCCCTTTCCATCAACATCTTGTTCATTCTTTTTGCAATTCCATTTTGCTAAGGTGTATATGGATTAGTCTTTTGTCGTGCTATACCACACTTCTTACAGAATTCTTCAAATTCCCTACTGCAAAACTCTCCACGATTATCTTTCCTCAGCACCTTTATCTTCTTCTCTGTCTGGTTTTCCACCAGAGCCTTAAATTCTTTAAACCTGTCAAAGACTTCAGATTTCTTCTTAAGGAAATATATCCATGTATTCCTTGAGAATTCATCTATAAATGATACATAGTACACAGACTTACCCAGTGATGGAACCTTCATAGGTCCAAACAAATCACTGTGCACAAGCTCTAATATTTGTTTTGCCCTCTTACTACCAGAGGGGAAACTCACCCGATTCTGCTTCCCATATACACAATTTTCACAGAAATCAAAATTCATAGAGTTATTACTCATACCTTCTACCATACCTTTACCATGAAGTATTCGAAGGCCCTTGTCTCCAATATATCCAAGCCTTTGATGCCACAGCATGGTCTTCTCTCCAAAGACCGCTATATTTTTTGCTCCACTTTCAGGAACCACAGAACTGTTGCACCCATCAACAACAGTGCTACCTTGTATCTTGTACAGAGTTCCAATCCAAACTCCCCGCATCAATACCAGTGCTCCCTGAACCATTTTGCAGGTATCCTTCTCGAGCACTGTTTTTACACCTGCATCATCCAACTTGCTTACAGAAATCAGATTTTTGGCCAATGCAGGAATATGCAGAACACCCAAAAGTGTTCTAACCCTTCCACCTTGCAACTTAAACTTTACTTTTCTGCGACCAACAATTCTAGCCTTCTTATCATCCCCTAATAAGACATCACCACCATCATATTTTTCATACTCGCAGAACCACTCTCTATGGGGAGTGAAGTGAAAGGATGCACCTGAGTCAATCAACCATGCCTCATGATCTACATGTGTACTTGAAGAAGCCAAGTACACATCCCCACCTTCATCTGAGGTGGTTTTCGCCTTTGCAAAAAGAGCATCATCAGATCCCTTTCCTTTATCACAAGCTTTATATTTATAGTCCCTTTTGTAGTGCCCTTCCTTTCCGCATTTCCAGCACACCACCTTTACAGGTTTTCCTGGAGATTTAGATCTCCCTCTAGATTTAGATCTCCCACTCGATTATTTATTTTTATTTCTGTTATGGGAGCATCCTCATACAGGCAAGGCATCATCATTCTGGCTCTCCATATTTTTCCATCTCATCTCCTCCGTCAGCAAGGATGAGACTATTTCATCAAACTTCAAGGCAGTTGCATTACTACCTATTGCAATAACCAGACTATCCCATGAATCCGGTAGAGAACACAACAAACTGATGCACTTGTATTCATCTGAAATTTTAATATTAACAAATAATAACTAACTTACGACAGTATTAAATGCATCCAGATGTTCTATCACCGAGTCTCCATCTTTCATCCTCAGGTTATACAGCTTTTTTCGTAGGAACAGTTTATTCACCAAAGACTTAGATTGGTACAAAGTCCCTAACTTGTCCTACAAAGCCTTCGTTGTAGCTTCCCTTGATACATTCAGCAATACTGAATCTGAGACACATAATCATATTGTGCTCTTAGCCTTCCGATCCAACTTCTTCCATTCTTCATCAGACACTCTCGTTGGTTTAGTACCTGGATCTACCGCAACCCACTGATCTTTATCCACAAATAGATCCTCCATCTTGAGTTTCCACAACTCAAAACTCTGACCATTAAATTTCTTGATCTCTATCTTTCCACTGCTCGCCATCTTCTTTCACCACTAGAATCGATCTTGCAGATCTCCCACTGAATAAGGTCTACCATAGGCCTAAGCGAAACCCCTCAGAAACAAAGGTGTCCCCTTGAAGCCAAAACAGCTTTGATACCAAATGTAGGTTTTAACCTCGTACAGAAATTACCTACATACGAATTCTAAAACACAGAAAATAAACAATAGTGAGAGCATAACACATATACACAGAGATTTTCCCCTGGATCCCAAAACCGGGACTACCAGCTTGATTTTTCATTATATTCCTTTCAATGTTATAATACATATTTATACATGCCGAAGCATCCAATACCATGGACCAAAAACCATCGTGTCCAAAACCATGTGTGAAAATCATGCATAAAACCATAGGTGGGTCCGCCGAACCTAACATAGTGTTATGAAACCAGCTCAAGAAAAAGATAGAAAAGATAGATCAACGCCTTAGAATTCAACCTCTTCGAGGGGGCAACCTCCTTTACATTACATAAATGAACAATTCTTGGATGATACAAATGAAAAGACCTCCTTTTTATATATAGGAGTCTAAGGGGTCATAACATAATCAGAGCCGACATAACAATAATAATGTAAGGGAATAATAATAACAATAGTGGGCTTCTATGGGGCACAACAGTAACAATATGGGCACTACATGGGTACATCAATATAATAAGTGGGTTGTACTAATAACAATAAGGGGTTAAACTAGTAGTATAGGGGCCTAACATGCCCCTCTCCTTCAAAAAGCGTTGTCCTCAACGCTTGAGTAGTTCTTGATGCTTCTGTATTAAATTCTTGTCCTCGCATGTGGAATCTTCAGCGGGTAAGTTCTTCCACTTGATGAGATACTCTAAAATTGATCAATTTCGTAGCTGTCAGGTTCTTATTTCAGTGACTGCTCTAGGTTCCAATATGATTTTTCATTCCTCTTCAATTTCTAGCAATATTGTTTGAATTGGGATCTTTTGCAACTTTTGAATAAGTGGCCATACTTCTTTGTCCTTCTTCCATTCATCCCTTGCTTCGTTTATCCAATCTGGTTGGATAATAGAAATAGCACAAAGCAATGCTTCCACATCCTCATCCTTGAAGAGTCTTCCCATTCGGTAAGGTCGCCATTTTTTAAGTGCTTGTTGTTTCATTTGATTTTGCACCGAAGTGGACTTATCCTTTAAAATTTGGAGAACTTGTTGTTGATGCTCGATGTGATCTTTCACTACTTGAACCTTTTTCTTCTTGATATGTCCTTCTATCTCTAGAGTTTGAGGAGTGGTAATTTCTTCCAATCCTTTAAAAGATATGGTCGGATTCATTTCTTGATGCTCAATGTGATCTTTCACTTCTTGAACATTTTTCTTCTTGATATGCCCCTCTATCTTGATAGTTTGAGGAGTGGTAATTCCGACCAATAAATTGCAATATATGGTTGGATTCATTTCTTATTTCTCGATGTGATATTTCACTTCTTGCACCTTTTTCTTCGTGATATGTCCTTCTATCTTGAGAGTTTGAGGAGTGGTAATTCTTGCCAATGTTTTACAAGATATGGTCTGATTCATTTCTTCTTTCTCTGGGGTGGGGTCCTGGCGTATATCTTCTTCTTTTGATGTTTCTTGATCCTTTTCTTCCTCCTCTTCATATTCTATGTAAAATAATTTATTTTCAACACACTTATGACCTTTAGTGCATTTTCTATCACAATTGTAACAAAGCCCTTTTTCTCTTTTTTCTTCCAATTGTTGTGGTGTAACCCTTGTAGGTTGTGGAAGGCTAGGAGAAACAACACTTACATATTTATAGTTGTGAGGGGTATGCTTCCTGGTTTCCATAATTTTTCTTTCCACTATGTCACAAAGCCCTTTTACTCTTTCCAATTGTTGTGGTGTTGCTCTAAAGAAGGTGTTGCTCTTTGTATCCTCATAATGTGCTATCATTTCCTCCGTGAAAATTGACCACGTAACAAGTTGTTTACGAGAACAAAGCCCTTCATACCATAAAAATTGATCTGGTTCTAAATATGAAGATGCAATACATGCCTTTCGTAATAGTGGTACACCATGTAGATCAAAATATTGCTCCATTTGAAGTATCCAATTTACCGGATCCTTGCCATCAAACTTCCTCATCTTGTTTTTTCTTGATTTTAGGAGCTCGATCTTGAAACAACTGTAACTCAGTACTTTTGGATCTTTAAGTTCTGAAATTGCGACCTATTGTATCCCTCTATGTCCTCTTTCCAATGCCACCAGTCTGATCCAAATTGGATTCTCCAAGGAAGAGTTATGTACAATCTCCCAAGATGACCTGATTATAGACTAGTTCAGTAGAGCGAACTTGTACGACGTGCCACGAGTCACTGTTTCGACCTTTGGATCTGAAAAATATATACAAAAAACTACAGTCCGTCCTCTTTCTGTACCTTCTTACGAAATTTCAATCCGATGCTCAGAGAGAAAGTTATAACGATTTTCCCCAGGTCACATGTTTGGAATGTAATTCAGGAGTCTGCAAAAAGACCAACTTCCTCAGATCATATCTCCACAAATATAGTGCAAAAAGCTCTGAAATTCATACCTGAGATTCAGCACGATTTATTCTCAAATGGGTTTTTTTTTAGGTTCTGAAACATCGCAGAAAAAAAGTTATAGCGAAAATGCCACAATGACTTGTTTGGAGCAGCGAAACCCTAGAATCCAAAGCTCTGATACCAAATGTTATGAAACCAGCTCAAGAAAAAGATAGAAAAGATAGATCAATGCCTTAGAATTCAGCCTCTTCGAGGGGGCAACCTCCTTTACATTACATAAATGAACAATTCTTGGATGATACAAATAAAAATACCTCCTTTCTATATATAGGAGTCTAAGGGGTCATAACATAATCAGAGCCGACATAACAATAATAATGTAAGGGCACAATAATAACAATAGTGGGCTTCTATGGGGCACAACAGTAACAATATGGGCACTACATGGGTACATCAATATAATAAGTGGGTTGTACTAATAACAATAAGGGGTTATACTAGTAGTATAGGGGCCTAACACATAGGGTCCAAAACCAAAATTCTCCTGGGCGATGCCCCGGACCCCATAGAGTGGGGTTACCTGCACCCCTCAAACCCCTTGTGACCCCCCCGCTACGCAATTGGTGCAACAAAGGGGGGGCTATCCCCCCCCCCTCTAACCCCCCGGTTAACTACGTGGGCTAGTTTTGGAAAGAATATAACACAACCCAACATTATGCCCAATCTCCCAAGATGACCTGATTATATACTTTTTCAGTAGAGAGAACTTGTACCAAGTGCCACGTGTCACTGTTTAAACCTTTGGACCTGAAAATTATATAAAGTACAGTCCATCCTCTTTTTTTTAATTCTTACGAAATTTCAATCTAATGCTCACAAAGAAAGTTATGACGATTTTCCCAAGGTCACCTGTTTGGGATGTAATTTAGAAGCCTACAAAAACCCTAAATGTCATGCACCATATCTCCTAAAATATAGTGAAACGAGATTTGAAATTTGGTCCTGCACTTCACCCAGATTTCACCTCAAATGGGTTTTAATTTCCGATTTTTAACCTTCATAGAAACAAAATTATAGCGAAAATTCCACAATGACCTGTTTGAGAAGTAATTTTGGAGCTTTCAAAAAACCTAAATGACTTAGATCATATCTCCAAAAATATAGAGGTACAAGATCTGAAATTTCTACCCAAGGTTTAAAACAATGTCGGATCAAATGGGTTTTTTTTTAACTTCTGAAACTTTGTATAGAAAAAGTTATAGCAAAAATTCCACGATACCCTGTTTGGAGCATCGAAACCCTAGAATCCAAAGCTCTAATACCAAATTCTATGAAACAAGCTTACAAAAAGATAGAAAATATAGATCAACAACTTAAAAATCAGGCTCTTCGAGGGGGAAACCTCCTTTACATTACACAAATGAACAATTCTTGGATGATACAAATGACAAGGCCTCCTTTCTACATATAGGAGTCTAAGGGGTCTTAATACAATCAGAGCCTACATAGAAATAATATTGTAGGGGCACAACAAAAACAATAGTGGGCTTCTATGGGGCATAATAATAACAACATGGGGAATATATGGGCACAATAATAATATAAGGGGGTGGCACTAATAACAATAATGTGTTACACTAGTAATATAGGGACCTAACAAATCTATATGGAACAACCTCCTGGCTTTATACAAACAAACTCCAGCCTTGTATGTCGGCTTAAGAAATCCCTTTATGGTCTCAAGCAAGCCCCTTGGGCTTGATATGCCAAAATGGATAGCTTTCTTTTATATACTAGATTTTTTAGGTGTCATTCTAATAATATTGTCTACACCAAGAAAGTGGGTAATTCTCTTATCATTCTTGTTCTTTATGTTGATGATCTTATCCTTACTGGTAGTGATCCCAACCTTATAAACCATTTGAAGTCCAGCCTTAAAAAGTAGTTTGAAATGATAGATTTAGGACACTTGCATTATTTTCTTGGTCTTCAAGTCTTGCAATCAAAGGAAGGTATTTCCTTTCCCAGTCCAAGTATGCATATGATCTTCTATGCCACTTTCACATGGAACACTATAAGCCAGTCCCTTCTCCCTTTCATTCTGGAGCCAAACTTTTAGTCACTTGTACTTCCCCTAAAGTTGATGCGACCTTATACTGTCAGATTGTAGGAAATCTTTTGTATCTGATCCATACCCATCCTGACCTTTCCTTTGTTGTTGGCCTTATTGCTCGGTTTATGCAAAACCCACATGAAAGTCATTAGAAAGAATATAAAACAATACTTTGTTATGTTCGAGGTACAGTTCAGTTTGGGATTCATTACAGTGTAGAAGCATCTCCTCTATTGGTTGGTTTCATTGATTCCGATTGGGTTGGTGACCCCGATGATTGGAAATCTACTGCAGTTTATGTATTCACTCTTGGTTCTAGACCTATTACATGGGCTTGCAAGAAATAAAGTTCCATTTCTCTTTCTTCAACAAAAGCAGAATATCATGGCATTGTAGAAGATAGTAAGGAATCCCTGTGGCTTCGTCAGATCCTGTCAGAGTTTGGATTTCAGCAGCAGCAGCCGACTACACTTTGGTTTGATAATCAAAGTGTCATTCAAATATGCAAAGATCCATTCCAACATCAGCATAGCAAACACATTGAACTACACATGCACTTCATCGGAAAAATCATTCATGACCATTTTATTGAAGTGCAATATTGTTCAAGTTGCATAAATTTTTACAAAGGCTCTCACAAAGGCGAAGTTTACTAAACTTTGATTTATGGTTGGAGTTCAGGAAGTTGTCACTAAGGGGGGATAGGCTCTAATGCCTCCTTCCTTCTCCTATTGTGTCATATGTGTACATCCTTCAATCCTATCCCACGTTGTTCTTAAGGGGGAATGTTAGGATACTCTGACACATAGGAAATAGTTAAGTATAACTTGGTCTAGTGTAGAGTTAGGTAAAGTGTGTTTCTTTACTATGTACTTTTGTAACTTACAATCCGACGGTCACGATATGTTCCAGACATGAAGTGATCTGACGGTTCATTCTCTCCTCAGTATTACTGACACTTGATCCATGGCTTAACACTCGATTGGTCCATGATCTCTATTTAAAGAGCATGAAGGGTCATTTGTAAGGTGATCATTCATGAGAGAAGCTTATGTAAATTTTCTTTCTTTTACATTAATAAATTACCTGAAGTGGCCGTGTTGGCTCACGTCATGGATTGTTTCCCTCTTTGAGGGCTATAACCACGTCAAGAATAATGATGTACTAATCTGTGATCTGTTTTTGAGCAGTGTCCTTTGGTGTTCTATCTGAGGAACTTACCTTGTACATTCCTCCATAAAAAATAATAAAATAATAAAATTATTTTTTCAACTCGTATTTTCAACTTATCTCCCTAAGCTTTTACTCAAGTTTTGAGTGGGAGTTGTCAGGTTCCTATACCAATAGGTTTCATTTTTCATGATTGACAGTAGAAGTGCCAAATATGTTCATCTTTGGTGCTGCAAAGGTTCCATATTTTCTATACAGATAGACAGAATTAAAAAATGTGAAGAAGGTATGCCCGAAAAGAATTATCAAAGGGAAAAAAGAGTAAATTGGTCATAAAGAAAAATAAAAATGAACCCCAAAGAATGACCAAGAAAGTGGCTAGCCAAAATGCCATTTCTAGCTTCATGGATGGCCCAATGGTTCAATCTGGACCATGCTATGTTTTAAATTGCTTGTTGTAGACTAGAGAATGAATATCTGTCCAAACAGTTCAAGCTTGGTAGATCACTAGCTAGGTAGAGAAATTAAGGAGCCCAACTGCTTAATTTGGGCCCTTGGAAGAGATAAGGGTCGATTTAGATAGGAAGGCAGTCAAAAGAAAAGAGGATAATCAGGGTTTGCAAGTCTAAGTGCACCCATTCAAAAGGAAGAAAAAATGTTAGGTTTATTAGGCCGGGTAGGTAGTTTGGAGTTGCAGAAGCAAGGTTTTGATCACCTCATATATTATCAATCAAAGCTCATCTCATCAATGAAAGAAGTGTCAAAGCAGTTGTTTGATGGCAGAACTTTGGAAGCATGTCTAACTCCCTTTCATCCCCCTAAAAGTTTCTTACTGACACCCCCTTGAGGACTTTGGGATCTTCCCAGCAAGTCCTGTTTTCAGTTCATTTTTTTTAAAGTATTAAGTCAAGTTTTGACTTCCTTCAATAAAAAGAAGCCACATTTCTTGTGTAAAATCACTCCTCCACATTCCATGCAATTCTTATGCCTAAGTTTCAGTCCATGAACTTAGCCTCTGCCCTACTCCTTCACCTCACAAACTCATATTAACTCCTAATTCTATTGTATAGCTCCCTAACTACTTTCCCATCCCTATTGCTACAAAAACTATGTAAAAATTCCAAAAAATATATTAAATACCCCACCCTATAGCACTATAGCTATGTAACATGGTTTTGGGAAATAATAGTCCATCTGGGGCTACTATGAACCCTTCCGCGTCCTAACCCTGGAATTAATCTAACCTCTGGTTAGGTTAATAACCTATACCTAATCCCCCACCCATCAAAACCTTACAATTCTACCCCTCCGCAGTCAATTTCCCAATGTTTAATGTTTAATGTTTAATAGTTTTATTAACATTAAATTAATTTAAACCCGACCCACAAAACCCGCATTAAACAAAGTTTTGAATCCCCATGGCGCAATATTATTTTATATATACGGGAGGGTCCCGCACTTAACTGCACGACACCCGATCGTCCCGCCAGCCGTCTGATGGCCAGCACTCCATATCCAAGGGTGGGCGGTCAATATCATACACCGATATGCCGGAGGATAACGTCCGGGAGATTGGAGGTTTTCCTGCCGTACCCCCACCACGTGTCATCCTCCCGGCATGATCGGAGGCCCCTCCCCCAATACTGCCTGTGCCGAAAAGCGGTGCGGGAGAAACCATAAACCGCTGCCCCACATTGACATCAGCTCCACGTCTGCATGACGTCATCAACCTGCGTCCCGCTGCTGCTCCACGTCACTGCCACTTCACTCACCCGTGTCCACACCTTGCCACCGTGTCACCGCCACGTCGCCATCCTCGTCAGACGCCATGTCATCATTCCGTACCCGGGACCCGCCGATGACGTCATCGCGGAAAAGCGCCAAAAGCGAAAATATGCCAAATTTTTATAAAAATGCGCGTTTTCGACCGTTTTGTTTGTCATTTTCATTGGACATAGTGGAGAGCTGTTGCTGCTGTTTTTGCCCATTTGCCTCCAAAATTCGAAATTCGACCAATTGAGCTGCTGCCACCTTCAAATTCATCTTCATCGTTCGCCATTGGACCAGTCCAGTTGCCCTCGGCGCTATTTAACCAGGTATTTGCCAAATCTCACCCATTAGCCCTGTTTTTCACCATTTTCTCCGTTTTAAGCTGCTTGAATACCTGCAAGTACCCAAACTAAAGACACCTCTTGCACCTAAATTCTGCCTAAATTCACTGATACTCCCCCTGTCTAAAAAGGAGCCCTGCAAACCCCCGTCTATTCATAATTTCACCGTGGGAAAACCGTTTTCAAGCTCAGGCTCCCGACAAAACTCCACAGCGGCCCAGCATTATCCTTTTCTGCCATATTCCATTCAAAAACTAAAGCAATTGGTCTGGAAATTATCTCCTTTCCCCTCTGCATTCTGCCCACAGCCCTTTAACCCACAGAATTCATCAAGAAGAAGAAAAACTGGTCTAAAAGCTCTGCAAAATTTGTCTCTTTCATCATAGTTTCAGACAGTCAAGACTATTATCACATTTAAGCTCAGTCCTCAGTTCCTTTGCTAATCCTCACAAGCAAGTTTGTTCAACAGTTGTTGCCTTAATCTTTATTTCAAGCATAAGCTCAGAAGATTTCAGAATGGCCACTCCAACAGCTCTTAGTGTCACTCCTATCAATCCACCAAACAGAGAGCTTGAAGCCATGCCCCTAGCTGATAAAGATCACCTCATTCAAGATTTGGTTGGGGACAGGAATCACTTGCAAACCTTCTGCCAGTTGAGAAACAGTTTTTTGAGCAACTGTGATATGTATGGCATGTGGGAATCTAATTTGCCTGTTTATTTCCTTCCCTCTGTAAATGTTTTTCCTGAGATTATCCGTCTGTGTGCTGAGAACTATGAGCCAACTCAGAGAGCTGTCAAGTCTCCATCTGGGAGCATACTCTTTTATATTACTCCTGACTCCATCAACCAGATGTTAAACTTCAAACAGACTCAGCTATTGTTTCCTTTCTCTATGAATTACCTGCTGGATGAAGGCTCCAAGCTCTCCAGCTCTGAGATTGCAAGAATTACCAAGACATTCATGAGGGCAGACTGCCAACCTACTGAGCCACCTCCATTCCTATATGTCAACTTCAATGAGGTGGGCAAGCTGCTTGTAGATATGATCTCTTATGTGCTGGGTTTTAAGACAAGTGAGCACATTGATGAAACAGTGTTGGTTCTGCTGTCTGCATACAGCCTAGGACAGCCCCCTGCTGTCAAGTATAACTATGCCAAGTTCATAGCCAATAAAATGCATGACCAATTAGTGAAGCTGGATAGGGAGGGAATCTTTAAATATTCTTCATATATCTATCATTTGTTCATGTATTACCAATCTGAAAGCTTCCAATGCCCCATCAAGAATTTGGATGCTAAGGGTGAAAGAAGGTCTGTCATCTTTTGGTCATCAGTTTTTCATGAGGTTCAAAACTCTCCATTTTCCTACTGTGAGTTCATTGACCAATTTGTATACCCAGTCTCTTGTCTCCTAATGAGAAGTCCTCCTCCTAGATTATCATATGACATGCAGAAGATCTTGCAGCTATCCAAGACTTACAAAATAGGTGATTGGTATTTCTACCAAAATCACACTGTCATAAGAATCTATGGCTGTGAGCTTTGTCCTTACAGGCTCCCGAGATATGTACCAATGAGACTTTTTGCCTTAGAATATTACAGGCAACTCATCAATTCAGACCTCACTCATTTCCATAGTGCCAAGAAGAAAGCTCGCCTGAAATTTAGAGATCATCTAGGCCCCTTCATTATGAACAAGAAAGAGGGTTGGCAAGAGGCTGACCAAATATTGGGGCAGAAACTCAAGCTGAAGAGAAGTTTCTGGTGGGTTCCTTATGATCCGGATGGCTTTATCAGTGCCAGAAGAGTTAAATATAGGCTGACAGCATATGAGCACTGTAGAACCCCACAAATTGAACAATATGCCAACCAAGATGAGTGGCTGGCAGGGACACTAGTTGAGGAGTTTACTCAAGAAGAAATTATGGAGCAAAATGTCAAAGATCTAGAAAAAACTCTTGACTTGGATTCTTTTGACCAGGTAACCTTCAAACTACCTCAGCAAGTCGGAGAAGGTCCATCCATAGCTGCAGCTTCACAAGCTGCCCAGCAACGGTCTACACTAGCAACAGGTACATCAAAAGGAAAAGAGCCAATGGATGCAGAGCAAGAAAGGGTTGCAGAACAACCTACCACCTCAAAGGAGCAAACTCAAGAACAAGCTCCTCCACAGCAAACAGAGGCACTACAAGTGCCAATATTGCAAACTCCTGTTAATGAAGAAAGAGGTAAGAAGCGAGACCGAGAGGACTCCACACCTGCTAGTGGGCCTACACAGCAACCTGAAGCCAAGAGGCAAAGAGTTGATTCTCCAGTTGAGGAGGAAATTAGTGAGGACATCCCAGAAAATCCAGGAAGAGAAAGGGAAGCAAGCCAACACACACCTACTAGCTCCTTCCAACAAGAGCAAGAGAGGCAGCACGGCATGGAGGTATCCTCCTCGATACAACAGAGCAAGTGGCCACCTAGTATCAAAACTGCTTTCATGGAAATCAAGGCTCAAAATGAGCAATTAAGAGTACAGTTGTATGATCAGTTTCTCAAGGCAACACCTGCCAAACAGCAGAGGTTGATGGAAGCATATGACCTCAAGGAGGAAAAGATGATTCTAAGTCATTTTAAGCCCAAGATACCGCAGCCACAGTTAGCTGCAGATTATGTGAAGACTAGTCTAGAAGTCCTTGCCAAGGACATTCACCCGATGGATCAAATAGAGCTGCATAAACAAACAGGTGAGATGGTCTATGCTACTTTAGCAGATAAGGCCATGCTGGCCCATGAATTGAAGGAGTCTTTAAAAAACACAAATGCTCAGCTAGATTTGGAAAGACTGTCCTCCTTGGCCAAAGACAACAGAATTAAAACATTGGAGGACATTATTGTGGACCTAGGACATGATCCCAAGGACCCCAAGGCTGTCAGGGCCCTTATGAAGAAAAAAGAAGATGATATTGCTGCCCTTAAAAAACAATTGGGGTTGGCTCCTACTATGCACCCGCAAACTGCAAAGCTAGCGCAAGAAAAAGAGGCTGAGGATACAATGGATCTTCTGATGAGAATGAATGAAAGAATAATTCAAATGGAGAAAGAATTAGAAAGAGCAGTGCAAGGCAATCAGGGAGATTCGACCTCCTAGCCACCTCAAACTGTTCCTACTGATGTCCCTGTTTCTCTTACACAAGCAGCAGTGATCCCCCCTATCATCCCAGCATCTACAACAGCTTCATCCACCACAGATGCTACAGCAGCAGCAACAACAACAGCCCCTGAATCTAGCATGAGCATGGATGAAATGATGAAAGTTGTCAAGGAGCTAGAACTTCAGGCAACAGAGATAAAAGAGGCCAAGGAAAAGCTGGCCAAACTAGAAGTGAGCTACGATAAGTCCAAGGTGACAGTAGCTGAAAAAACAAGGGAGATTAAGGCCCTCAATGACAAAATAAAGGCCTTGGAGAAGGAGCTGAATTTGGAAAAGACCCTGGCTGAAATAAAAAAGATTTTGTGGTCCAAAATTGGCCAATCAATCACTAGGCAATGGAAATCAATCCAAACCATGCACGAGCAAATAGAATTGATAGGCCGGGCTCAAATTGAGAATTAGAGGGCTAGAGCAGCATTAGGGAATATGCCTGAGCAGGCCAGCAAAATGATTCATTTCCTGAACACTCACACCAAGGAAGAGTTGGCAGCATTAGACATCAGCAACAGGACAGAGACTGTCCTAACAGCAAAAAGAGTGCTGACTTTAAAGAATTTTGTCCAAAGTCTAGAACGAAAATGTCAGGAAATGCAGGCAGAAGTAGATGAATTCAAGCTAAACCTTGGAGCATTGCAGAGCAGAGGATTTCCCAGCCTATTGACCAGTGCTGGAAGACTGCTGACCCGGGAACAGTATGCCACCAGAATGAATAATTTTATTACAAATCAGATTACAGCATCTTCAAGTTCCTCACAAGAAGCAGGACCTCCATCAGGACAGAACCTTTATGACAAGCTGGAAAACCTGTTTTACATTGAGCATGAAATCAATCATCTTTTTGAGGTCACACCTACTTTTTACAAATATACTGAGGCAGATGAGACATTGATAAAGATACAGAGACATCAACTGCCTAGGGAAGATTGGTGGCAAGCAATGCTGGAAATTTTTCCCAAGTAATCTCGGTCTTTTCCCTCTTCGTTCAATTTCAAATTTTGGTTAGATTTTGGTCATCTGCAGGTCAGCAGAATTGAGTACGCTAGCATCAAACTGAGTAGCTAAACAACAGGTGGACAAGGTCAAACCAACAACTCATCAAAGTGCTGGGGCAGCAAGCCCGAAAAATGCAAAATTGAAAGCGCAAGCCTAGCCGACTCATTTGGTCCCAAAAGTCAAAATTCTCTGACAAAATGGACAGCTATTACATTAATAGTTATTGCAGCAATTACTCTCTTCATTTACTTTCTTGGAAGAGTTGGTGATGTAATTTATTACATGAAGACTCATCATCTAGATATTTCCTATCATATTTTTGTATATATACACCCCCATAGAATGTATTTGGGGTTGGTGAATGATTATCGCTCTAAGAGCTGCGCTGTAAATTTCAAATTATCTAATACAAAGAGCTGATGAAGTTTATGATTTCTGCACTATCTGGATGTGAATGTGATGGGTTGCGTTCTGCTACAGAATTCCTGTGTTGTTTAATGAAACAATAAGTTTTTCTAAACCATGTTTTGTCTTTTCTATGTTTGCTAAATTCACATATATGTTCATGATCTCAGCAACAGAGAAAAAGAATAGCTCAAGACTTGTTTAACTGCACCCTTTGCTCAATCTCTGTTTCTAGCCATGTTTTCTGCAGAATTGGTCATAAATATGAATTCTTAATTGCTCATGTTTGCACTGATTCTTCCGTTATGAATGTTGTTTAGGAATTCTTAATTGCTCCTAGATAATGTTCACACCTTTCCCTCTATCATCATAGTGAAAGATCCTTAACTGCCTTTCATTCCCTGATTCCATGCCATCGATTCCTAAATTTGAAGGTTTGTTTCATGGATACCTGTCTAGCTCTGTAGTATTACCTCTTCCCCAACAAGCACTTTCAGCTGTACACAAGCATTGACTCCATTGCCCAATGGTCTAAGCTATTCTGAAAACTGCATATCAGTTCTATTTGAAATCATCATCCAACCAAATTCAAAACAAACCCTGTGCATCATAACTAGCCTAAAAATTACACCAAAACAAAGTTAAATCATAAAGAGAGAGCCCTCTCTGGTTGCAGGTAGGCTAGGACCTGTAGCTGAAAGATTGGTTAGTGGTTACCTCGGTCGTATTCCCTTGGGAGTCAAAGGGAACAACCTGAGTGATAACAGGAGTACTCATTGTATGAAAAATCTAATTCCTCATCCAAGGAGTACCTGTGCTGCATACTTTCGATGGACCCTGCTACACAAAAAGTGAGAAATACATGAAAAACGTGATTGCAGTCACGTTTTTCATGTATTTCTCATTTTTCATGTAGTAGGGTCCATCGAAAGTATGCAAAATGGGTACTCCTTAATTGAGGAATCAAATTTTGCATCCAAAGAGTGTTTCCACTCGAAATTTGAGTAAACCCATATGGAGATAAGTTGAAAATATGAGTTGAAAAATAGTTTTTCTTTTTTCGCTCTAAAATTTGATGATGTAATCTAATATTATTTTATTATTTCCACTATTATTTTATAATTTCCTTAGGAGGACCATTTTAGACCTCAAAATTCCCCTAATGATCTCTCATGCTAATTGTTGGAAAATGGTAGCTATGGTCAGTGTTTTCATCATGCAAATCAAAGAAGAAAAAAATTTCTAGTTAAGTCGACCCTCCTTTTGTTCAAGTGGTGATCCATATTTATGAAGGAATGAAATGAGATACAAATGTTAACAAAGACACAGAGATAGAGCGAAAACATAACTCCAATTCATTAATAATAAAGTATTGAAAAATAGTTACAAGCAGAATGGAAATAAACTAGCTCAAGCAATGGTAGCTTACCTCTGAGAAGAGATGTGGCGGCTACATGCCTTTGAAGAATGTTACAATAAGTCTTGGTGGCCTTTTTATCATTGATCAATAATGAGAAACCCTAAACATGAAAAATCCTAACCGTAGGAGATGAAGCGCCAAAAGCTTGTGGGCCCCATTGGGGTAGTGTTGTGCTATGCAACAACCCCCCCATTTTTATTATGTATAATACAAATAGGGACCCTTTTTAAATTAAATTTATTCCCTCTTTGTGAATAAAGTGCAAACTTTTATAAAATTGTCACTTTTCAAAGACCCTTTCACAACATATTAAAGTCTTCATCACAAATCGCAAATCACATGATTCCTTAGTAGCAAAGTTAAGCACATTCAAAAAATATTGATATGCGACTTGCGATTAAACTTTGTATGCGGCATCCCGATCGCATATTGTACATTGGAGGATATTATGTCAATAGCTTAAATGTTACATATCAAAACCCCGATATTGTGATATCCCGATCTTGCGATTTTGCAATATCGCATATCGCAAATCGCAAGATCCATCAAACAAAGTTTCATTTGCGCCATAGCTTAAATATCCGATGCGATGGATTTGACAGATGTTTAATAAGTGTTTTTGAGTCAGACACGAGTCAGGTCAGAATGAGCTAATACGATTATCATCCCTATGAATGTAATCATGGTGTTCGTTATGGTCAATTAATGTTGAACTCGTTCTCGAACCTTTTCTCACAAAGTTCAGTCATTTCATCAAATCTTTTATTTTATGCAACAATTAATTGTTGTTTGTTTTAATAGGAACTCCACTCAAACAATGTCCATTCGAAAGGTGATGCAAAAGCATACCAATCAGTGTATCGCAGAAACTGAAAGCACAGAGATGTCGTCCATCTTTACAGATACAGTATTCGCTGCAGATGGAGGTGCCACTACATGGTAGGCTATCTATACTACGCTAGAGATGAAAACCCTGAAGTACCAAACATTCAGCCAACTGCTGATAGCACAGAACCATCAAGAGTGCAATTCAGAGATGTTGCGTGCTCTTTCCTTCACCGAATAGCAACAAGGGCTAGACTCTTTCCATACACAGATATGATAAGATGGATAGTAGAGAATACAAAAGTCGAAGACAGACTTATCAAGACAGCTAAAAATACAGTCTTGGGTTCTTTCAGAGCTGAAGATTTACAACAAATGTACAAGCTACCCAATACCTAGGACTTTTACGACAAGTAGTTTGTTGCAAAGTTCATAAAAGAAAACAAGGACCCATTCCAACTGATATAGGAATGGAGGAGAAGAGATAATAAATTCAAACAAGATAAAGCGGGTATGTACCCCTTTGCTTCTTTGGCAAATCCTTATAATTTTGTAGCCTCTATGCTATGTAGATTGTATGGCCTCCCTGACAATTCTAAATTCTAAATCAATTGGGTTCCATTAATTGAGGCTTGTGTTAATTCTCACATTATGAATTGCGCAACCATTCTGTCTAAGAATTTGGCCAAAGCGATTACTGAATATCGCCAGACTAGGGCTACCTCCTCTAGAGTAGTTCCCCAATTCTTCATGTCTACTTATATCTTCAATGTTGTTTGTTTCTATACTCATTTTCCAACCATGGGTTGGAAATGGACTACCAATGATCTTACTCCTATCTTCCTAAGTTATAAGCAAATGTGGGAACAATATTATATTCCACATTTTCACCAATTATGCCAGGGAGTTGTTCTTCCCTTACATTAGTTAGTTTTTAACAGAAGATGTCTGAGATTCACAAAAGAAGCTATCACAGACCTCCAAGCAATCAGAAGGTATTTTCTTGAAGAATCCTTCTCTTATATCAGGATATTTGGTAGCCAAGCTTTCCCACATGTCTTCCCCATGTATGTATCAGATAAAATACTGGCAAGAGAAATAGCATACCAAACAGCAGGAAATGACCTTACAAAAACATTGAGGGAAACGAAGAAATCTTTATGGCCAAATTTTCCCCTTCAGTGTGGGTCATTTACCCTTCTTAACTATGGTCATGCATATAAAGAGTATCAGAATATGCAGTCATTAAAGCTTCCCGTTCTACCAGCTAGGCCTTTTGATCCACAGCATATAGCAAATAAATTCACCCTTTCAATTAAGATCAGACCTGTAACTCATGCAGTTGATGAGTTTGAATGTTTACTAGAATCTGCCAAGGACTTTAAGCAGATTCTGAATGCAACCAAGACAAAGTTCAACCCAAAGAAGTTTAAAAGTTTCCAAAAGTTTAGAGGACAGAGGTTAGAATACCTCCCACAAGAATTTTGGATTACTTGACATATAATTGAAACCAAGTCTCAAAAGCAGAATAAGCCAAGCACGTCACGAGAGCAGGAAGCAGAAACAGATGAATTGGAAAAGTTGTGGGATGCATTCAACGAAAAACTACGGGATACCCCTAAGGTGTCATCAACATAAGAAACTATAGGATTTCAGACCCTGCCAAGGCAAATAGCAGTAGTGACCACTAAAGGTCCAAAAACAAGTTCCAAAGATACAGAGGTAATCCCTACAGATCCAACTACTAAAATTGTTTTGAATGTAACAGATATCCCCCCTCTAGACGTATTTTACAGCCCTCTTCATAAAGTTGTTGTGAAAAGACAGAGGAAGAGGAGGAGAACCGAAACTCCCTCAGAACATGAATTTATGGATGTCCTATGGAAGGACACACAAATAAATCCGACTGAACATTTGACTCGGCTATCTCAATTTTCCAAAGCCTATGCTACAGAAACAATCGACAAAGCAACTAAAGTCTCTGTTTTGATTAAATAAAAGGATGACCAGATTGCATTATTACTATGATAGTTAGATGAAGAAAGAGCCAGCGTAAACCGTCAAGCAGAGGAACAACTGCATAAGCTACAACAGGATATGGAACTACTGAAGGTAAGTCATGAAAATGACTTATCTGCTAAAAACAAACAGATCCAGGAGTTAAATAGTGACCTAGCAAAGTATAAGGATATTCCTACTGCAGAGGAATTTATTAATGAGGCTTTGACACTGAATACTTTACTGACAAAGCAAAAGTAGCTCTTCCTCCAACACATATCAAATATCATTCCACCTCTGAATACTAGTGAACAATTAACAAACATCATTATTGATCAAAGAATTGAGTTCAATGAACTCAATTCTAAGATCTCTGATTATATTGAATGGCAGGATTCAGATGAAGGGAAAAGGTAAAGTCTCCCGAAGATCAATGAAAGGCATAAGGATATTATATTCATTTTTTGGGACTCACAGGTGAAACAAGCCGAAATAGCAATAGCCAGAGCATCAGGTATTTCAAAGAGCATTGTCAAAACAATAAATCACATGTTGCACACCTCCAACCTCATAAAGGAGGGTGATTCAAAAACACTTCCTGATCTTAAATCATTAGACGAAAATTGGAAGAATAAGAGTCAGCTACATAAGGAAACAATTGAGAGGTTGTAAAAAATCGACTGGGAAGCAGTATGGCAACTTTTGGTCAAACCACATAGTCAGATCATGACCTTGAATTACTCCTTGGATTCAGTACAGAGAATGTTGCCACCTTTACATGATGCTATATTTGCAAGGCAGTTGAGAACACAATTCAGGATGCCACCACAAGTCAGGCCAATGTCTGATATTTGTGAGTTGAGAGGCAAAGCTAGCAGCAGTGATTAATGAATAAAGACCTGAGTCATTTTTTAGCAGTTTTATTTCTGGAAAGTTGGATACTAGGAACAAAGAAGGTTGTTTGAAACCTCCTCATAGATATTTTGTATAAGTTATTTTTAGTTAATTAAGAATAGTATTTAAACCCTTCGTATGCATTTAGAGAAGGGTCCAGAATTTTATTAAGAACATTTACAAAGAATGCACTATCGTAAGTTTGTAGATGTCTTGATGGAATCATGGAACATGGTCTTTCCAATCAAATATATTTTTGTTGATCATTGTTGATGCACTATTGTATTCTTTGGGATGCTTATTGGTAGAAGATTGATTATGGCCTATTGTCACTAGTCAAATGAGCAGAACGGTACACATATGGTACTATTATCATGTTTGCTAAATCCTTGTTCTAGTATTAGTGATAAGTTTATCTTTCATGATTTATGTATGAAATATGTCATCTCTGTTTGAAGTATCAGTTGCACTATTGTACAATATTAGAATAGAGAATGTCTTGTTTTATATATGATCATTAAAATATGCGATATGTTTTTCATAATTATTTTGGTTAACTATTTTTCCGAAGGAATTATCTTACAATATATTAACTCTATATAATCTGAGATTGATCTATATCATCATAGATTACATAGACATATTTTTATATCGCATAAAACCAGCAATACCCTGGGTTAGATTAAAATAGATTTACTTCAAAGTTTTGCATCTTAGAATAAAGTTTTATTAATTTCTAGTCATTCTCTTGCAAATCATTAGGAAAATCCCACAAATCATATAAACCCAAAACACTAGGAAATTATTCCCATCATATCCAGTCGAAACCACTATCCCAAAAGGAAAAGGAGTTGCTCTAAGGTTCGGACCGGGTGGTTATCCCCCTCTGTTGTTGCCACAGATTTCTAAGGCCTCAACATTTTTTGCGCTAGAAGGAGGGCCCCGACTATGAATGGCATATAAATCTAAATCTCAAACTCGAAGCCTTCATAAATGTCAATACCCCTCAAAATTCTACAGCTTCTTGATCACGTTCTAAGTCACCCACTAAGAAGTCAGAAGTTGTAGAAACTTCCCCCTCATCTCCTGAAGTATCTTAACACTTACCTTCTTCATAATATAATCCAGAGTCTCTTGAAGTTCAATCCTTAGTTCATAAATTAGAACGAGTATCTATTTCTACTGAGAAGCCTGATAAACTTGAAGTTTCTAAAGAAAGTTACTTCTTTGTTCAGAGAAATTGGTATCCTAACGCGATCAAAAAGTTATAAACTTGGAATACCTCCCTTTGAGTTTCCAATACATTCACAGCGTAAGAAAGTTCCTATGTCTAGATCTCAGTCAGATAAAAGTGAGGTAATATCAAATTCCCCTCCATTTACTCCTTCATTCACTACACCTCCATTCACATCCTCTCATATTTTCATTTATACTACTCATACAATTAGTGCTACCACAAGTAGTGCTAGTCCAGTTGTAAGTTCTACATCCATACCCACTACTTCTGGATCTGCTTCTATATCTTCTCAAATCCTAATTCAAGCTATCGCTAATCAGCCATGGACTAATCCTGGTGTTGTGTTGTTTGCAAACCCACATCCTCTCCCAGATCATCCAAAGAAATGGTTACCCAAATACAATCCAGATGATGGTCTTCCAGCTAAAGAACACATCAACAATTTTATGTTGGCCATGAATTTGAATGGGGTTGCACAAGAAGATATTGTAGTGAGATTGTTTCCCTATACTCTTAAAGAATCTATAGGATCCTAGTACTTTTCTCTTCCAGCGGGAACTATAACAGACTGGGTCACTTTTGAAAAACTATTTCTTGCAAAATTTGGAGATGATAGAACTGTGGCATCTTTAATCAATGCTCTCTCTAACCTAAAAACAAATTCAAGTGAAAGGATCAAAGATTTTAACTCCAGATTTAACAAGTTATTAAAAAAAATCTCAGCTGCTTCCAAACCTGCTGTTGATGCACAAATAGAGTGGTACATTTCAGCTTTGCCTTCTGAAATAGCCATTTTTGTAGATAGAGCCAAAAAGGCTACTCTCTCAAAAAACATGAAAGAAGCCCTGTCTGTAGAAAAGAGAATTTTAGCCTTAGAAAAACGATCTGAGATGGAAGATAAGAAATCTAAAAAGGTGACTTTTAGCCAAGAATCAAAAAATAAAACCCCAAAGGATCCATTCGATCTCGAAGGTCTTCAAAAAAAAGTCTTGAAAACATCAAATGATATGATTGAAATAAAGAAACAAGTAGTTGAATCTTCGATTCCTAAGAAACCATATCGCCCATACAATAGAAGTCCTGATTCGCCATCTCAGCCTCTGAATGTGATTTCAAGTGCCAAATCAGATCAATATGTTGAAGACACCTCAATAACTGAAGAAGAAACAGAACCTGAAGAAGAAGTGGAATTGAATGGGTTATGGGACTTTATTCTTCCCCCCGAAGAATAAAGGGAAGCTATGCCCATATCTACAAGGAGCAAAACATCTTCTGACTCAACTGTACCAACTCAGAAACAGAAATCTCCTCCCACAAAGGAGAAAACAATGAATAAAAAATCTAAAACTGTTCAAACTGATCCTATTCCCCTAGATACTTCTAAAACTCTGATAGTTTTAGATACAATGGAATACAATATAGTTGAAGACATGAAAAATACTAAAGCAAACATTTCATTATATGAAATGACCAAATTGAAATAGCAGTAGAAAATCTTACTGAGAGAGCTTAAGGCAGTTCTTGTAAATCCCATGCCACCACCGGTCATAGCCCAAGCTGACAAAGGTACAAGAAAACCTCCCTCACCTTCAAACAAGGTAAGCCCAGATGATCTTGTGTTGATTGGTGATAGATCTAAGTCTCACACTCCTCCTTTCCTTTTGAATTATGAAATTTTTAATAAAAATGTTCATAATTGTCTCATCAATTCAGGGGCTTCTTCAAATATCATGCCAATATCTATATGCGCGAAACTTAACGCTACCCCTCAAAATTTTGTTGTGCATATAGTCCAATTAGATAGAACAAAAGTTGAAGTTGTTGGATAAATGTTATCAATATCAATTAGATTATCATCCAACCCAAAGATACTGCAAGTGATTTATGTCTTAGAAGCAGACATTCCTAAAATTTGTGGTCTAATTGTAAGCAGGGATTGGTCTGAGAAACTACATGGATATTTCGCAACCAATTGGTCACACATGTGGTTACCATATAATGGTAAACCAAATCAAATTAAAGTTGATCGTGAAAAATTCATGAAACATACAGTCACTGAACTAGAAGGAGCGAAGGAGCCAGTGATTTTCACTAATAATATTATTGGAAATTATTCTGCTGAATCATTCCTTAGCTCATTCAATGCCCAAACCTCACCTTTCCCAAAAACTATTGTTACTTCTTAGGTTGAAAATTTTTCTCAGTCAGACACTTCCAAATGTATTAAGTTTAGTAATAAAACTTTAGATCGTTATTTATTCTCAACTCTATACTTTTATGGTTCAAAATTAGATGATGGTGCAGGAGCAAGTTGCATTTTAATCAATCTTCAAGGAGAGAAAACAATGTTAGCTTGCAGACTTGAATTTCAATGCACGAACAATATTTCCGAATATGAAGCATTGATTCAAGGCCTATACAAAGCCATTGGATTAAACTTTAAATATTTGTAGGTCTATGGGGACTCTAAAATAATTGTTAAGCAAGTTAGGAACAAAATTCATTGAATTTATGGACACCTGAAACATTATCAAGCATTAGCCCAGGACCTCACTTCTCATTTCACTGCATTTAATATTTCGAAAATCCCTAGGTTACAAAACACAAGTGCTGATTTACTTGCCAATGTAGCATCTAAATTGATACCGTCAGAAGAATTTAGTCCAGATAGATTTTCAATTGAGTTGATTTTTAGGCCTTCCACTCCAGATAACATAAAAAATTGGAGAGTGTTTAATGATGATACAGATATAATCAACTTTCTTTCATCAGATGGATCTTACGAAGGTCAAATCATAGACAAAAATGAACATGACCTATAGATTCAAAATAAACAGGATGCAAATCCAATTCCCAAATCTGTAGTCAAGATGGAAGATATCTATGATTTAAAATATAGGTTTAAAAAGACTACCAATTCAAAAACACAGAGTTCTACTCTAAGATTTGAGTTGATTAATCTTGGTACACCTGACAAGCCTCAGAACATAAACCTAGGTTTGGGCTTAACACCCGATGAAAGGATGTCATTCATTAAATTGCTAAGAAAATATAAAAGTGTCTTTGCCTGGGATTATTCAGATCTCAAAACATATGATACTTCTATAATGCAGCATACTATACCCATGATTTCAAATGACAAGCCTGTCCAACAGAAGCTTAGGAAGATCCACCCGAACTTAGAAAGTCAAATTAAGTCTAAACTCAATAAAATGCTTAAAGCCAAAATCATTTTCCCTGTTAGACATTCAAAATGGGTGTCAAACATGGTTCCTGTTAGGAAAAAGAATGGAGACATTAGGATTTGCATAGATTTTAGAAATTTGAATAAAGCCTGCCAAAAAGATAATTTTCCTTTGCCTACCATGGAGCAGATTCTGCAATCAGTTGCAGGTTCTAAATTGATGTCTTTTCTTGATGGATTTTCAGGTTACAATTAGATTATGGTTCATCCAGACAATAGATTAAAGACTACATTTAGAACAAAGTGAGGAGCATATGCATATCAAAAGATGCCATTTGGATTGATTAACGTTGGTGCTACATTTCAACGTGCTATGGACATATCTTTTAGAGGACTAATCAATAATTCAATTGTAATATATTTAGATGACATCACTGTCTATTCTAAAAATAGAAACAACCATATCAGCCACCTAAAACAAATCTTTGAGAGATGTGAAAATTTTGGCATTTCTTTGAATCCTAAAAAATCTTATTTCGCCTTGGCAGAAGGTAAATTATTAGGATTAGTGGTATCTAAGGAAGGAATCTATATCGATCTCGATAGGATTCATGAAATTGAAAACATTCCCCTGCCTCATAACAAAAAAACGATGCAATCATTTTTAGGACAAATTAATTTTGTAAAAATATTTGTTCCTAATTTTTCTCAAATCGTCTTACCCCTACAGTCAATGATTCGAAAAAATGCAACTTTTAAATGGGGAAAAGGCGAGAAAGATTCTTTTGAGTTAATAAAGAAAGCCATCATTGAGGCTCCTTCCTTAACAACTCCCAATTTCCTAAAACCATTTGTATTATACACATTCTCTTCTGATACCTCTTACGGGGCAGTCTTGACATAGCTAAACGATCAGAACATTGAAGCACCAATTTCATTCTTTAGTTCTAACTTACAAGGTGTTGAACTAAATTAGTCAGTTGTGGAGAAACAGGCCTTTGCTGTATTTAAAACTTTAAAACATTTCAGACCTTTCCTCCTAAAAACACACACCAAGATAATAGTCCCTTACCCTACTGTAAGGCAGTTGTTAATCTAACGGGAAGTAGGAGAAAAGAGAGAAAATTGGGTTACTACACTTCAAGAATATGATGTAGAAATACATCCCGCTAAAATTATTAGAGGTCAATGTTTTTGTAGAATGCTAACTGGAGCCTCTCATTTACCAACAGAGGATGATCAATCTACTGAAGTGCAATTATCTCAGGTAAGCCTCAACAATTCTGAATCACAATATGTTGATCTGAAATTTTTCTTGAAAAATGGACACGCTCCATTATATCTCAATTATACAGCTAAGAGTGCTCTAAGGCTTAAAGCAAATCAGTTTCAATTAATTGATAATGTGTTATTTAGAAAAAGCTATGATGTTGTATTATTAAGATGTTTAGAGAAACCTGAAGCTGAAAAGGTAATGCAGGAATTACACAATGGGCCAGTTGGAGGTCATTTTAGAGGAAATACCATAGCACATAAAAATTTTCATGCCAGGTACTATTGGCCAACCCTTTTCAAAGATGCACACGAATATGCGAGGAGATGCAAAGTATGTCAAATCGCAGCAAGAAGAGAAAGGAAAGAGGCACTCCTATTGCAGCCAGTAAATATACAGCAACCATTTGAACAATGGGGGTTAGATATTATTGGTGAAATAACTCCAACCTCCTCCAAACAGCATAAGTATATTCTAACTACAACTGATTATTTTAAAAAGTGGGTAGAAGCTATCCCATTAAAGGTATTTAACACCCAAAGCATTACGGATTTCATTGATCAATTTATAATTACTAGGTTTGGCCTCCCATCAGCTTTAATGTTTGATAATGCATCTTACTTCTCTGGAAATGCTATGGTAGAGTTTGCTTTGAAAAGAGGTTTTAAACTTAAATACTCAGCTAGCTATTATCCGCAAGGTAACAGTTTAGCTAAATCTACAAAAAATAACCTGATTAGAATTATCAAATGGACTGTAGAGCAAAATCACAAGAACTGGCATAAAGCACTAATATTTGCTCTTTGGGCAGACAGAATCACTTAGAAGGCCTCAATAGGTACTTCTCCATTTGTATTGATTTATGGGAAAGAAGCAATTCTACCCACAAACATAATAATACCATCTCTTGCTTTAGTTCAGTTTATTGATGAAAACCCTTCTTCTTCTCTTCAACTTAAACATGGTCAAATCCTTAAATTAGAAGAACAGAGGGAGAAAGCTAAAGAAACACATGCTCATCATCAACAGATAGTTAAAGCTTCATTTGATACAACATCCACCAGCCCAAGAACTTTTGAAATTGGAGATCTTGTTTTGAAGTGGGATAAGGCACATGAGGAAAAAGGTAAACATACCAAATTCCAAAGATTGTGGCTTGGTTCATTTCAAATCATAGAGAAATTAGGCCCATCCACCTTTTTGCTACAAGATTTATCAGGTAGGAAAGACTCTTTACCTATAAATGGAAAATTCTTAAAAAATACTTTTCTTAGAAGATAAATGTTAGTTTTAAAATTTTAAGTTTTAGGAAAATAAAGATTGAATAGTATCTCTTTTGGCTCTTCAAAATTTTAAATTTCTGATAATTTACTTGATTTTTCTCGCTTCTATAAATAAGAAGAGTAAAAGGATAATTATAAATATGATATTTAAATAAACCTTATTTCTTTGGGAAAATTTTGAATTTACTAAAGACATTTAGTTTCTGAAAAGACTCTTCATTTTATAAAGTATAGATGATTTTGTACCAGTCAAGAAAAGAACCAATAACTTAGCAAGGATTCTCTGCAAAAAGGCATTTTCCAACTCTATAATTATCATCCATGACTCTTAAATGAGCCAATGATTCACCCCATTTGATAAAATTTTCTTTTTCACAATGAAATTAAAAATATTCAAAAATTTAAAATATAATAAGTCTCATCACGAGCTTGTTTATCATGATCACAAGAAAATAATTCAGACTGATATTGCCAAGACTGCATATCATAACAGGGTAATAGCTCTTGATTAAAACAATCAAAAGACAAGGGGTCTCGTCATGATCTAGCTTGTTCAGTTTAAACTACAACCAGTGAATGACATTGTTACCATCAGGTTACCAAGCCTGGACAATGGCTTTTAAGGATATTTAAAGAAAAAAGCACCATAAAAAGAGATAAGTTCCAGTAAAAGGAAGTTGAATAAAATTTTGATTAAATTGTGAAATTAGGAATCAATTTCAGATGGGACTATGAACCATTGTTGGTTAAAAGATAACCCTATTGAGGCCATGAACGCTTGCTCGCAACAAAGGCTCTATCTATGATAAATGAGTAAAAATCTATAAAGCCAATTTTAAGAGAATGCCTACTTTATCTTTATAAATCTAAGTATTGACTGGTGTAGACATTCATGTTTTATCACCTAAAGGGTCGAGTAAGAAAAGAAGTGAGATAGGTGAATACTTTATATTCCATAGAGACACTGTTTAATTTATGAATCATACAAATTCTTATTTTTCCATAACTTTTCTTATTTTGAAAGTTTGAGAAATGTCAAAGAAACTAATCAGAGATAGCTGGTTCTCTCAAGTGAATTGCCAATTGTTGTGTTATGCAACAACCCCCCCCCCCCCCCCCAATTTTTATTATGTATAATACAAATAGGGACCCTTTTTAAATTCAATTTTTTCCCTCTTTGTGAATAAAATGCAAACTTTTAGAAAATTGTCACTTTTCAAAGACCCTTTCACAACATATTAAAGTCTTCATCGCAAATCGCATGATTCCTTAGTAGCAAAGTTAAGCACATTCAAAAAATACCGATATGCGACTTGTGATTAAACTTTGTATGCGACATCCTGATCGCATATCATACATTGGAGGATATTATGTCAACAACTTAAATGTTACCTATCAAAACCCTGATATTGCGATATCCCGATATTGCGATCTTGCGATTTTGCTATATCGCATATCGCAGATCGCAAGATCCATCAAAAAAAGTTTCATTTGCGCCATAGCTTAAATATCTGATGCGATGGATTTGACAGATGTTTAATAAGTGTTTTTGAGTCGGACACGAGTTAGGTCAGAATGAGTTAATACGGTTATCATCCCTATGCATGTAATCATGGTGTTCGTTATGGTTGATTAATGTTGAACTCGTTCTTGGATCTTTTCTCACAAAGTTCAATCATTTCATCAAATATTTTATTTTACACTACAATTAATTGTTGTTGGTTTTAATAGGAACTCCACTCAAATGATGTCCATTTGAAAGGTGATGCAAAAGCATACCAAGCAGTGTATCGCAGAAATTGAAAGCACAGAGATGTCGTCCGTCTTTACAGATACAGTATGCACTGCAGATGGAGGTGCCACTACATGGCAGACTATCTATACTACGCTAGAGAATGAAAACCCTAAATTAATAGACATTCGTCCAACTGCTAACATCACAGAACCATCAGGAGTGCAATTTAGAGACGCAGCGTGCTCTTTCCTTCACCAAATAGCAGCAAGGGCTAGACTCTTGCCATGCACAAATATGATAAGGTGGATAGTAGAGAATACAAAAGTCAAAGACAGACTTATCAGGACAGCTAAAAATACAGTCTTCGGTTCTTTCAGAGCCGAATATTTACAACAAATGTACAAGATACCCAATGCCCAGGACGTCTACGACAAGCAGTTTGTTGCAAAGTGTGTAAAGGAAAACTAAGACCCATTCCAAATGATACAGGAATGGAGGAGAAGAGATAATAAATTCAAACAAGATAAAGCAGGTATGTACCCTATTTCTTCTTTGGCCAATCCTTAAATTTTGCAACCTCTATGCTATGTAGATTGTATGGCCTCCCTGACAATTCTAAATTCTCGAACAATTGGGTTATGTTAATTGAGGCTTGTGTTAATTATCACATTATGAATTGGGCAACCATTCTGTCTAAGAATTTGGCCAAAGCGATTATTGAATATCGCCAAACTAGGGCTGCCTCCTCTAGATCAGTTCCCCAATTCTTCATGTCTGCTTATATCTTTGATGTTGTTTGTTTCTGTACCCATTTTCCAACCATGGGTTGGAAATGGACTACCAATGATCTTACTCCTATCTTCCTAAGTTATAAGCAAATGTGGGAACAAGACTATATTCCACATTTTCACCAATTATGCCAGGGACTTGTTCTTCCCTTACATCAGTTAGTTTTTAACAGAAGATGTCTGAGATTCACAAAAGAAGCTATCACAGACCTCCAAGCAATTTGAAAGGTATCTTCTTGAAGAATCCTTCTCTTATATCGGGATATTTGGTAGCCAAGCTTTCCCACATGTCATCCCCATGTATGTATCAGATAAATTACTGGCAAGAGAAGTAGCATACCAAACAGCAGGAAATGGCCTTACAAAAACATTGAGGGAAACGAAGAAATCTTTATGGCCAAATTTTCCCCTTCAGTGTGGGTCATTTACCCTTCTTAAATATGGTCATGCATATAAAGAGTATCAGAATATGCAGTCATTAAAGCTTCCTGTTCTACCGGCTAGGCCTTTTGATCCATAGCATATAGCAAATAAATTCACCCTTTCAGTTAAGATCGGACTTGTAATTCATGCAGTTGATGAGTTTGAAGATTTACTGGAATCTATCGAGGACTTTGAGCAGATTCTGAATGCAGCCAAGACAAATTTCAACCCAAAGAAGTTCAAAAGTTTCCAGGAGTTTAGAGGACAGAGGTTAGAATACCTCCCACAAGAATTTTGGATTACTGATCATATAATTGAAACCAAGTCTCAGAAGCAAAATAATTCAAGCACGTCATGAGAGCAAGAAGCAGAAACAGATGAATTGGAAAAGTTGTGGGATGCATTCAACGAAAAACTACAAGATACCCCTAAGGTGTCATCAACACAAGAAACTACAGGATTTTAGACCCCGCTAGGGAAAATAGCAATAGTGACCACTGAAGGTACAAAAACAAGTTCCCAAGATACAGAGGTAATCCTTGCAGATCCAACTACTGAAATTGTCTTGAATGTAACAGAGATCCCCCCTCCAGATGTCTTTTATAGCCCTCTTCATAAAGTTGTTGTGAAAATATAGAGGAAGAGGAGGAGAACGGAAACTCCCTCATAACATGAATTTATGGATGTCCTATGGAAGGACACACAAATAAATCCAACTGAACATTTGACTAGGCTATATCAATTTTTTGGAGCCTATGCTATAGCAACAATCGACAAAGCAACCGAAGTCTCTGTTTTGATTATAGAAAAGGATGACCAGATTGCATGATTATTGTGACAGTTAGATGAAGAAAGAGCGAGCGTAAACCATCCAGCAGAGGGACAGTTGCATAAGCTACAATAGGATATGGAACTATTGAAGGTAAGTCATGAAAATGACTTATCTGCTAAAAACAAACAGATCCAGGAGTTAAACAGTGACCTAGCAAAGTATAAGGATATTCCTACTGCATAGGAATTTATTAATGAGGCTTTGACACTAAATACTTTACTGACAAAGCAAAATCAACTCTTCCTCCAACACATATCAAATATCATTCCACCTCTGAATACTAGTGAACAATTAACAAACATCATTATTGATCAAAGAATTGAGTTCAATGAACTCAATTCTAAGATCTCTGATTATATTGAATGGCAGGATTCAGATGAAGGGAAAAGGTCAAGTCTCCTGAAGATCAATGAAAGGCATAAGGATATTTTATTCACTGATTGGGACTCACAGGTGAAATGGGCCAAACTAGCAATAGCTATAGCATCAGGTATTTCAAAGAGCATTGTCAAAACAATAAATCACATGTTGCACACCTCCAACCTCATAAAGGAGGGTGATCCAAAAACACTTCCTAGTCTTAAAAAATTAGACGAGAATTGGAAGAATAAGAGTCAGCTACAGAAGGAAACAATTGAGAGGCTGTCAAAACTCGACTGGGAAGCAGCATGGAAACTTTTGGTCAAACCACACAGTCATATCATGACCTTGAATTGCTCCTTGGATTCAGTACAGAGAATGCTGCCACCTTTACATGATGCTATATTTGCAAGGCAGTTGAGAACACAATTCGGGATGCCACCACAAGTCAGGCCAATGTCCGATATTTGTGAGCTGAGAGGCAAAGCTGGCAACAGTGATTAATCAATGAAGACCTGAGTCATTTTTGAGCAGTTTTATTTTTGGAAAGTTGGATACTAGGAACAAGGAAGGTTGTTTGAAACCTCCTCATAGATATTTTGTATAAGTTATTTTTAGTTAATTAAGAATAGTATTTAAACCCTTCTCATGCATTTAGAGAAGGGTCCATAATTTTATTAAGAACATTTACAAAGAATGCGCTATCGTAAGTTTGTAGATGTCTTGATGGAATCATGGAACATGGTCTTTTCAATCAAATATCTTTTTGTTGATCACTGTTGATGCACTATTGTATTCTTTGGGATGCTTATTGGTAGAAGATTGATTATGGCCTATTGTCACTAGTCAAATGAGCAGAACGGTACACATATGGTACTATTATCATGTTTGCTAAATCCTTGTTCTAGTATTAGTGATAAGTTTATCTTTCATGAATTATGTATGAAATTTGTCATCTCTATTTGAGGTATCAGTTGCACTATTGTACAATATCAAAATCGATACTGTATTGTTTTATATATGATCATTAAAATATGCAATATGTTTTTCACAATTATTTTGATTAACTATTTTTTCGAAGGAATTATCTTACAATATATTAACTCTATATAGTCTGCGATTGATCTATATCATCAAGGATTACATAGACATCTTTTTATATCGCATAAAACCAAAAATACCCTGGGTTAGATTAAAATAGATTTACTTCAAAGTTTTGCATCTTAGAATAAAGTTGTGTTAATTTCTAGTCATTCTCTTGCAAATCATTAGGAAAATCCCAAAAATCATATAAACCCAAAACATTGGGAAATTGGTCCCATCATATCCATTCAGAGCCACTATCCCAAATGGAAACACTATCCCAAACGGAAAAGGAGTTGCTCTATGGTCCAGACCAGGTGGTTATCCCCCTTTGTAGTTGCCACAGATTTCTGAGGCCTCAACAGGTAGGTAGAAACATCAACTTCCCGGGGTCTTAACTTTGGCATAAAATCTTCGTTTGGATATCATAATACCTCATTTGGAATATCTTGAAAAGGAAGCCGAAAACATTCTAGCAAACTAGCTTAGCAATTTTACGGTCTCTCTGTTTTTTCCCAAAAAACATCTTTTAGTCCCTCAAAACTACTCCAGAAGTTTAGGACCCAAAAAGCTGCAAAAACAGTCAGTTGTGCTATAATTAAGGAAATTGAAAAGACACAATAGTGGGGATTCAAGTGGAATAGGAAGGTGGCCACTAATATCCACCTAGATCATTCCTTCCCCTTTAAGAAACAATGGTCCCCATTACGTTGAGTGCTTCCACGAGATGGGGAAACTTATGCTAAACTTGGTCCCTGGTGAGCCACTTGCCTTAGTGCAAGAGTTGGCCAGCTTTGACAACCCGATACAGTTAGATATTCTGTTGGTGAGTTTTCTTGATCTGTGTGTCCATGATCCAATCAGTGCTGGCATGTTCCATGCAATCTAGGCTTAACTCTGTTGGCGTGAGTTGTTATGCAATGTCTGATGTGGACAGTAATGGTGGAAAGTATGGTTGAAGGCAATCCACATTAAACATTGGGTGCATGTGAAGGAATGGGGGAATGTTTAGCTCAAAATCATTTTCTCACGTAGCCTTAATGATGGTGTAAGTCCCATGTCGAAGTGGGTGAAGCTTGCAGTAGGCCACAATGAAGCACTTCTACAAATGTAACCAAACTTTGTTGCCATCTAGAACTTGTGTGGAACACGATGTTGATCATGACGTTGTTTGTACTTATCATTTTCTATGTCCAAAATGTCATGTACTTCTTGGCAAATGTGTTGAATGTGTTCAATGAAGTTGGTAGCTCTATCATCTCTAGAATGGGCATGACCTGAATCTGCTTGAGTAGCTACAAGTGGTATGGCAACATCAATGGGACATAGTGACTGGAATCCCAATCCCACCTAAAAGGGGTTATGGTCAGTTGAGTTGTGGAGATATATATTGTATTTGTGTTAGAAATAGGGGAGTATTTTATCCCATGTGCATGGATGCTTCGAGTTGTACATTCACAGGATGTGCATGATCATCCTATTGACGACCTTTGTTTGGCCATCATTTTGGGGGTGGAAGGTCGTGGAATTAGTGAGCTTGGTATCCAACAATGACCAGAGGCTTGACCAGAATGTAATTAGGAACCTATTGTCCTGATTTGAGATAATGGATTGTGGGATCCCAAAGTGTACCCATACCCGTTCAAAAATGAATTTGGCAGTGGCTTCTACTTTGATACTCTTCTTGCAAGCCGCAAGAATAGCCATCTTAGAAAATATGTCTACGAACACGAAAACATAGTCATTGTCATGCTTGGTAGAAGGAAATTATGACATGTAATCCATGGAGATGGACTCCCAAGGTCGGCTAGGAGTATGCATAGGATTATACAGGCCTTGCTTCTTGATTGTCGGTTTAGAAATGGCACAGGCAGTGCGAGATCTGATGTACTCCCCAAAATCATGTCAAAGGTTTGGCCAATAAAATATTAGGGGAATTTTGAGGTTTAAAATGGGCGTCCTAAATAAATTATAAAATAATAATGGAAATAATAAAATAACATTAGATTACATCATCAAATTTTAGAGGGAAAAAAGAAAAAACTATTTTTTCAACATGTATTTTCAACTTATCTCCTTATGGGTTTACTCAAATTTTGAGCAGAAACACTCTTTGAATGCAAAATTTGATTCATCATCCAAGGAGTACGCATGTTGCATACTTTTGATGGACCCTTCTACACGAAAAATGAAAAATACATGAAAAAATTTATTGCAATCATGTTTTTTCATGTATTTCTCATTTTTCTTGTAGCAGGGTCCATCGAAAGTATGCAACATGGGTACTCCTTGGATGAGAAATTAAATTTTTCATCCAATGAGAACTCCCGCTCTAAATTTGAGTAAACCTTAGGGAGATAAGTTGAAAACACGAGTTGAAAAAGTAGTTTTATTATTTTTTTAATCGTTTTACTTTTTTAATCCGAAAATGGTGAATCATCCCCCATGGTTGACATCATCATCTTGAATCCTATTGGTCCTTATAAATTTTATTTTATTTGTACATTTTTCTTAGGAGGCCCATTTTAGACCTCAAAATTCCCCTAATGATACTTTTGTAGCATTGCCACTATTTTCTCTACCCCAAAATGTCTAGCGGCCCAACTATAGTGCACCTCCCAAATAATCTTGGCATGCTCACTTCAAGGAACACATAGGTGTCCCAGGTTGCATAACAATGCGTCATAGAGGTGAAAGTTTAGAACTTGTTTGCCTTCTAGGAGCATATGATATGTGGTGCCGAATTCTGGATCACTTTTGTAAATATGTGGTCCTCCCAAAGTGTCGTGTCCACAAGAGTCGAGCACGGTGGTCAGCGCCATAACTGGTGGTTGGTTGAGGCAGTCTGCAACATTATTGGTGCTTCCCTTCTTATACTTAATGTTCAAATGGAACTGTTGCAGATATGTGGACCATTTCTGATGGTGATCGTTCTATAACTTTCCTTATGTCTGTGTGAACTGCAGGTAGTCGGTGGTCTATGTGGATGACCGTTTCCTTCCCCATAATGTAATGATTCCATTATTAGC